>CAVNZG010000931.1:48237-256086 GCA_963693315.1 Diogma glabrata
AATTATGAAAGTATGACACTTTTATATATTTTTATTAAACTGTACTAATTTTTCTATCATTCCAAATACATTTGAAAATTTTCGATCAGTTAGGTTCGGAGCTAATCGAGTTAAGAAAACACGAAAAAACGTCATTATTCAGAATTATACAAAAAATGGTAAGGTGTAAAATTCCAAGATAAATTTTTAAGGAATACTGAAATGAAGCCCTTTCATATGATACATTTGTATTTGTATTCGTCATTTCATGTGGATAGATTAGTTTTATACGCACCTCAAATTTCAAGTCCATAGCATTTATAGTTTACGAGATAATCGATATAATGTGAAAAACTCGTTTTACTCTCACCAATAGTGTTCCGTATAAAAAACGGAACCCTAAAAAATGCACTTTTTGTTTCAATAACAAATGTGCTTCTTATATTGCAAAATTCGCTCTCAATTCTTTGCCGATACCAATTTACATAAAACAGTTTGGATTCGAATAATACTAATTTCCTTTTCCAATTAATTGCTTTATGTGTCGGAAACTTTAGTATGCGTATAGCAATATATCTACACACTAAGCGTTCTAGATATATTTTAACTCTGTGGTAAGCAACCGTGCAGTATAAATAGTTTTGAGTATTAGTTATATTGTTCTAAAACGATTTTTTGGTTTCTTTCTCAATCTCAGTTATATTGTTTATTTTCATTCTGGATCAATGCGAATATCATTTCTGAGAATTACTTACCATTAATAACATTTTAGCAAATAAGTAATATTCATTGCCCTTAATAACTATAATGCTTTGTCTAAAGGCCTATCGTTGTCCTCCTAATAACCAAAATTGTTATATGGTAAGCATTTTACTTCGTCTGAAAGACCTAAGTATTATTCATGAGCTCAAAGTGAAATTCTTACCCCACTTTTTTTGATATTTCTCGACGTTTTAGAACCTACTGATTCTAAAAAAGCAAAAAAAAAATGTATGTCTGTCTGTCCGGCCGCCATCATTACCTACGCTGCAGGGAAAACCGCTGTAGGGATTTCAAAATTTTTTTCTAAAAATAGGTATACTTAAGGGACAGGTCCGAAAGGACGCTGTGTTCGATAACTGTACTGGAAGTGTGTCAAAAAAATCATTATGTGTGTCAAAAATAGCAAATTTTCATATTTTTGGCTTAAAAAACGTTCATTTTAAGTGATTACGAGTAGGAACATTAAATTTGGAGAAATCTTGATGGTAGGGATTGCTATGTGAGATCAAAAACTAGATTATTGCATTATAAGTTTGTCAAAAAAATGTTGTCAAGTGTGTCAAAAGAAAGATTTTTATTTATTTTTTTACCCAATTTTTTGGAAAAAAATAAAATGAATTATTTGTTTGAATGAAATTACTTCGGTCTGAAAGTTACTTCGGTCTGAAAGACCTAAGTATTACATTCATGAGCTCAAAGTGAAATTCTTACCCCCACTTTTTTTGGCATTTCTCGACGTTTTAGGACCTACTGATTCTAAAAAAGCAAAAAAAAAAAAATGTATGTCTGTCTGCCGGCCGGCCGGCCGTCCGGCCGTCCGTCATTACCTACGCTGCAGGGAAAACCGCTGGAGGATTTCAAAAATTTTTTTTCTAAAAATAGGTATTCACAAGGGACAGGTCCGAAAGGACGCTGTGTTCGATAACTGTACCGGAAGTGTGTCAAAAAAATCATTATGTGTGTCAAAAATAGCAAATCTTCATATTTTTGGCTTAAAAAACGTTCATTTTAAGTGATTACGAGTAGGAACATTAAATTTGGAGAAATCTTGATGGTCGGGATTGGTATATGAGATCAAAAACTAGATTATTGCATTATAAGTTTGTCAAAAAAATGTTGTCAAGTGTGTCAAAAGAAAGATTTTTATTTATTTTTTACCTAATTTTTTGGAAAAAAAATAAATTAATTGTTTGTTTGAAATGAAGTTTTATTATTATTATTGAGAATTATGGCATTATAATTTTGTCAAAAAAATGTTGTCAAGTATGTCAAAAGAAAGATTTTTATTTATTTTTTTACCCAATTTTTTGGAAAAAAATTAAAATTAATTATTTCTTTGAAATGAAATTTTATTATTATTATTGAGAATTATGGCATTATAAGTTTGTCAAAAATGTTGTCAAGTGTGTCAAAAGAAAGGTTTTTATTTATTTTCTACCCAATTGTTTTAGAAAAAAATAAAATTAATAGTTTGTATGACATGATATTGTATTATTATTATAGAGAATTATGGCATTATAAGTTGTCAAAAAATAATGTCAAGTGTGTCAAAAAATGATTTCATTTATTTTTTTAGCCATTTTTTTTTAAAAAGAAAATGAAGCTGTTTTTATGACGTAAATGTAATTTAAAATGAAATTGGACATGGAAATTTTTGAATTTGTTATAGTTTTTGAAATATTTTTTGAATTTTGAAAAAGTTTGTATTATTGATTTTGTAATAATTTTTGCAATATTTTAGAATTTCGGCAAAAATTTTAATTTTTGATTTTGTAAGAATTTTTGGAATATATTTAGAATTTTGAAAAATTTTTTATTTTGATATTATTATGATTTTTGGAATTAGGAAAAAATTTTCAATATTTGATTTTGTAATAATTTTTGCAATATTTTTAGAATTTTGGAAAATGTTTGAATTTTTAAGAATTTTTGAAATATTATTGAAATTTAGAAAAAATTTAAATATTTGATTTTATTCTAATTTTTGGAATTTTGAAAAAGTTTGATTTTATTTAATTTAACAATATTTTTGGAATTTTGATTATAATTTTCCGGCCACGTATTGATGTTTCGTGTTAGTTTTGTAATAAATTTTTAAACAGAGATAAAAAATACTTGTACTTTAACAAAGAGTTATGTTTGATATACATCGCTGCCCAAAACTAAAAACCATGTCCTCATAAAAGTTTTTTGCCGAAAACTATATCAAAATCCTTTACCCAGACCGAAGTCTTGATATCTCAGAGCTGTGAGATTTCAGCCCCTCCATATTTTTATTATTATTATTGAGAATTATGGCATTATAAGTTTGTCAAAAAAATGTTGTCAAGTGTGTCAAAATAAAGATTTTTATTTATTTTTTTACCCAAGTTTTGGAAAAAAATAAAATTATTTGAAATGAAATTTTATTATTATTATTGAGAATTATGGCATTAAGAGTTTGTCAAAAAATAATGTCAAGTGTGTCAAAAAATAATTTCAATTATTTTTAAGCCATTTATTTTTTGGGGAAAACGTAGCTTTTTTATGACGTATATGTAATTGAAAATGAAATTGGACATGGAAATTTTTGAATTTGTTATAGATTTTGAAATATTTTTGGAATTTTGAAAAAAGTTTGTATTTTTGATTTTGTAATAATTTTTTTGCAATAGTTTTAGAATTTTGAAAAAAGTTTTAAGTTTTGATTTTGTAAGAATTTTTGGAATATTTTTAGAATTCTGAAAAATTTTTAATTTTTGATTTTATTATAATTTTTAGAATTTTGAAAAAATTTTCAATTTTTGATTTTGTAATAATTTTTGCAATATTTTTAGAATTTTGGAAAAAGTTTGAATTTTTGAAATATTATTGGAATTTAGAAAAAATTTAAATATTTGATTTTACTCTAATATTTGGAATATTTTTGGAATTTTGAAAAAGTTTGATTTTAACAATATTTTTGGAATTTTGATTATAATTTTCCGGCCACGTATTGATGTTTCGTGTTAGTTTTGTAATAAATTTCTAAACAGAGATAAAAAATACTTGTACTTTAACAAAGAGTTATGTTTGATATACATCGCTGCCCAAAACTAAAAACCATGTCCTCATAAAAGTTTTTTGCCGAAAACTATATCAAAATCCTTAACCCAGACCGAAGTCTTGATATCTCAGAGCTGTGAGATTTCAGCCCCTCCATATTTTACGGATTGCTTTATGGTAAGAAATTTTTCGTTAAGGTGGCCGTTTTAGTTTTGTGGTAAGTAGTTTTGCTTTGTGTGAAAGAAAATGTGAAAAAGAGGATAAAACGTAGTTGTTAGTTATTAAATGAAATTCATACGTATGATCATCAATCATCATTTATTTAGACAGAGATCTTAAAAATCAGAATGCAAGTCTGCTTGCTAGTCATGAGACATACTTAACCAATGAACTCATAATATGAATTTGTCAAGAAAATATATTTTCAGTTGTTGGAAATCAATAAATTTACAAACATTGTTTTTTATTTTTTACAATAACAATGGTATGCGTTATTGAATAGAGGCTATTTAAATAGTATGATTTATAAAGTGTGAAGCAATGGAATGAAAACAAATTTCGTTTTGTAGGGAAAACTCATATTGTGTTGGCCATTCTCATGACATGGTCTCCAATGACATGGCAGTTAAGACATCCATGATAAGTGTTGAAGTTAACTGTAACTAAAGCAAGACTCAGACAAAGCTAATTGAGTATTTGAAATGTTGGTTTCATTTTGTTTTCGATTAGTATATTTACCTTTGATCATACTACAAGCTGCAGCATCACAAGTAAAGCAACGGATTTTAATATCTATGGGACGGATTTTAATATCTATTTATCTTTATTTCTATCTATATCTTTGTTATTATTTATTATAATACTGTTTTGCAAGATCGGTTACAAATTATCTACAAAGCCTTTCGCCACAGTAAATCCCACAACCATTGAGTTTTTGAGCTTTTATAAATAGGAATTCCATCAATATTTATTCTTAAACTGATATTTATTCTTAAACTGATAGAAATTGAACTATCTAAGGATTTGAAATAAGATTCTAAGCAACATTTAACACCTCGATTCCAATTGATTTAATGGTATTATATTTGCAATCTTAATTGCACATTGTAGTGGTTGCAATTTATTTTGTTTAAGTCATTGTTTATAAATCGTTAAGAGCTCCTTTAAAGCAGTTTGTACAATATTAAACGATACTGCCTATATTTGTATCTTATCAAGAAAGTCTTCTGTATTAACTTCGTTTTCGTCTTCGTTATCATAAAGGAAATGTCCCAATTTTTTGTTTTGATCATATATAGAGTTTACAGATGTCAAAAGTTTTGGTATTTGAGGTAGGCATGTTTGGAAAAAGACATAATTGCTCTCTTTTAATTCAGTATCACAATCTTTATTGGAAACTAAATTGTTCTCACCTATAAAACAAAGAGAATAAAATAATGCTCGTTTTCAAATTAAATAGACATTTTTGAAAAAAAAAACGTTTAATGGTTTGAAAAATATACATGGCGTATGCTCCTAGCATGAAATTAATTGACACTATGAGTGCACAGCGAATTTGCTTTACAGAAAGCTCAAACTCAGCAATACAGTCTAAGTTATATTGCATTCATCTTTTTTAGCTATTTTGCTATTAAAAGAGCTAAACTGCTTAATTGGGATTTGACTTTGAAATTATACAAAAACGATAATAAAACGTTTTTATTATACCGCATATATACTTGTCTATAGCAGCAAAATTGCTTTCCACATAAAAATTTTGATTTTACGAAAATAATTATATTACTGCTATGAACACATATTACCTATATAAGGAAACTAGCTGTTTTGTTATATATACACATCTATCTATATCTATTCTCTTTCACCATTACTTTCAGTTTTGTTCTGCGTTATAAAGAGTCCACACAGAAACACAAATTTTTAAATTTCAATCTTTAATCACCAATAAACCTAACGATTTGTTACTCATGTACAAAATCGTTTAAAAAATTATTTCAATGTAAAACTTTGTACAATCAATACGATTTCCATTCAATTAACTTTTTTAATCAAAAGCAAACAGAAAATTAAAATTAAACTTCTGATTTTCTTGTTTCTATAGTGTAATCAGAAACTTTCTCGTACGTTTAATGACAAGGGTTCGATAATTTTTGCTTTTTGATTTGGTGTATGTATTAACATAGTTAAATAGATTATTCTATGTTAATGTTTGCGGTAATCTTGTTTTATTTTTCATTTTTAGAAAAAATACTACATTACGTGGATAGAATTATATTGAAATAAATTAAAACAATGGTAAAGAAAATGATTAAAGTTTCTACGAAAATAGAAAAGGCAAAATAATGGTAGTAGTTCATACAACAGCCATAGGTATGATTTGTGTTTCTGTATATATACTTCAGGTGGAGAAGATTGCCAAAGATCTAGATCCAAAACTTTTGAAAATAGATAAGCTTTGATCAACTTATCTAATTAAGAGTACTTCACGGAATCTGACTTCTCTGACTTGTCTAACCCAAGTTGTCTAAATTCAGAGTTTAAATGAATTTCAGACATTGTTCTGTCGATTGGTAAGATTAAGACAAAAAGAATAACGTTTGAAGATTCGTAATTCTACACAGCTATCATATATCAATCGCATAGACAAAAATATTATACTGTCGATCTTAATTATAACGTTAGTAAAAATAATACAGTATTTTCAAACTATTTTAATTTGATGAATTACGTTTAAGGAATCGTGGGCGAGCGAATGGGATTCCTACTCTGCTGAGTTTTGTTGAACTAAGTTTTAACTATGTTTCTGTTATCTGGCACTACTTCGCTACTTTCACTTTTGAACCTTAAGCTTAATATGTGTTTAAAAATAAATATGGTACATATTCCTATAAGTTAAAATAGAAAAACTAAATTCTGAAGTAAAATTTTGACGTGGTTCCCAATTCAATTAAAAACAAATATACATATTAGATATATGATTCAACAAATGATGACAAATAATCAACCGTAGTAAATCGAATAATACCCGCGTACTATTAATCGGTTAATCTAATCGATAATTAATTACAACTAAATTAATTTGACTATTTAATTTAATTTTTTTATTAATAATACATATTATAGATTTAGCCCAATAAAAATACAGAAAAATTTGTCAAATTTCAAAATAACCATATATAATATCACGAGTCGTCAAATAATAGTCGATTATTTTTTATAATCATTATTACGAATGTCATTTGAGGTTTTTAACCTCAAATGGCATGAGTGGTAATGTAGAAAAATAATCGACTAATAATTTGATGACGAGTTGTATTTAGCAGACAATTTAACGAACAGAAATAGTAACATTATTTCATACAACATAATCCTTTGTTGTCAAACAAAATTAAATATTATTTCATCTTAGATGGCGCATAATTGTTATAAATTTGTAATTTATTTTTGACAAATAAACATAAACATGCAATCATTTGAGAATGAAAACGGACATTTTTATTATCTGCAAATTGCATTTTTATATAATTTTGTATTATTGAATAATTTGTAGAAAAAATTTTATTTAGAAACTAATAATTATCTTTGTTTTTTTCTATGATGCATCTTTTTTCATCCACCCAATAAAATATAATATTTTAATTTTAATAAATCCATTTTAGAGTTTTTTTTATTTATTAGGAGTTATTTTATTAAATGTTAGTTACATTATATTGCAGTGGCGTAGGCAGAATTTTCCATTGGGGGGGGGGGGGGGGTCAAGGATTATTTTATAAGACTTAATAGTTTAACCCAATAAACCAACTAATTAGTTTTATTAATAATTCATTACAATAATAGATAGTTCATTTTAATGTTTCCTTAATTTTAATTTTTTTAATTAATAATTTTTTAAAAAATAGATTAATGATTTTTTTTAACTATTTTAAATTATTTTTAATTAACTTTAAGAAAACAAATATCGAATAATTTTTATTTAAAAAAAAAAATATTTTTACAATATTTTTTTTTTTAGTAAAAAGTGTTGTGTAGTAGGAATTACAAAGTATGTCACAACAACACATAGATACCTTTTAAGACCTTATAGGTCCCGCAACAACATGCATCTTGAGGTGTGGAGTTTTATTTAAATCTTTGTGGATTGAAGGCACTCGAGACTATTGATTCAGGCAAAGCATTCCATTTGTACGATGTACGCACAAAGAAATCCCGTTGCATTTTGTTACTGGGGCAGTGAGTAATCCCAACAGTTTGACTATTTGCACAAACAGATTGACGAGTTGAACAAGGAAAAGAAGATGTCTGAGGCATTATAGATCTAATTTCAGCCGAGCACTGCTGGTGACGATATTTATAAAAAACAACGAGATCAGCAACAGTGCGACGATGTTGTAGGGAATCAAGATTTAATGTTAAATTTCGATCACCAACAATTCGTATAGCACGCTTTTCAACAGAGTCCAAAAGGCCCAAGATGGTAACAGATGGTAACAGATGCAGCGCCCCAAACTTGACAACAATACTCCATGCAGGGACGAATATAGGACTTATAAATGTGGAGTAATTGATACGGAGAAAAATATTTTTCACATCTATTGAGGAGGCCGAGTTTTCTTGATGCGCTCTTTGCCATGGCCATGATATGATCGTTCCAGAGTAAGTCATTGGATATTGTGACTCCCAATAAACGAATGTTTTCACATTCGTCTATTTGATCGTTACACATATTAATTGAAATATCATTTGGAAACTCGGTCTTTGATCTGGAAACAATCAATAGTTTTGGTGGAATTAAAAATGACCAAATTTTTGTCACCCCCAATCGGCGACTTTTTTCATTCCTCGTTTACATTTATGGCAGCGTCTCTCCGGGCGGGATTTATTTCTTCATGCATTTAACATTTGAAGATAGGCGGACGAATGACTTCTGCAGTGTAGTATCATCTGCAAAACTATTTATTGGGTTATTGGTGATTTGCAACAGTTCGTTGATATAAATTAAAAATAAAGTGGGAGATAAAACTGAGCCTTGGGTACATCAGCGTTAATTAATTTGGACTCAGAAATAAAGCCATCTATAGATACCGAGATGTATCGGTTAGACAGAAAATTTTGAATCAACTTCACAACTGCGGAATGAAAACCGTACGCAACCAGCTCGTTGATCAAGTTGGCATGCCAGATTCGATCAAATGCTTTTGAGATGTCTAATGCGATTACGTACTTTTCACCACCTTTCTCAAGTATGCTATTCCAAAGATGTGCTACATAGTTCAATAGATCGGTTGTTGATCTTTTGTTTCTAAGACCGCATTGGCTGTCATGATATCAAATGGTTGTCCTCCAAAAATTTGGATATGTGTGAATTAATATATTGCTCGTATATTTTAAACAGGACTGGGAGCAAGGTTATTAGTCTGTAATTTGAAATATCACATTTCGTTCCTTTTTTGGGACAGGCTGGACATTGGCCAACTTCCAGCAGGATCGAAAAATACCAGATTTATAGGATTTATAAAATATTTTGGTGAGAGTTGGTGCAATATAAAACAAAAATATCGAATAATTTTAATTAAATTTCATAAAACAAATTTCGAATAATTTTTAATTAACTTTAAAAAAGCAAATTTCGAATAATTTTTTATTAACTTTAAAAAATGATAATTTTGGTTATTTTTAAATAGAAATTTTTGTGCTAGTGATTTTGAAATTTAAACTTATTTGAAACTGAATGACACTTTACCTATTGATTCGCCTCAAACCTGTGTCTAGGAAGGGATGAAAAATGATTTTCCTGATTAATCAAATTCCTTAAAATATCAAGGCGTTAGATATCATTTTAACTATTCTAACACAATTAATTTTGTTTTGTATTTAGAACAACTTCCAGGACACTTTGTTTTGTCCGATCTTATCTATTGTCCGATCTACGAAATTGTTATTTGTTATTTCCGGGACGGAATACTAGTTATGAAAAAATTGCTGTAATTTATTTCTCAAATCCTATTTCACGATGTACAGGAATAGGGCTACAGATGTACTCATAAAGAAAGAATAGTAGACAAAATAGTAGACCAGTGGGCATAAATAAAAGATGTCAGAATAGTACATTATGATGCTAGGACGTAAAGCTAAAGATTTTGGTCGTATGTGGAGTTGCATTCACATTAAGTCCAAAATAGCTTATGTCCGTGCATCATATACTATTTTTTATTCGCCGCAAGTAAAATATTTAAAAAAAAATGTTTATTTTAAATTGAAATTACAAATTTGCATAAATTTTGAAATAAAAATATGTGGAACAAGTTACCTTTGACATAATATTTGTTATTTTTTCCAAATTATTGTATCACTATTTTTTTTTATTTAGCGTATGGTTTTTTTGTGACACATTAAAAATTAAACTTAAAATAGGTAGACTCTTCTATGAAATCTACCTAAAACAAAGCATGGATACACATTAAATGAACTTACATTCAATTTGATTGCGCGTCTTTTAGTAAAAAAGTAAAAAGTAAAATATTTGAACTTTGGGCAGTACATTTGAATATTAGATGTTTCCATCGAGCGAGTCTATCCATGCTACTAGATCGGGAGTTGCCAAATGGATGTCTTAGATGTCGCCATTGTACCGTCGAATTGGACACACAGTTGCAATGTGTTTTATGGTTTATTGTGGAGCGCCACAGTCACACTCAGGGGACTCTGAAATGCCCCACATGTAGAAAGAATCAGCATAACGTCCATGATTCGTTCTTATTCGGCTTAGTGTAGTCCAGGTATGACGTGGCAGATCGAAACCAGGTTGGGTAGAAGTCGGGTTAGTAATAGAAAGGCCAGTTGTATTTATGATGCCAGGAGGTGTCCCAGACATCCAAGATATTAAAATTAGTTGCCAGCAGATTGCTGGCAGTTTTATGTGGAGGCTTTCTTGATTTCAATCGACAACGAATGTGGTCACCGTTATCTTCGTGCAAGGGTAACGTGATGTTATTGGTTACCTTTTTATGTTCACGCATGAGAGCATGCGAGCGTCTGAGTGCAGGTGGAGCGATATTGCTTAACACAGGGCCAAGGTTAAGGGGTGGTTCTGATAGTACTACTTATAGTACGCATCGTGGCATGCAGCTGACAGTCAACTTTTTGAGTATGTGTGCTAGTGAGTATGTGTGATATCACTATGACAACATAGTGGAGGGTGGGGTTCTGTGGAACGAAAAGAAGGCAACTGTTCAATTCATTCGTAAGATTCCAGGGAAAAAATCTTAATATTAGAATATTAGAGCAATTTTTCTAGAAGACAGAAACTTTAAAATTTCAATGGGGGGGTTTAAACCCGAATAAACGCGTACGTCGCTACGCCTGATTTTGGTAATCTGACGATTAATGTTTACATTCGAAGCATGTTATAATAAATATATACCAAAAAAGTTTGTTCCGTTGATTATAATTACAATAATTTATTTATATAAATTATTGATTTTATTTAAAAATGGATTAGTCATTCATCCAGATTTTTCTGCTTCGGCTATTTTAAGTCGAGTTGCCGTAAAGATTTTAGAATCGTAATTTGCCGAATGACAAAGAAAATAAATAAGTGATACTGAGCAAAAAGTGGGAATCGCTGCGAAAATTTAAATGTTTGCTTAAATAACTTTAATAAACTTAACTTAACTATAATAAAATCGTAAAATTTCCGAATTGGAAAATTCTTTTCGTAAAAATGCCGAATTTGCCGAATGGGAATATTCTTGGGAGAGAGTCAAAACCCCCAAAACCCCCCTCGGCGTCAGGTCTGACAGGAAGAGGGAAGGAGGGGGTTCTGAGGAACGAAAAGAAAGCAACTGTTCAATTCGTTCGTAAGATAACAGGGAAAAAATCTTAATATTAGAATATTAGAGCAATTCTTATAGATTACAGAAATTTTAAAATTTCAATGGGGGGGGGGTTTGAACCCGAACAAACCCGTATGTCGCTACGCCACTGATTATATTGTATATATATAATACAAAACACAATAATTAATTCTTCAAAATTAAACAATTTATAGTTATATAAAAATTGTCATTAACAAAACCTTTGTTTTTTAAATTTTCTTTGTTGATATTAGTAATGTCAAAAAAATTTACGAAAAAATGCACATTTTTTTTTTATGTAAATCGGAAAAAAAATTGATGTTTTTGGGTGAAAAGAACAAAATTTTTGATTTACCTCAATTTTTTTTTGATGGATTTGGGTGAAAAGAATTCGACATTAATTTCAATTAAGTGTCAAGCTAAAACTATCATTTTAGGTTATGTTTTTATATCTTACAGATATTTTTTCTGTCGTTCAGTCTAAAACATTTTCGTTAAATTTAAAAATTGTTACAGCCCCTCAACCAATTAGATGCGAAATTTTTATGTCTGAAAGACATTTCTTTTATATGTATCATTGCCTTTACTGAAAATTTTCCTCAATTTAAATTAACAAATCAATGAAATGCAATTAAAATAATCGTTTTAAAAAACATTAAATATATTTGGAGGGGTTGTTTGTGAGCAAAATTAAGTACATATTGGAAATCGCTTGAATTTTACAATTCGAAATAATTTTTCATTTTCTTTATACTTCTAACTCCTTTAGAAAACTTTTTTTGTGTTTTGTGCCAGGATTCGAACTCACACTCATCAAGGTACACCTGTTCAAATCAAGTGTGTCTTACACAACTAAGCACCAGCGGCGATGACGAACCTTATTTTAATTTTCATGTTCAGATAATTTCTAAATTGAAACTTCATCATTTTCATATTTACTTAAGTTTAATCTTTCATCTTTGATTACATATTGGAAATTACATTTCTTTGGGATTTTTTGTATTAAATATCTAGACATTACGATGTATGAATTCATAGGATGATAGATTATTTCGTCAACATCTTAAGTCAACATTCTGATCAACATCCTAAGTCACGAGTGTAGAGTCATTGTTGTCTGATGGTTTGATTGTCTGCCGCCGGCCGGCCGTCACAACCGAGGAAATTTATAAACCCGCCGGAGGGATTTCAAAATTTTTTCTAAATTTTTCTGAAGAAAGGTATACTCAATTGTAAGAGCCGAAAGGACGATGTTTGACGATAATGCTGTACAGGAAATGTGTCAAAAAAATCGTCAAGTGCGTAAAAATAAGGAAATTTGCATAATTTTTTGCCTACAAAAAGTTCAATTTAAGTGATTACGAGTAGGAACCTTGAATTTGGAGAAATCTTGATGGTCGGGATTGGCATGAGACCAAAATCTAGATTATTGCATTAGAAGTTTGTCAAAAAAATGTTGTCAGGTGTATGATGAATGATTTTCATTGATTCACAATGATTTTCATTTTTCTTTTCCCTATTTTTTGGAAAAAAAATGAAATTAATTATTTGTATGACATGTATTCGAACATAAAATGGACATGGGAGTTTTTAATTTTGTTATAATTTTTGGAATTTAGAAAAAAGTTTGTATTTTTGATTTTGTTATAATTTTTGCAATATTTTTATGAATTTTGAAAAAAGTTTGAATTTTTGAATTTGTGGATTGCGGAAATTCGTACCGCAATATTTTTAAGAATTTTGAAAAAACTTTCAATTTTCGGTTTTGTAAAAATTTTCGGAATATTTTTGTAATTTTGAAAAACAGTTTGCATGTTTGATTTTATTATAATTATTGCGGTATTTTTAGAATTTTGGTAAAAGTTTTTGAATTTCGAATTTTTGACATATTTTTAGAATTTTGAAAAAAGATTTTATTTTGTAATAATTTTTGGAATATTTTTAGAATACTGAAAAAAAGTTTCAAGTTTTTTTTATTATAATTTTTAGAATTTTTTTCGAATTTTGAAAGAAATATGAATTTTTGATTTTGTAATATTTTCTCGAAAATCTAAATGGAGAGTATTGTCTAGAAGTTTAATGCAAAAAATCCCATACAATGTAAAAACATTTCCATAATATGGAGTCTAATGACAGTGGAAAAATTCAACTTAAGTAAAAATAAATAAGTGATGAAGAAGTTTCAACTTCGAAATTGTCATCGCCTCAACGGCGTAATCAATAGCGTGTCTGCCAAAGGATTCGAGCCGGGCACTGACGAGGAAGGTTCGAATTCATCCGAAACACGAAAAATGTGAAGTGGAGTTTTTTTCTGAGAAACCAAACCATACCTTTGAATTGAAAAAACTCCAATTACTTCTTTACTTACTTGAGTTTTATTGCTCTCAAAAATCCCAAATAAATTTAAATTCCCTTAATGTAATCTAATGTTAATACATATAGGACCACAAATTGACCAAATGTTAGCCATTGATTTCACATTGATTAGAAATAATCAATAATGACTATACAATCGTGACTTAGGATGTTAATTAGAATAGAAATGTTCCCCATTCTATGAATTCACGCAAAGCATTGTATAGAAATTTAATGCAAAAAATCCCATATAATGTAAAAACATTTCCATAATATGGAGTCTAATGACAGTGGAAAAATTCAACTTAAGTAAAAATAAATAACTGATGAAGAAGTTTCAACTTCGAATTTGTCATCGCCTCAACGGCGTAATCGATAGCGTGTCTGCCAAAGGATTTAAGCCAGGCACTGACGAGGAAGGTTCGAATTCATCCGAAACACGAAAAATGGGAAGTGGAGTTTTTTTCTAAGAAACTTTAAACCATACCTTTGAATTGAAAAAATTCAAATTACTTCTTTACTTACTTGAGTTTAATTGATCTCAAAAATCCCAAACTAAATGGAGAGGTTTTTGAGTAGCTGATTGTATCATATTTTCACTAAATTATTTTAATTTATGATCTGTTATAATATTCCGGCATCGTATTGTTGTTTCGTGTTAGTTATGTAATAACTTTCTAAACAGAGATAAAATAATACCTTGACTGAAGTCTTGATATCTCAGAGCCTTGAGGTTTTAGCCCCTCCATATTTATTTAATTCAAATATCTTGTATAATTATTTGTATTATTATTATTTATTACAAATGTAAATTTTAATTCAAAAAATTCAATTCATTTATGTTTCATTCATAATATTTTGATCAGCATATCATATTTTTTCTAAAAACACATAAATTTTTTGTACGAGTAAACCGTAAAATGCACTTTTACAATTCAAAAATTGTTCGTAAAGCTGTGCCTTTTTTCCTATTGAAATAACAATGCCAAAATTGAAATAACAATGCCTAAAATTGAAATAACAATGCCTAAAGTTATTATTATTATTATTACTATTATTTCGAAAACTACTTGGATAAAATAATTTTCTAAAAAAATATTTTACTATTTTGTGTAAATAAATGTATTTTTATTTATACAAATAATACAGAATCTTACTCGTACAAAAAATCTTGTATGCAATTCGGCATAAATTATCTTTTTTGATTTCGAGTTGTTGTTTCTCTCGGCTAACGCCTCGAGCAACCAATTAATTTCACTCTCAAGCGGAAAAGGCATACTTTACGCGCTTAATACATAAATAGCTATGATATATATAAAAAAATATTTTAAACTACCCAAGTAACAATTTTATTTCCATAAATAGGTTGTAAACATATATAAAGTATTCTAATCGAAGCATTTGATGATATTTCACACTGCTAAATATATCTATTCAACCTTCATACGGCGTAATAGGGCGAAACAAATTAATGTAGTAAGACCTTATGCAATATGTTTTCTTTGCTTGTATAAATGTTTTGATACTCTTTAACGCGGTTTTATTAAGGAGCATGCAGCTTTATAGACTCTCTTAGAGTATTGATAGAAGAATTAAAGCACAACTTACAGAGGAGTAATAGACAGAAAACAATAAATAAAAAATTCTGCAAAATCATTCAATTTCACCAATAACATTTGAATTATACTAATAACAAATATTTGTACGTCTGGCCTGGGATAGGTACTGTGGTACTGGGATACTAAAAATTATCAGTCTAATTTTGAAATAATTAACTGATATCACAGTAAGCCAACGTATAATTCATAAAAAATATATAAAGAAATGAAAAGTGGCAAAAAATTTTCTAAACGAATTCCCCTCGTTCGTTGATAAATTCTCATAATTTTTTGAAAAATTCCTCAAGCAAGTGGTATTGATAATAGCCCTCGGCCTACGGCCTCGTGCTTTTATCAATATACTTGCTTTCAAAATTTTTGGCAAAGCAAAAAATTATTTCGAATTATCACCGCCCTTGGGAAATTTCAACTGATAAAAGTTTTATGTCAAATTTACGTAAGAACTACATCACATATATACGACTTTAGTGTGATGTCATATTTATGTCTTGTGTTCAATGAGATATTATCAACGCTTGTTTATTTAAATATTTTATATACAATGTAATGTGTCTTCTCAGATTTAATAAAGAGAAGCAAAAAACAAGTCTTACTGTTAGTTACTACTTCTCTCGAACTATATAATTATCCAGTGCCATTAGAAGAAATAGTTCTATTTCCCTAACTATGTGGTTTTTATGGATGATAACAAACTAAAGAGTAAAGACAAGTTACTAGAAGCAAAAAGTTTGGTTATAGTTTATGGAAACAAAATTTTTAATTAGATATATTTAGGCAAAAGGTTCGCAGCTGATGTAAAACTCATTTTAAAATATTCAACAGCCAATAATATACATATAAATATTTTACAAACAATCTTTTCAAACCAGATTTTATGTGCGATATAAAATACTTAACGTACCAAAACTGTTTAAATGTTTTGAAACAGACCGTCAAAATTTGGTATTTAATGTTTGATAATAGAGTTTTTGGTTTAAATCCTGCTTGTATTATTTTTAATGACATGCAACTGAATTGAAGTTTTTTTTTGTATCAAAAATATCATTCATATTTCATATAAGTATATATGTAAAATAATTTAACTGTTTTGCAACAATCCGTCTATATTCCAACAAAATATTTGTAGGGTTTTATATTTAAATTTCAAATCGTCATATTAGAAATGTTTAATTATGTATAAAAATTTATTCCAATAATATAATAATAATAAAATAATTTAACTATAATAAAAATAAGTTAACTACAACACCTTTACTTTAACGTTATAATTGCAAGAAAATCAATTATTTTGAATTTTAGAAGATCGTTATTTACCAACTTTTAGACGAATAGCCTTTATAATAATTTGAGGGAGGCAATACATTTTTACTTGAAAGAAATTTACATAGACGTCAGTAAAGTTCTAATAAGAATTTTTTGTTTCCTTATAAGTTACATCTAATAAAAAGTTGGTGATTTTAAAAATTAAAATTATTAGAGATAGTGAAGTGAATATGAAAGAATAAAAAATAAGTGAATAAAAAAGTGTTTTGTGTATATCAGGTAAGTGTTTTATTTCATTTTTATATAAAGCATACAAAATTACGATTGTTTTAGAGAAAATAATGACTAATATTTGGAGTCATATCATAAAAAAAATATCGTAAATTTGTATGAAAATATCAGTTTTCAAAGGGCTGTATCTCGAAGCGCAGGGACATTTTGGGGGTAATGCTTGAACGTTTTTATCTTTTTTAAGCATAAACTCCCCAAAAAAATGTCAGAATGAGGGGCGTCGGCTTGTGGAGTGGTACCATATATTTATATTCGTCGCTTTAATAATGAAACAACGTATTCGCAAAAGTGTAGTTTCGAGATAATTGGGTTTAAAGATTTTTCGATTTTCTGATTTTCGTAAACTCGGCAGCACTATTGAATGAATTGAAAAAAAAATGTCTGCCAATTAATCTTGACTAATTTCCCTACAGCATATTAAAATTTCACATTGGTACCTGCTGGCTTTTCTACCTAAAAAGAGGTGAAAAGTCAATCAGGTACCTTATACGTTATTTCATATTTCATATACGTTATTTCATTTTGCATAAAAGTACGATTAAGTCTAAAACTAATTATTATAAAACTAACGCATAATATTCTTACAATTTTTTATTTATATGAACTGGCATATCATGTAGTAATGAATGATGCTTATACAATATTTTAGATTTACCATTTCGTGTGGCGATCGTAATGTATGTAAAGTATACGACACTGATTTTACCCAAGTTATTATTCTGTAGGAATTGAAATATCGTACATGCATTTACGCTGTTTCAATATTTAACCGAATTAAAATTTGCATATACGTTAATTAACAATATATTAATTTTCAACCCCAGTTATAAAAAAATTGGAAAATGTTAAAATGCCACTTTATAGACATCCTTATGGGGAATGCAGCGCACCCATTATATAAAAACAACGTATATATGGCATACGTTATTTCATTATTAAAGCGACGATATTATATAAATGTAATATATTTATCTGTGGTTTAAGATTGTCGAGATTAAATATGTAGATTTAAATATATTTACCTCTATAAATCTTTTAAATGTTTAGATTGATTCAAAAAATAACATACTACCAAGCTTTGATTCACTGTGGTTAATCGAATTGTTGTTATTAGTTCTTTATAAATATCGTCACAATTCACAATCAGTGGTCGCGTGTTCAGATGAAATCGGAAATAGCATGCCTCAAAGCGAATGAGAGGAATTATTGTTATCAAATTTTAAATAAATTGTTGTCCGGGATCTCAAAGCCCTTTCATAAATCGCAATAATAGTACATTATTTAATTAGGAGCTAAAGTGATACTTTTTGTGTTGAGTCTATAGTTTGACAATTATAGACGATACACAAAAAGTCACTTTAGCTCCGAATTGAATACACAATTTTTTCGGCAAACGATTCAAGTTTTTATAAATATAAAATTAACACATCAAAATTTTTATAAACATGAATTTTTATCGTCATAATTACTTCCAAAAAAGAGAAAAAAACATTTAAATTTGTATGAATAAAATTTTTTTATCAAAGCAGCTTTTTCAAAATTTCATAATCCAATTGAAATAGTTGGTATTTTGTTGTCATAGTTATAGAATAATTCAAAATTTCATTATCCAATGAAACTGTTTGTTGTGTTTTGTTGTCATAGTAACATACAATAATTCCAAATATCATAATCCAATGAGAATCAACTTATTTTGTCTTGTTATAGTTATATAACTTGTTTGAAGAAATAACAAAATAACAAATAACTAATGCTACTTTACACCCACCGTAGTATAAAATAAAACTGGCGTTACTTTTGCAGCGCGAAATAAAAAAAGTAAGACTTTAACTAACTCCCTAGCGGCAGTAAAGTTAAACTTTACAGCCGTTCGCCGAAAAACAATTTTTTGTCATTATTTATGCATAAGGTTTTTTGTTTGAGTAAAATTTTCAGACAAAAAATTAAAATTCGGATATTTTAACCATATTTTAAAGTACATATTACAATATTGTATAATGTTCAGGGTTTGTCGAGTTGTTGAAGTGCAATCAACTATTAAAATTTACGTTTTTAACAGTTTTCTGATCAATAACATTATAGCTAAAGTTTGTGGTTTTAGTAGAGAAATTTGTATTGTTGTCGAGAATGTGAATTCAAGCGAAAATCAATATTAAAATAAATTTGATATTATTCTTTCAATGATGAATCTTTAATAATGCGCAAATATAATTGGGGACGCTTAATTCAGTAAATTTTTGCAGTATAATAGAAAAGTAGACTTTAACCAGCTAGGAAGGTTTTGTAGTTTTTATACCAAATAGTTTATGTTTATTATATTAAACAGAGATGCTTAAAAAAACTGAAGAAATTTTTTATATGGTGGGTGACGTAAACGAAAGATAAAAAATGTGTGCCATGTATAAGATCTGAATACAGATAAAAATGGAAGATCCTAAGTTTTTCAACACTCGACAAAATAGGGGATAAAGGATATCCCAAATGTTTATATACAATTTATACAAAGTTTATACAAAAGCAGATAACCGAATTGGACGAAACTTGATTCTTAAGGATTTTGCATAACTCGCGATAATTTTGCATCCTAAATTTCTCGCTACTAAAATTGAGTTTTGTGTACTGTGATTGCGATTTAAGAATTATTGTATACGCTCACTTTATTTCCAGAACCCTTTATTTTCCGCACTCGTGATGTAGTGCGACAATGCATATGCGTAGCAAATATATTTTTGCGTGTGGTGATGAGCCAGTGATTTGAAGTAAAAACGACATTTCAGTGTTGGTAAATAAATAAAACTTCTTTGTATCAATTAAGGTTATTGAGAGCTCGAAACGTACTCGTTTCATTTTAATAGTTATTATTATGAAAACTACCAGGGCAAACATGTTTTAGGACTCAAATATGGCAGCTAAGTCCAAAATTATCTCCTCGAGAGGTTTTGCATTAGATGTATCAGATGTAATGTATCAGAATGTACAGTAGATGTATTTGGCATAAACTTAATAAATTCAGTGTTTGTTTCTGCTAGATAAACAACCAAGCAACTGCATTGATCGCGTTCATTATTCTACTGGGAATCAATATTTTTATTCCAACCAGTTTTGTGAAAAGTAAAAATGGGCCCAAATCCTGGTTTTCTGATGAATGTTGTATACAAAAAGATCACAAAATGTTGGCTTTCGACATATACCAGCGCGATAAGCAGTAGATCTCTTTATATCAGGCAAAAGCAACATATCTTCTTAACACCAATTAAAATTTTAAGCACCACTAAAGGCAGCCAGCCATACTGGAACTTTATTCGAGAGACTGGCAATAGGTTTATAAAATTGTTGTAATTTGGCACTTTAAAATCGACGCCAAACCGTTATTCGGTTTATACTGGGATTTTAACAATTAAAATTAAATCAACAAGTGGCTTCTGGCCCTTCTTTCTTTAAAAAACCTTTGTTTTATTGCATATTATATGACAAAGCCTTAGAATATAATATTAATATATAAAGAATAGAAAAAAGGACTTATCTCAAAGGTGTTGATTGTAGACTGTTTTCTTCATACCCTGTTTAAATTAGTTTTTGTATTCCAATAACGTTACGGTTATTGTTAACCTACAACCATCAATTTGTTGCACGTATCGAAATTGATTTCGTTCCGACGTATAATCAATAAAGTAATCATCTGTAAGTGGCAGTCAGATACGATTACATAAACATGATTTTCGGACTCCAACTTGTTCTAAACTAATCTGATACATCTAATTCTACTTGTACTCAAAACTCTCTGATCTCGAAATCTACCTATTTCTAGCGGATAGCTTGCCTCTTGGACTTTTTTTTTATTTTAATTTTCAAATTTTAATTTTCAGACTCAATTTTTTTTAATTTTAATTTACACAATAATATATTTTGTTTTGAAAATAATTTTAATTTTAAAAAAACATTTTTTTTGCAAATAATTTTAATTTTAAAAAACACATATATATATATTTTTTATAAATGATTTTAATTTTAAAAACACAAAATATCTTGTTTTTTAACTAATAATTTGAGGATTTCATAAGCCGAAAACGAAAATCCACTTCTATAATTTTAAATCACGAACCGAACTAATTCTTATAAAACAATAATTTGAGTTTTTATAGTTTTTTAATTTGTTTAGAAAATATTGAAAGAATTCATATTAATAATATTTAGTATTTCATTTTATGAGAAAATTATTTTGTGTATTAAAATATTTAAAGAATAATAATAATAATATTACTTCGGTCTGAAAGACCTAAGCATTACATTCATGAGCTAGAAATGAAATTCTTACCCCCACTTTTTTGGCATTTCTCGACGTTTAAAGACCTACTGATTCTAAAAAAGCAAAAAAAAATGTATGTCTGTCTGCCGGCTGGCCGTCACAACCGACGAAATCTAGAAAACCGCTGGACGGATTTGAAAAATTCGTTCATTTTAAGTGATTACGAGTAGGAACATTGAATTTGGAGAAATTTTGAGGGTCGGGATTGGTATGTGAGATCAAAATCTAGATTATTGCATTATAAGTTTGTCAAAAAAATGTTGTCAAGTGTGTCAAAAGAAAGATTTTTATTTATTTTTTTACCCAATTTTTTTGGAAAAAAATAAAATTAATAATTTGTATAACATGAAAATATATTATTATTATAGAGAATTATGGCATTATAAGTTTGTCAAAAAAATAATGTCAAGCGTGTCAAAAAATGATTTCATTGATTTTTTTAGCCAATTTTTTGGGGAAAAAAATGTAGCTGTTTTTATGACGTAAATGCAATTGAAAATGAAATTGAACATGGAAATATTTTAAATTGTTATAGTTTTTGAAATATTTTTGGAATTTTGAAAAAAGTTTGTATTTTTGATTTTGTAATAATTTTTGCAATATTTTTAGAATTTTGGAAAAAGTTTTAATTTTTGATTTTGTAAAATTTTTAGAATGTTTTTGGAATTTTAAAAAAAATTAAAAATTTTTGATTTTATTATAATTTTTGGAATTTTGAAAAAAGTTTCAGTTTTTGATTTTGTAATAATTTTTGGAATAATTTTAGAATGTTGAAAAAAGTTTGATTTTATTATCATTTTTACAATATTTTTGGAATTTTGAAAGAAATATGAATTTGTGATTTTGCAATGTTTTCTCGAATCACTAAATTGAAGGTTTTTGAATAGTTTGCTGAAAATGTAAATGAAAATGAAATTGGACATGGACATTTTTGAATTTGTTATAGTTTTTGAATATTTTTGGAATTTTGAAAAATTTTAAATTTTTGATTTTATTATAATTTTTATAATTTTTAAAAAAGTTTCAATTTTTGATAGTGTTATAATTTTTACAATTTTTCTAGAGTTTTGGAGAAAGTTTGAATTTTTAAGAATTTTTGGAATATTATTAGAATTTAGAAAAAGTTTAAATATTAAATTTTATTTCAATTTTTGGAATATTTCTAGAATTTTGAAAAAAAATTTTTTAATTTTATATATATTTTTAGAATTTTGAAGAAAGTTTCAATTTTTGAATTTTTAAGAATTTTTGGAATATTATTAGAATTTAGAAAAAGTTTAAATAATTGATTTTATTCTAATTTTTGAAATATTTTTGGAATTTTGAATAAAGTTTCAATTTTTGATTTATAATTTTTGCAATATTTTCAGAACTTTTGAAAAAAGTTTAATCTTTGATTTTGTAATAATTTTTGGAATATTTTTAGAATTTTGAAAGAAATATGAATTTATGATTAGGTAATATTTTCTCGAAACGCTAGATGGAGAGGTTTTTGAGTAGTTTGCTGAATGTATCATCTTTTCACTAAATTATGTTAATTTATGATCTGTTATAATTTTCCGGCAACGTATTGATGTTTCGTGTTAGTTTTGTAATAAATTTTTAAACAGAGATTAAAAAAAATACTGGTACTTTAACAAAGAGTTATGTTTGATATACATCGCTGCTCAAAACTAAAAACCATGTCCTCATAAAAGTTTTTAGCCGAAAACTATCTCAAAATCCTTAACCCAGACCGAAGTCTTGATATCTCAGAGCTGTGAGATTTCAGCCCCTCCATATTTTCTTATTTTATTTTGCGAGAAAATTATTTTGTTTATGAAAATATTAAAATATTAATTAATTCATATTAATAATATTTAGTATATCATTTTATGAGAAAATTATTTTGTTTATAAAAATATTGAAAGAATTCATAATAATAATATTTGTCATTTCATTTTATAAGAAAATTATTTTGTTTATTAAAATGTTTAAAGAATAATAATAATAATAATAATATTTCTTATTTTATTTTGCGAGGGAATTATTTTGTTTATGAAAATATTGAAAGAATCATATTAATAATATTTAGTATTTCATTTTATGAGAAAATTATTTTGCTAATAAAAATACAATAATTAGTTTTTTTCTATTTATGTGTTTTGACTATATGTTTAATTTATGAAAAAGGGATGGGCACTACCATTGGATTATTTCGAAACTGTTTTTGTTTTTTTCTTAATTATTTTAGGTTAATTGTTTTTTTTTTAATTGGTTAGGTATTGAAGTATTAGTTTGAAGAGTTGTAGAAAAACTCCGTAATTGGTTTTACTACAATGGGAATTAAGTGCATCTGGAATAAAAATATGGAAATCTTTTGTCGTGTATCCATTGTATAGAATTTTACCGGCACGATTCGATCTGAAACAGTTCCTATGAGAGTTCTTTGCGTTAAAATCGCCTTCCATTAAGAACATAAAGCAAATGTTAATTAAAGTGGGATTATTTGGGGCAGGGTAGTAGGCTGCAGTGTATTTTCGCTGTGGTTGAACGGTGTATGATCAAATCGATAGCAATGAAAATTTGGCAAGGCAAAATGAGTCACGGTGAACATATATGAACATTATTTATTTCGAGAAATTTTGAAAGCTTAGCACTTTTGTTACGAAAAGATTGTGAGTTACATATCATGATTTTTAAACCTAAAATATTATTTAACATTAAACAGATATTTTAACGATAAATTTGTTATTACCATAAATTGTTCTGACCTTCTTTTACAGTTTGTGTTATTGTATCTTGAATTAGTTCTGGCATTTCTTCAAAACTAAAAAGATTATTATTATTATTATTGTTACCATTTTAAGAAGTTACCTGTCCACTGATTGCAGTATCTGAATTTCTATAATTGCTGGTACTGGTTGTATTCCAATGATTGTATTATAGTGTTTTAGTTTGTTTTTTCAACTCCGGAAAGTGTTTTGTATCCAAAGATGGAAATTTGGTAGATGACCTATGATAATTGCGACTTGTCATCCGATTAACCAGATTGTCAATTTTGATATTCCCGCGAATGATTTTAGATTTCTGCAATTTTGGACAATGCTTATTATTTAAGTAGTGGTTACCTTCGCAATTAGCACATTTATTTATACTAGGAGGGCCCGGCGAGCTTCGCTACGCCTATAAATAAAGTTTTTTCCTAAACATTTTGTTGACGTAGAAGCAATGATTTCAAAAAGTGGTAATGAGAAATGCTAGCAATAATTTTTAATTTTTCTTTTAAATATATGAATGAAAAATAATCAGAACTCTAGCTGATCAGTTCGGATATATGACTAATTAGCGATCAAATAAGTTAGAGATCAAATAAGCTTACTTGAAAACTTACTTGATCGCTAATTTTTCATATATCTGAACTGATCAGCTAGAGTTCTGATTATTTTTCATTCATATATTTAAAAAGAAAAATTAAAAATTATATGCTAGCATTTCTCATTACCACTTTTTGAAATCATTGGTTCTACGTCAACAAAATGTCTACGCAAAAACTTTATTTATAAGCGTAGCGAAGCACGCCGTGCCCTCCTAGTATTACATAAACCTGCAAATAATTGCGAAATTTCAAACCTTTAACTAAACATTTCTTTGGAATTAATGATTTGTAAAATAAATTTTAAATTTTTGATCAAACTGATTAGCCCCATAAACAGAAAAGTGAAATTGATAGTTTTTTGTTGTCAAAAAAAAAAAATTAGGATGTAAAATATCATGTCAAAAAGTTCATTCACGTTTGTTGTATACAAAAACAACAATAATATTTCGATCATATAAAACCGCGTTTGTTGTATACAAAAACAAAAATAATATATCGATCATATAAAACCTATAAAACAAAGAAAAATGATACGTTTATCCACTACCAAAGCAATGCATAAACTAAATGAGAAAATATGGAGGGGCTGAAATCTCACAGCTCTGAGATATCAAGACTTCGGTCTGGGTTGAGGATTTGTATATAGTTTTCGGCAAAATACTTTTATGAGGACATGGTTTTTAGTTTTGGGCAGCGATGTATATCAAACATAACTCTTTGTTAAAGTTCAAGTACTTTTTATCTCTGTTTAAAAAGTTATTACAAAACTAACACGAAACATCAATACGTTGCCGGAAAATTATAATCAAAATTCCAAAAATATTGTTAAATTAAGTAAAATCAAACTTTTTCATAATTCCAAAAATATTCCAAAAATTAGAATAAAATCAAATATTTCAATCTAAATTCCAATAATATTTCAAAAATTCTTAAAAATTCAAACTTTTTCCAAAATTCTAAAAATATTGCAAAAATTATTACAAAATCAAAAATTGAAAATTTTTTCAAAATTCCAAAAATTATAATAAAATCAAAAATTAAAATTTTTTCAAAGTTCTAAAAATATTCCAAAATTCTTACAAAATCAAAAATTAAAACTTTTGCCGAAATTCTAAAAATATTGCAAAAATTATTACAAAATAAAAATACAAACTTTTTCAAAATTCCAAAAATATTTAAAAAACTATAACAAATTCAAAAATTTCCATGTCCAATTTCATTTTAAATTACATTTACGTCATAAAAACAGCTACATTTTTTTCCCAAAAAATTGGCTAAAAAATTAAATGAAATCATTTTTTGACACACTTGACATTATTTTTTGACAAACTTATAATGCCATAATTCTCTATAATAATTATAATATCATGTCATACGAACTATTCATTTTATTTTTTTCTAAGAAAACAGGGTAAAAAATAAATAAAAACCTTTCTTTTGACACACTTGACAACATTTTTTGACAAACTTATAATGCCATAATTCTCAATAATCATAATAAAATTTCATTTCAAACAAACAATGTTATTTTTTTTCCAAAAATTAGGTAAAAAACTAAATAAAAATGGGATTTTTTGCATTCTTTCCGATCCGAAACACGTAAAATGTGAATTGTAGTTTTTTTCTGAGAAACTTCAAACCATACCATATGAAAAATTCACATGTGTTTTTTTATTAAGTTAATAATCCTGTACTAAATGTGGATATAATAAATTAAACATTTCATATTTTAATACCTGCAATAAATTTGAACCATTTTCTGTGTATTTCTGATTGAGAAACTGGTTTTTATTCAGAATAAGAATTGGAGATCCCAATGATCGAAGATTTTGTTATAATTTCAACATCACCAACACTAACATTAGAAAAAAACATTAAAAAAATATTTTTCCTATAAACATTATAATTTAATCAATATTATAAATAAATACATTAAAAAATTAATTTATATATTTTTTTTTGCCTTTAAATTGAAATATTTATGATCATCAGAAAAAGAAAACATTTTGGCAATTATTTTATCGGGTGTAGTGTTATTCGGTAAAAAACAGTGGAATCCTTGAGTTCTTTGTTTTCTTCTAAGAACATTTCGTAGATGTCGGTGAGGGTCCATAACACCAACCGCTTTGATTTCTTAATTTTTGTCGATCCTTCTGTAATATTAACAACATCTTTAAGGCCAGGCATTGTTCTACTAATTTGCTCTGATAAGAAGTATGTTTGAGTTTGTTTTACTATATTTTGTGACAAACTGTACACTTGTTTGCTTTGAGGCCAACTGTAAGGACCTGCTGTTTCCAACAGATCCATGGCGAATTCTACCAGTCGTCTTGATGCATTAAATTCATCCTGGATATGTTGATTTGACCAAAATTTACGTGGTAGAGTTGTCAACAAAAACACTTGTTTTGATTT
Source organism: Diogma glabrata (assembly GCA_963693315.1). Classification (NCBI taxonomy): domain Eukaryota; kingdom Metazoa; phylum Arthropoda; class Insecta; order Diptera; family Cylindrotomidae; genus Diogma; species Diogma glabrata. Next base: position 75,463 of record CAVNZG010000931.1, read on the forward strand.
ACAGCTGGCATCTTTAAACTCTTTTTTAAGGTTCATAAGTCATGATGTATATTCACATTCCTCGTTTGGTGATAACAATTTAACTGAATCTACTTGAAATATTCTTTGACTTATTGCCGATGTGACACTTGCAATTTTTTTATAACTTCTTGTTGTAATATGATTTTGTTTGATAGGAGATTCGGCTAACCTTCCAAGAACATTGTTAATATCTTCTAAAATGTCATTAAGTACTTCAGGAACTGGTGGAGATATAGTATCAACCGAAACTGGTGATGGATCTAAAGATGCTGGAGGTATTTGAATATTTTCGTTCGTTGGAACATTTTCAACATTCTGATTTATAGAAATAATTTCACTATCGATAGTTTCCGAACATGAAAGCTGCTGTATAGAAAATATTAGTTGCATATGAATTTTTATTCATTTTAATAAAATAATTAAATTTACCTTATTTTTATAGATATAAGTGCGACATGTTTCACATATAAACTGGTCATCACGCAAAGTAAAATTTAGGGTCGCAGCTTTTTGAATAACAGCTGGTGTGACCAGTTTCACATTTTTTGATGTCCGCTGATGATTTTTGAGACCGTACAAGTTACAGCACAATTTGAAAGGCATTTCTATTATCATCTTTTCTAAACGTTATGTCTTCTAAATATTTTGGAATATAATTGATTATAAGGCAATCCAATCATTATATATACCCTTGAAATAGTTTTGACATAGGTAGAATCAGGTAAAATTAGGTAGGTACCATTTAATATATTTTGATTGGATGCAAGTATGATTTGGTCAAAAACCGTTTGTGGGCGTCATTAGAAATTTTAAATGTTAAAATTATGAGCCTCTAATGAGATTTTAATTAGTAAAAAGGGGCTGAATAGACATTTTTTAAAATGAATAAACATTTTACACACCCTTTTAATAATTTAAATTCCTTTATTTTACCACTTAACTTAAATTAATTTTTAATAAGTTTTTAACCATTTAACCGCACAGAAAATGGTTCAAATTTATTGCAGGTGTTAAAATATGAAATGTTTAATTTATTATATCCACATTTAGTACAGGATTATTAACTTAATAAAAAAAACACATGTGATATTTTTCATATACCAAACTTTAAAAAATCGTAAGAAAAAATCCATATTGAATTGCTGACTTTTTATTTCTCAATTTCATAGCTGCATATGTTTACTTTAAAATTTGTGAAAAACAAAAAAAAAGCCTACTTTTTGAGATATGAGCTTTGAAGTAAACCAAGGTTTTACGCGCCGCCTAGCGGAAAAGAGAAAAGTTATTAATTTTAAACTTACTTATTTCAATTATTCAATTATTTTCCTTTTTACTTGCAAAAATATACGTAAGTCGGATGAAATTTGTGGCACCTATTCACAAAACATTGCCACCATTACCAAAAACTACGTGAAAAAGCCTCAAAATTCAACCGCGCATAACTCCGATTCAGAGTACACAAAAAATAAAAGCAGAAATAACTTTTTTCCTTTTGTCAATGCCAACAATATATCAAAATTTCCGATTTTTTAAAAATCAAAAATTTAAAAATCAACAAAAAAATGTACGTTTTCAAAATAATAGCCCAAATATAAAATTAACACATCAAAATTTTTATAAACATGAATTTTTATCGTCATAATTACTTCCAAAAAAGAGAAAAAAACATTTAAGTTTGTATGAATAAAATTTTTTTATCAAAGCAGCTTTTTCAAAATTTCATAATCCAATTGAAATAGTTGGTATTTTGTTGTCATAGTTATAGAATAATTCAAAATTTCATTATCCAATGAAACTGTTTGTTGTGTATTGTTGTCATAGTAACATACAATAATTCCAAATATCATAATCCAATGAGAATCAACTTATTTTTTGTTGTTATAGTTATATAACTTGTTTGAAAAAATAACAAAATAACAAATAACTAATGCTACTTTACACCCACCGTAGTATAAAATAAAACTGGCGTTACTTTTGCAGCGCGAAATAAAAAAAGTAAGACTTTAACTAACTCCCTAGCGGCAGTAAAGTTAAACTTTACAGCCGTTCGCCGAAAAACAATTTTTTGTCATTATTTATGCATAAGGTTTTTTGTTTGAGTAAAATTTTCAGACAAAAAATTAAAATTCGGATATTTTAACCATATTTTAAAGTACATATTACAATATTGTATAATGTTCAGGGTTTGTCGAGTTCTTCAAGTGCAATCAACTATTAAAATTTACGTTTTTAACAGTTTTCTGATCAATAACATTATAGCTAAAGTTTGTGGTTTTAGTAGAGAAATTTGTATTGTTGTCGAGAATGTGAATTCAAGCGAAAATCAATATTAAAATAAATTTGATATTATTCTTTCAATGATGAATCTTTAATAATGCGCAAATATAATTGGGGACGCTTAATTCAGTAAATTTTTGCAGTATAATAGAAAAGTAGACTTTAACCAGCTAGGAAGGTTTTGTAGTTTTTATACCAAATAGTTTATGTTTATTATATTAAACAGAGATGCTTAAAAAAACTGAAGAAATTTTTTATATGGTGGGTGACGTAAACGAAAGATAAAAAATGTGTGCCATGTATAAGGTCTGAATACAGATAAAAATGGAAGATCCTAAGTTTTTCAACACTCGACAAAATAGGGGATAAAGGATATCCCAAATGTTTATATACAATTTATACAAAGTTTATACAAAAGCAGATAACCGAATTGGACGAAACTTGATTCTTAAGGATTTTGCATAACTCGCGATAATTTTGCATCCTAAATTTCTCGCTACTAAAATTGAGTTTTGTGTACTGTGATTGCGATTTAAGAATTATTGTATACGCTCACTTTATTTCCAGAACCCTTTATTTTCCGCACTCGTGATGTAGTGCGACAATGCATATGCGTAGCAAATATATTTTTGCGTGTGGTGATGAGCCAGTGATTTGAAGTAAAAACGACATTTCAGTGTTGGTAAATAAATAAAACTTCTTTGTATCAATTAAGGTTATTGAGAGCTCGAAACGTACTCGTTTCATTTTAATAGTTATTATTATGAAAACTACCAGGGCAAACATGTTTTAGGACTCAAATATGGCAGCTAAGTCCAAAATTATCTCCTCGAGAGGTTTTGCATTAGATGTATCAGATGTAATGTATCAGAATGTACAGTAGATGTATTTGGCATAAACTTAATAAATTCAGTGTTTGTTTCTGCTAGATAAACAACCAAGCAACTGCATTGATCGCGTTCATTATTCTACTGGGAATCAATATTTTTATTCCAACCAGTTTTGTGAAAAGTAAAAATGGGCCCAAATCCTGGTTTTCTGATGAATGTTGTATACAAAAAGATCACAAAATGTTGGCTTTCGACATATACCAGCGCGATAAGCAGTAGATCTCTTTATATCAGGCAAAAGCAACATATCTTCTTAACACCAATTAAAATTTTAAGCACCACTAAAGGCAGCCAGCCATACTGGAACTTTATTCGAGAGACTGGCAATAGGTTTATAAAATTGTTGTAATTTGGCACTTTAAAATCGACGCCAAACCGTTATTCGGTTTATACTGGGATTTTAACAATTAAAATTAAATCAACAAGTGGCTTCTGGCCCTTCTTTCTTTAAAAAACCTTTGTTTTATTGCATATTATATGACAAAGCCTTAGAATATAATATTAATATATAAAGAATAGAAAAAAGGACTTATCTCAAAGGTGTTGATTGTAGACTGTTTTCTTCATACCCTGTTTAAATTAGTTTTTGTATTCCAATAACGTTACGGTTATTGTTAACCTACAACCATCAATTTGTTGCACGTATCGAAATTGATTTCGTTCCGACGTATAATCAATAAAGTAATCATCTGTAAGTGGCAGTCAGATACGATTACATAAACATGATTTTCGGACTCCAACTTGTTCTAAACTAATCTGATACATCTAATTCTACTTGTACTCAAAACTCTCTGATCTCGAAATCTACCTATTTCTAGCGGATAGCTTGCCTCTTGGACTTTTTTTTTATTTTGATTTTCAAATTTTAATTTTCAGACTCAATTTTTTTTAATTTTAATTTACACAATAATATATTTTGTTTTGAAAATAATTTTAATTTTAAAAAAACATTTTTTTGCAAATAATTTTAATTTTAAAAAACACATATATATATATTTTTTATAAATGATTTTAATTTTAAAAACACAAAATATCTTGTTTTTTAACTAATAATTTGAGGATTTCATAAGCCGAAAACGAAAATCCACTTCTATAATTTTAAATCATGAACCGAACTAATTCTTATAAAACAATAATTTGAGTTTTTATAGTTTTTTAATTTGTTTAGAAAATATTGAAAGAATTCATATTAATAATATTTAGTATTTCATTTTATGAGAAAATTATTTTGTGTATTAAAATATTTAAAGAATAATAATAATAATATTACTTCGGTCTGAAAGACCTAAGCATTACATTCATGAGCTAGAAATGAAATTCTTACCCCCACTTTTTTGGCATTTCTCGACGTTTAAAGACCTACTGATTCGAAAAAAGCAAAAAAAAATGTATGTCTGTCTGCCGGCTGGCCGTCACAACCGACGAAATCTAGAAAACCGCTGGACGGATTTGAAAAATTCGTTCATTTTAAGTGATTACGAGTAGGAACATTGAATTTGGAGAAATTTTGAGGGTCGGGATTGGTATGTGAGATCAAAATCTAGATTATTGCATTATAAGTTTGTCAAAAAAATGTTGTCAAGTGTGTCAAAAGAAAGATTTATATTTATTTTTTTACCAAATTTTTTGGAAAAAAATAAAATTAATAATTTGTATAACATGAAAATATATTATTATTATAGAGAATTATGGCATTATAAGTTTGTCAAAAAAATAATGTCAAGCGTGTCAAAAAATGATTTCATTGATTTTTTTAGCCAATTTTTTGGGGAAAAAGATGTAGCTGTTTTTATGACGTAAATGCAATTGAAAATGAAATTGAACATGGAAATATTTTAATTTGTTAAAGTTTTTGAAATATTTTTGGAATTTTGAAAAAAGTTTGTATTTTTGATTTTGTAATAATTTTTGCAATATTTTTAGAATTTTGGAAAAAGTTTTAATTTTTGATTTTGTAAAATTTTTAGAATGTTTTTGGAATTTTAAAAAAAATTAAAAATTTTTGATTTTATTATAATTTTTGGAATTTTGAAAAAAGTTTCAATTTTTGATTTTGTAATAATTTTTGGAATAATTTTAGAATGTTGAAAAAAGTTTGATTTTATTATCATTTTTACAATATTTTTGGAATTTTGAAAGAAATATGAATTTGTGATTTTGCAATGTTTTCTCGAATCGCTAAATTGAAGGTTTTTGAATAGTTTGCTGAAAATGTAAATGAAAATGAAATTGGACATGGACATTTTTGAATTTGTTATAGTTTTTGAATATTTTTGGAATTTTGAAAAAGTTTCAATTTTTGATTTTGTAAGAATTTTTGGAATATTTTTAGAATTTTGAAAAATTTTAAATTTTTGATTTTATTATAATTTTTATAATTTTTAAAAAAGTTTCAATTTTTGATAGTGTTATAATTTTACAATTTTTCTAGAGTTTTGGAAAAAGTTTGAATTTTTAAGAATTTTTGGAATATTATTAGAATTTAGAAAAAGTTTAAATATTTAATTTTATTTCAATTTTTGGAATATTTTTAGAATTTTGAAAAAAATTTTTTAATTTTATATATATTTTTAGAATTTTGAAAAAAGTTTCAAGTTTTGAATTTTTAAGAATTTTTGGAATATTATTAGAATTTAGAAAAAGTTTAAATAATTGATTTTAATCTAATTTTTGAAATATTTTTGGAATTTTGAATAAAGTTTCAATTTTTGATTTATAATTTTTACAATATTTTCAGAACTTTTGAAAAAAGTTTAATCTTTGATTTTGTAAGAATTTTTGGAATATTTTTAGAATTTTGAAAAACATTTTTTTTAATTTTATATATATTTTAAGAATTTTGAAAAAAGTTTCAATTTTTGAATTTTTAAGAATTTTTGTAATATTATTAGAATTTTGGAAAAAGTTTAAATAATTGATTTTATTCTAATTTTTGTAAATATTTTTGGAATTTTGAATAAAGTTTCAATTTTTGACTTATAATTTTTGCAATATTTTCAGAATTTTTGAAAAAATTTTAATCTTTGATTTTGTAATAATTTTTGGAATATTTTTAGAATTTTGAAAGAAATATGAATTTATGATTAGGTAATATTTTCTCGAAACGCTAGATGGAGAGGTTTTTGAGTAGTTTGCTGAATGTATCATCTTTTCACTAAATTATGTTAATTTATGATCTGTTATAATTTTCCGGCAACGTATTGATGTTTCGTGTTAGTTTTGTAATAAATTTTTAAACAGAGATTAAAAAAAATACTGGTACTTTAACAAAGAGTTATGTTTGATATACATCGCTGCTCAAAACTAAAAACCATGTCCTCATAAAAGTTTTTTGCCGAAAACTATCTCAAAATCCTTAACCCAGACCGAAGTCTTGATATCTCAGAGCTGTGAGATATCAGCCCCTCCATATTTTCTTATTTTATTTTACGAGAAAATTATTTTGTTTATGAAAATATTAAAAGAATTCATATTAATAATATTTAGTATATCATTTTATGAGAAAATTATTTTGTTTATAAAAATATTGAAAGAATTCATAATAATAATATTTGTCATTTCATTTTATAAGAAAATTATTTTGTTTATTAAAATATTTAAAGAATAATAATAATAATAATAATATTTCTTATTTTATTTTGCGAGGAAATTATTATGTTTATGAAAATATTGAAAGAATCATATTAATAATATTTAGTATTTCATTTTATGAGAAAATTATTTTGCTCATAAAAATACAATAATTAGTTTTTTTCTATTTATGTGTTTTGACTATATGTTTCATTTATGAAGAAGGGATGGGCACTACCATTGGATTATTTCGAAACTGTTTTTGTTTTTTTCTTAATTATTTTAGGTTAATTGTTTTTTTTTATTGGTTAGGTATTGAAGTATTAGTTTGAAGAGTTGTAGAAAAACTCCGTAATTGGTTTTACTACAATGGGAATTAAGTGCATCTGGAATAAAAATATGGAAATCTTTTGTCGTGTATCCATTGTATAGAATTTTACCGGCACGATTCGATCTGAAACAGTTCCTATGAGAGTTCTTTGCGTTAAAATCGCCTTCCATTAAGAATATAAAGCAAATGTTAATTAAAGTGGGATTATTTGGGGCAGGGTAGTAGGCTGCAGTGTATTTTCGCTGTGGTTGAACGGTGTATGATCAAATCGATAGCAATGAAAATTTGGCAAGGCAAAATGAGTCACGGTGAACATATATGAACATTATTTATTTCGAGAAATTTTGAAAGCTTAGCACTTTTGTTACGAAAAGATTGTGAGTTACATATCATGATTTTTAAACCTAAAATATTATTTCGTCGCTTTAATAATGAAACAACGTATTCGCAAAAGTGTAGTTTCGAGATAATTGGGTTTAAAAATTTTTCGATTTTCTGATTTTCGTAAACTCGGGAGCACTATTGAATGAATAAAGATATTGGAAAAAAAATTTCTACCAATTAATCTTGACTAATTTCCCCATAGCATATTAAAACTTCACATTGGTACCTGCTGGCTTTTCTACCTAAAAAGAGGTGAAAAGTCAATCAGGTACCTTATACGTTATTTCATATTTCATATACGTTATTTCATTCTGCATGGAAGTACGACTAAGCCTAAAACTAATTATTATTGAAATAACGCATAATATTCTTACAATTTTTTATTTATATGAACCGGCATATCATGTAGTAATGAATGATGCTTATACAATATTTTAGATTTACCATTTCGTGTGGCGATCGTAATGTATGTAAAGTATACGACACTGATTTTATCCAAGTTATTATTCTGTAGGAATTGAAATATCGTACATGCATTTACGCTGTTTCAATATTTAACCAAATTCAAATTTGCATGTACGTTAATTAACAATATATTAATTTTCACCCCCAGTTATAAAAAAATTGGAAAATGTTAAAATGCCACTTTATAGACATCCTTATGGGGAATGCAGCGCACCCATTATATAATAACAACGTATATATGGCATACGTTATTTCATTATTAAAGCGACGATTTAACATTAAACAGATATTTTAACGATAAATTTGTTATTACCATAAATTGTTCTGACCTTCTTTTACAGTTTGTGTTATTGTATCTTGAATTAGTTCTGGCATTTCTTCAAAACTAAAAAGATTATTATTATTAGTATTGTTACCATTTTAAGAAGTTACCTGTCCACTGATTGCAGTATCTGAATTTCTATAATTGCTGGTACTGGTTGTATTCCAATGATTGTATTATAGTGTTTTAGTTGGTTTTTTCAACTCCGGAAAGTGTTTTGTATCCAAAGGAGGTTTGGGTATCCAAAGGAGGTATCCAAAGGAGGTTGATATTCCCGCGAATGATTTTAGATTTCTGCAATTTTGGACATTGCTTATTATTTAAGTAGTGGTTACCTTCGCAATTAGCACATTTATTTATACTAGGAGGGCCCGGCGAGCTTCGCTACGCTTATAAATAAAGTTTTTGCGTAGACATTTTGTTGACGTAGAAGCAATGATTTCAAAAAGTGGTAATTAGAAATGCTAGCATATAATTTTTAATTTTTCTTTTAAATATATGAATGAAAAATAAACAGAACTTTAGCTGATCAGTTCGGATATATGACTAATTAGCGATCAAATAAGTTAGAGATCAAATAAGCTTACTTGAAAACTTACTTGATCGCTAATTTTTCATATATCTGAACTGATCAGCTAGAGTTCTGATTATTTTTCATTCATATATTTAAAAAGAAAAATTAAAAATTATATGCTAGCATTTCTCATTACCACTTTTTGAAATCATTGGTTCTACGTCAACAAAATGTCTACGCAAAAACTTTATTTATAAGCGTAGCGAAGCACGCCGTGCCCTCCTAGTATTACATAAACCTGCAAATAATTGCGAAATTTCAAACCTTTAACTAAACATTTCTTTGGAATTAATGATTTGTAAAATAAATTTTAAATTTTTGATCAAACTGATTAGCCCCATAAACAGAAAAGTGAAATTGATAGTTTTTTGTTGTCAAAAAAAAAAAAATTATGATGTAAAATATCATGTCAAAAAGTTCACTCACGTTTGTTGTATACAAAAACAAAAATAATATTTCGATCATATAAAACCGCGTTTGTTGTATACAAAAACAAAAATAATATATCGATCATATAAAACCTATAAAACAAAGAAAAATGATACGTTTATCCACTACCAAAGCAATGCATAAACTAAATGAGAAATAATAAATATAAAAAAAGTAAGTAAAGTTTTAAGTTTCGTTTGTTGTTTCGTGTTTTTTTTACATACGAATATAAGGTGTTCTTTAAGTAATTCAATATGATTAAAATTTGGGGGGGGGGGGGGGCGTTAAAATCAAAAATACATTTTAATTCGTCAATAACTTTTTTATTTATGATCTGAAAAATCCCAAAAATCTTTAAAATCTAATTTACACTAATATCAGTTAACAGTGAAAATTTGCAATGAATCAAAATTCGAATAAAAAAGCCTTAGGCTGTACACAGTTTTTTCTAGCGTATTAATATATAAGATTTGTTGTTCTCATTTTATTTTACATTTAAATTTCCAAAGATTTAACATCTTCTATACTGGGCTAAGTTTTTGATGTTATTGTTTGCTATAGTTTAGTTCTTACAACAATATTTTCAATTCGATTTATTGCAAATATTGATTGCTTTGTAACTTTAACCTTGTTGAGTTTTATAAGGTGATAATAAAATTTTTATCATCTTTATAATTAATTTGCGTAATGCCAAAAAAATTATTAGATGCAATACCTGCATAATAAGACTGTTTTTACACACTTATTTTATATCATCTATTGTAATTTCTTTTATTATTCCAAATAATACTACTATAGGCGGTCTATAATAAATGGATGAAAAAGAAAAAACCTCAATATTTTTATTAATGAGAATTAATTTGAGTTTATCATAATCTACATTATTATAAGTTGTAATTTTAATACCTGTTTTAATGATTTTTAAATTCTCTTGTAGAATATCGCTACTTTTTAATAATGAGTTTATATCAGCAAAACGAACATCTTGTACCACAAGAGGTGGAGTATTTATTTTATTAGAGATGCTTACATGTTGTTTTGTAGACTCTTCATTATGTTCCCAAATTCAGTTCTTATTCAATACGTAAGAAGATAAAAAAGTTCCAATGAAAAAGGTTATGTTTTAATATCACCTTAATCACGATTATTATTGTCTTTCAGCCGGGAAGCAATAACTAAACTATAGATTCAATTTTTTAACTAAATGTATTTCTAAAATGAATTCTTTAGAGTATTCTTTAGTGTATTGAAACAGGGTTTAGATAAGAATAAATAAGGCAGACTCTAATAGGGACATCACATATAATTTCTTATATAGGGGACCGGATACATTAAATAAGGCAAGTTATTTCACAAAATTTCACTTTTACTGTACTTCCACTAAGTTCACTATAAATTTCAAACCCTTACTACTCAATTTTTTTCAAATGTTTTAATTTTTAGTTATCGGCTATTGTATTCAACAAACGAAAATCAACGAAGAGCTTGTAAAGGTAGTTAAAAATATTTACGAACATGTTTGTTAAAACAATAAGAAACAATAGAAAATCAAATAACATGTCCTTTAAATAAATTCAACAGACCATTGTTTGTTGTATTATACCTACAATTTTTTTTCAGTGTATATTCAAATATAAGGTTAATCCTAAAAGGGCATTCTAAATCAGGCTCGAAACAGACCCACATCGGAATGCCCTAATAGGAGTAACCCTTTCTGGACTTATCAGGCCCTGATCTCGCTCTCACTGTATTTGGGCTTTCCCTAACTAATTTCTGCTCGCGTGGATATTAGAAAGTTTTAAGATGCAGTTGAGGTGCATGTAAAATGCAAATGATGCATGCAAATAGCTAAGTTAGGTAAAAAATATGTTAAACAGTTAAAAAACTGTTCTAATGAACAGAAAAATTCTTGTATCATAGATAAAACACCAATGTTTCCTGCTCCCCATATTTTCTTGTTAAAAATCGATTGTATTGTTATTGTTTGGTAGCGAGGAAAATAATGTTCTATTTGAAAAGTATTTCAGATATGAAATATGTTTTTCTCATTATATGGTAAAAAACAAACCAATTTATTACATTTAAATTTCCCGACGGAAGTACTTTATTATTGTTATTCTTGTTAAAAATAAAATAATGAAAATATATCGTTTTTAAGCAAGATATTTTATATCTGCATGTGCTCCTTCAGCACATATTAATGTTAATAAAAGTATTTGAATAAAATAATATGGGTCACAGCTCTGGTGTTTCTCATTGAATAAAATTTAGAATTACATTTTAAAAGTATTTAATTGCATGTGGTTTCAATAAACATAAGTTAAAATATGGAAATAAACGTTAATAAAATATAGCGATGCTGATACATAGCCCAACTTCACCACAGCTCTGGTAACAAAAATTTCTGGATATATAGTGAGGTAATATCCATCAAATACTATAATTAATGGCTAACTTTAAAGATTTCGCGTAGTACTAATTATATAAACATTTAAGAAAGCTGTAGTATGTCCCAACAAACATAAATTCTGTTGTAATTCTGTTGAGAAAAAGCAAAAAAAATTTTTACTGGAAGTGACAAACTGGAAGTTGGAATACAGAACTGTTACAAATCATATTCACAGTATATATAACAAGTTTAATCTAATTCGATTATCAGGTACAGATGCTATTGAGCTCTCAAAAAAACAGGTGGTTGTAATGAAGCGCATTTTTCGTTGACGAGTCAACGAATAGGTATAGCAGGTCGCGTAACTTAATGAGGTTATTTATATGCTCCTGACTAGCGACAGCATTGGTATCGAGGTGTAATTCCTGCTACTTTAGCACAAATACGGAAATGTACGCGAATTACATAATATATACGGAAATGAAAAAAAAAACAAGTGAAAAAAAATGAGACTCTGGCGACCCCTTTGGCGAAAGAACCACGATCACCACGTCCAACCCCACATTTTTATTACAGTCACACACTCGCGCTCTCCATCCACTCCCACACATACACACCATCAATGTCCCCAGACACTCACGCATACGTACACACTTACAGTCGCCTTTCATACCCCAGACGCATCAGGAACTCTTCATTTACTAATAGAATATTAAGCGATTGAACACCGCGGATACAACAACATATTGGTAAGAACTTGAGATGATCTAAATTGCTAGATTCATAAAATTAGGTTTCTCTGCTTTTTTGTTAATTTTGGGAGCAAATCTTAATAAAAAATATTGTAGTAATTAGGTTATTACGAGATCTTCGAATGAAATATTCCAAAACAATGTCACCTTCCAATAATTGCTTTCGCTTAGACGATCCCAAAAAAAATCCTTGCAATCATATTTCTCTACCTTTATTAAAACTTTATTGCAGACTGCATTGTTATGTGAGTTTTTACACAATGTGTCGCCTGTATGCATTAAAAATGTTTCCCTTTTTTTTGGGGTATATCTTTTAATGATATATATTGGCCGAGCTTCTCATAGATATCAAACAGAAGATCTTGAAGTGATAAGGTCATTTTAATATATATAACTTTCTAATTGATTGTAACACTTAACACCGCGCAATACAACAAACAATTCAATTTGAAGCGTGAACTTAAAACGAATTTATTTAGATTCGTAACACTTGTCTAAAATTACTGTAATAAATATTAAAGTTGTTCCTTCACGCTCCCTGTTACGTTATACGGTCAGAACCAAAATCAAAACAATATATAAGAGTCATTATGGGGTTAGAAACGAAGAGAATCCAAACACATCAAAGCAAATGTTATACCACTTCGTCAATGATCCAAACCCAGGTACCCACACCCATGGTAATTCGATGTAGTGTTTCCAATCCAGTTTAAGCTGGATTGAAATTATCCGGATAATGCGTAAAAATCATGCTATCCGATATCCGGTTAATTCACAAAAAATATCCGGATAACTAAATTAAAGCAAAATAGTAGTTTAATCAATGAGTGAATAATGAAGTAGTTTATTCTCAAGCAAAAGTTTAAAATTTGAGCGAGGCACGAGCGAGAATTTTAATTTGCGAGAGAATAAAATTCATTATTCACGAATCGATTACAATACTTTATTCTCTGACAAAGATTTTATTATAAAAAAGAATTGTGTATTATAAAAAATAAAAACATTTTCTTCAATTAAAACAATAAATCTTTATTGTTTTAATTGATAAATCAAATTTCTTAATAAAAAAACCCTGATGATAAAAAACGCCCTTCTCATACAATCAACCAAGTTCAACTAAACGAAATAAGAGAGTTTAAATAAAAATTTGATTTTTGAACAAAACTTATCAAAGCAATTGTGATTATAATTTGAAAATAATTTTAATGAAATCAAAACAATTTGACCAATTGGAATCATACCAATTGAATAAAATGTTCATTAGGCAATAGGTTAAGTTCATTAGGCTATAGGTTAGAAAACAATACAATAATACATACTATTATTATCGAAAAAACATACAAATAAAGCTGATATAATTAAATGGAAGAGAATAAAAAAAATTATTTGCGCTATTTACCTTTTTAAAAATTTTAATCAGCTGCTACTAATTTTTTCATAATAGACGATTTCGTTTTGTTGATCTAAGAATTATCATTCCAGCAATTGTTTTGTACTTGAATTTTAAGAAGTGTAATTTAGACTGGGTTCCAATTGAATGCTAATTGTACTAAACTATACTAAATCTAAATTTAGTTCAATAAAATTACCGAATTTTGAGTCAAACTGATACAATCAAGTTGTCCGATATTGTTTAGTGTACGAACTTCTTCCAAATTATTTAGAAACAAAATACTGGTTGAGAAAATTAAAATAGTTGACCAAATTGATTCAACTCGTCCGGCGTAATCTAACAACACCGGGACTCCGTCTGATTGTAATAAGACGTAGCGTAACTCAATCTTAAGATAATCCTCCAGCAACTAAAGAATACAAAACGAATACAGGAAACCATATTAGAAAATCGACAGACGATTGCAGAAATTCCATGGCCATAGCGGAAATGAATATGAATAATACAATTCGGAACAAGAAAATCACATTTGAAAGAAACATTACCCCACTGTTTTTTTTCGGATAAGAAATTTTTTGGTGGCGGAAAATACATAAAAGAACGACCATGGATCGAGTATATGACCATGTGTACAGGACAGAATGAAAAAAAAACGACTATATAAAACTTAGGCGAATGCAACTTTGATACGTATAAAGAAACAGTGGATGTCCACATCAGGGAATTTATATAACTTCTTCAACAATCACCAGGCTTCGACATAACATGGTCGGGGGACCACCTACCTCTTTGTTCAATATCGCTCAAAAACTAATTAGCTCCTTCCCATACATATTTGCATCTTTTCCCTAAGTGTCATCAAAATTCATTCACGAGCGAATGTTGTATGCTCCCAACAAACATTGAAAACTTTCGCTACGTTTTTCTAGCGAAAAAGACCACCTGTTGTATGATAAACCCCCCAACACTTTAGTAAATGTTCCCCGAAGGCAAATAAAATCTTTCTCATATTATTTGAAGCTTTTTAGCAACATTTCATGAAAATCGATCTGTAATTGTAGGCTACAGTAGGGCTAAACATCTATAAAAAAAACTTTTTAACCCGAAGTGACAAACCGGCAGTTGAAATGCAGAATTGTTACAAATTATACTCTAAGTATATATACCAAGTTTTATCAAAATCAATTTTCAGGAACCAATGTTATTGAAGTTTCAAATAAACAGGTGCTCGGGAGGCTCCCACCACTTCCATCCCCCCTGTTATTTAAGACTCCATCTTTTGAAAATTTTCATTAAAATTGATTAATGAATAAAGTCTAAATGCTCCCAACAAACTTTAAAAACAAAGTGTGAGAAGTCAGCAGATGTATGGTAGACCACCGCCACTTTTGTCAATGTGTCCCAAAAGTTGATCATTATCTTCTCACACTAATTAAAATATTTTTTATAAGTTTCCTCATAATCATTTCATTACTGTAGGCTGTCAATAAATACTGTAATGGGCATCAACCACAAATTATGACAAATGTACAGTGGCGTAGCTAGAATGGGTGGCACCCGGTGCGGATATTGTGGTATCACCCTAAGAATGAAAACTGTCAATATTAATAAAAAGCCAATAAACGTTATTTATAATTTATTGGGGATTTTTGAGATCAATTAAACTCAAGTAAGTAAAGCAGTATTTGGAATCTTTTCAATACAAAGGAATGGTTTGAAGTTTCTCAGAAAAAAACTCCACTTCACATTTTTCGTGTTTCGGATGAATTCGAACCTTTCTCGTTGGTGCCTAGCTCGAATCCTTAGGCAGACACGCTATCGATTACGCCGTTGAGGCGATGACAATTTCGAAGTTTAAACTTCTTCATCACTTATTTATTTTACTTAAGTTAAATTTTTCCACTGTCATTAGACTCCACATTATGGAAATGTTTTTACATTATACGATATTTTTTTGACATTAAACCATACCTTGCTTCAAACCCTCTCTTTGAATTGAAAAAATTCAAATTATACTTCTTTACTTACTTGTTTTTAATTGATCTCAAAAATCTCCAATAAATTTAAATTCCGTTTATGTAGTCTAATATTAATACATATAGAACTACAAATTGACCAAGTGTCAGCCATTGATTTCACATTGATTGAAAACAATCAATAATGTCTATACAATCGTGACTTAGGATGTTAATTAGAATAGAAATGTTCCCCATTCTATGAATTTACACAAAGTATTGTCTAGAAATTTAATGCAAAAAAAATATCCCATGTAATATATAATTATATTTAATTAATACAAATGGGCATTATTATTATTATATTTATTATAAGTTGCATATAATTAAAGTACTGTTTTATTATACATTCTTTCACATTGATGTATGAAAATGAAACTTTTATGATAGCGTATAGTAAAAGAAAAATGAGAGCAGAATTAATATACTCTCACGTACATTATATGTATACACTTTTTAATCTCTTCTTTCTAGCTTTAACAGCTGCAAACTTAGAAATGACAACTTCGAAATTTATGTTTTTTTCAAAAATTTATATTTTCCATGTTCTATTGGTAATATGCCAAGATTGTTAAGCCTCGTTCGAGTCATTATTGCCAGCATATAATTTTTAATTAATTTTAATTTGCTCAAACTCCTCTCACACGAAACCACTGATCCGCAAATAGTCATAAATAACTTTAGTGCAACCATAAGAGTCGGAAGAGATTCTGTGAAATCCCATTCCACGATGAATTTTAAAATGTCGATAGGCACACCCAGCTAGAAACTGTAACATTGGACGCTTTTAAATACCTTCTCAACCTCAAAGCAAAGCGTTTGTCTGCACAACCTCAAAAAATGAAGCAACATCTTGAAATGACTTCAATCTAGTTCGGAGTTCAACACTGAATTGGTCAAGACATTCACACATGTCCTTTTTAAGCTTAGCTCTTAGTGTTAGTCCTACTTCAGGGGCCAACTCACCGACCATTCGTTTTCTACGTATTTCAATTGGAATGTCGTAGTCCTCCGATTTTTACACAACAAGATCTATTGCCTCTTCTACAATATGACTAGAATTGTCTTCAATATAAAGATGAATGGACTGTATTTTTATAAATAATTGATCAATATTCAAGCCTGTGCTTTGCAATGCAATCTGAGCACAATTTATTGCCCTTAAAACATCATCCCGAAACAAAAGATAGCAAAGAAATATAAAATCACACTCTCCACGCATAAGGTTCTGTGCAGCGCCTCTGGTGTCTACATTTTCTTGTTGATCACTTAATTTCTCAATTGCAGCCACAATCCCATTAAAATGTTCAGCCAATACTTTGCAGCATAATGTCGAGCACTCCAACGCGTTGTTGAGAGTCTTTTAACAGTTGCTTTGCGGTGTTTAACAAGTACTTTCCAGCGGCTAGTCGAAGCAGAAAAATTGTAAAAATGGCTTCCACTGTTCCGCAACATGTTACAAAAGCTACATTTTGTACAAATTAGTATTGGTCACATAGATTAATTTAATTGAATGATCTATACAACCAAAAAAAATTTGCTTTGTTGTTTTTTGTTTTAATAATAGCTTGCACTCCTCTATATATACCACTCATAACAGCTGTATTATCATAACTTTGGGAACGACAATTCATAACATCTAAACCGTCATTTTCAAGATTTTTAGGAATTTCACCGCTTAAATCAGTGACTTTTTTTCGTGACAGCAAATATACGACAACAGAAGCAGTACAGGACACTGGCTATTATTTACAAGAGAATAAACAATCGAGAATGACCACAGACTTTCTGCATAGGATCTTGATGAAACTTTGGCAAATGATAGAAGTTCACTTGAAAACGGAAGATCTGGATTCATTTCAAATTTGGACAAAATGGCGGGAGGTCTCCCAAACACCTCTAAGTTTAAATCTTGAATAACTTCAAATCCCGGACTATGATCTTACTGAAACTTAGTATACAAGGTTTTAGTACAGTTTCCAATATTTCTGCATACAAACTTCCGGTTTGTCACTTCCGGTTAAAAAATTTTTTTTCCAGGTGTTTATCCCTACTGTAGCCTACAATTACCGATCGATTTTCATGAAACGTTGGTAAAAGCTTTCAAGTAACATGAAAAAGATTTTATCAGCTTGTGGAGTATATTGGATAAAGGGTTTGGGGTTCACCATACAACAGGTAGTTTTTTCCACAATGTTTTTATGTTTGTTGGGAGCAAAAAACATTCGTCTGTGAATGAATTTTGATGACACTTACGAAAAAGATGCAAATATGTATGGCAAGGAACTGATTAGTTTTTGAGCGATAGTGAACAAAGTGGTGGGGGGCGTCGCATGCACCTGTTTTTTTTTGAAAACTCAATAACATCTGTACCTGATAATCGAATTGGATGAATCTGGGTACATGAGCATTTATTACGGTTCGCAACAGTTCTGCATCCTAATTTCCGGTTTTTCACTTCCGGTAAAAATTTTTTTTTTGTAAATTTTCAATTTTTTCAGTGTGTTTATGCATACTACAGCCTACAATAATAAAGTGATTATGATGAAACTTATGGAAAAGGTATCAATTAGTGTGAGAAGATAATTATCATCTTTTGGGACACATTGATCAAAGTGGCGTGGGGTCTACCATACAACTGCTTACTTTTCACACTTTGTTTTTAAAGTTTATTGGGAGCATACAGACTTCATTCATTAATCAATTTTAATGACACTTTGAAAAAAGATAAAGACTTAAATGACAAAGAATTGATTAGTTTTTGGACAATATTGGGATAAGTGGTGGGGGTCCTCCTGAACGCCTGTTTATTGTTTCAATGTTTGTTGGATGGAAGCATACAACATTTGTTCGTTAAGTAGTTTTGATGGAACATCGCAAAAAGATGCAAATATGTATGGCAAGGAACTAATTAGTTTTTTTAGCGATAGGAAACAAAGTAGTAGGGGTCCTCCGAGTACCTGTTATTATGGAAGCCCCAAAGCATCTGTACTTGATAATCAAATTGGATGAATCTTGGTACATAAACATTTAGTACGGTTCACAACAGTTCTGCATCCTAACTTTCGGTTTGTCACTTCCGGTTAAATTTTTTTTTTAATTTTTCTCGTACAACAGAATCTATGTTTGTTGGGATACTACTGCTTTCTTTAATATTTTTATAATTAGAACTACGAAGTCTATAACATTGGTTAGCTTTTAATTAAAGTATTTGACGGATATTAGCTCATTGTATATCTAGAACACTATGTTTCCAGAGCTGTGATGAAGT
The DNA here is from genome assembly GCA_963693315.1 of Diogma glabrata. Lineage (NCBI taxonomy): Eukaryota > Metazoa > Arthropoda > Insecta > Diptera > Cylindrotomidae > Diogma > Diogma glabrata. The sequence goes on from CAVNZG010000931.1 coordinate 94,546, forward strand.
CAGCCTATGCATCAGCGTCGCAATATGTTTTAATAAAAACAACTTTTATCTCTAAACTTTTTTCTGTTGGGATTCGAACTCATAACCTTATCAATACTAACTAAGTTCAAATCCTTTGTTAGACGCGATATCAACTACCCCACGGCGTCGATGGTTAGAAACATTTTAATTACTATGTTACATCTATTTTTTTTTTCTTAGTGAAAAACTTTTTGGTCATACTACTTTTTGGTTCTACTTTGGTCATACTGGCAACTTAAGTTTAATTTGTTATATAGATATTAATTTCGTCTTCCGACTTCTTGTGTTGTAAAGTATTTTTTACAGGCAAATTCAGAGTTTTTTTTAGGAAAATAATAAGTTTCTTAACCTCACTATTTGAGAAAATCGAAGGTTTAGTAGGGATATTTCCTATCCTATACAATCCTAAGTCACTTGTGTAGTTATTATTTACTGTTTCCAACCAATTTGAAATCAATTTTACGACATCAGTCAAAGTTTAATAGTGAATCATATGAATTTTTCAATTCGAAATCAGTTTTTTTGTTTATATGAATAAACCTTACAGTTATTTATTTTTTAATAAAAACAACTTTTATCTCTAAACGTGTTTCGAGCTCATAACCTTATCAATGCCAACTAAGTTCAAATCCTTAGACATGCTATCAACTACCCCACGGCGTCGATGGTTAGAAAAATTTTAATTACTTCCGGGTTTAAAGGTCAAAGGTGTGACGGGTGTCTCTTATGTACCTATGTGTGTATTCTATGTGTCTCCTATGCTAATGCCGTGGTGCAATCTCTTTTGGGAGTGTCAAGGAGATTTGGTATTAATCGGATAGGGTTGGAGGAAGTTTGGAGTAAATAGGGGTTGGGGCTGTAAGTTGAGACAGAAACAGAGTTGAGAGTTGAGACAGCAGCAGATGTTGGTGAAAGATAGACTGGTGATACCATGTTGATTGCGTTAGATGTAGTTGTAGTTTAGAATCCAACATTCCGTGGATTCTTTTATTTAAATATTGAGAGGATTCTCCAATATAGCAGCTAGTGCATCCTTGGCAGTTTACTTTGTATCAACTGTATTGTAAGTCTTGTTCTTTGGTGTTGAGTCTTTAAGTTTGGTACAAAAATTTTGGTGATTTGTGTTGCCTGGTCTAAACGTAATTTTAATTTTATCAATGGGTATGAACTCTTTTAGTACTCTCTCAATTTTTTGATAAGTTATCGAAGATAAGGGAAGAATATTATAAAGGGATTGTAGGGGTTGGTGGATCGGAGTTTAGTCTGATAATAGGGAGAGGTTGGGATTGGGACGTCATTGGGAGTTGGGACAAAAGACATTGTTGTGCCATGATGAATTTGTTGATCAAGTGTTGTGGATAGTTGTTTTTTTCGAGTCCTTTTCTAATAATGTTACAATTTTCAGCCAGAATTCTACAGAGTCAGGCTGGAGAGTTTGTTCTATTGTTGTGATTATAATAATGCGTTTTTGGGAGAATGAGTGTGAAGAAAAAAAGTTTAAGAGTCCGTATTTACTAGTCTGTTTCGAAAACTAATTAGTAACTAGTGAATTTTCAGTATTTAAGTGGAGCGTCATGTCCAGGTAATTTATTTATGTTGTTGCTCATAGGTGAATTTAACCTTTCGTGGAAGCCATTTAAAGCAATGATGGTATGATTAATTCCTATGGGAGGCAAAGTCAGCAGAAGTTCGTCAACATGTTTAACTACTAAGGATGGTATGAAGCTCAGTCGAGCAATGAGATGTCAAAAAGTTTATTCATGAACAAATCTGCTACAATAGGGACGAGTGGGCAGCCCATCGCGCCTCCAAATGTTTGTTTGTAGAAAATATTGTTGAATGAGAAATAATTACATTCTTCACAACAGAATCTAACCAATCTTACGCATAATTCCGTTGAGGGTTATTATTTCTAACTGTTCCCACCGTGACTCAATGATATCATACAAGATGCTCATGGGGATGTTGGTGAACAATTTAGCAACGTCAAAAGAGACTAACTCATGATCTTGGGTGATGGAGGGAGTTGAAGCTAGTTTATTTTTGAGCTTGTAGGAATTTTTCACGTTATAGGAATCTGAGGAAATGTATTGGAGGATTTTGGATAGAAATTTAGACAAATTGTAAGCTGGTGTACCTATCCAGGAGGTCTTATTGGTATTCCAGGTTTGTGTATTTTAGGAAGCGCGTATACTTTTGGTTGATTACTATTATATATTGTTAGGAGTTTTTTGATTTGAATGCTGATCTAATATTTATATTTAAATTCTTTTAACAACGAGTTATTTTTGGTTTGCAGTAAATTTGTTAAGTCCCGTTTCAATATTTTGTAAGTGATAGAGTCATTAAGTATTCTTATTTTTTCAGTGTCTTTATGCACACTACAGCCTACAATATTGAAGTGATTTTGAAAAAGGTTTCAATTAGTGTAAGAAGATAATGATCAACTTTTTAAATACATTGATCAAAGTGGAGTGGGTCACCAACTGCCATGTTTCACACTTTAGTTACAACAGACTTCACATACAGACTTCGTTCATTGTAAAATTTTAATGATACTTTGACGAAAGATGAACTTTTAAATGACAAAGAACTGATTAGTTTATGGATGATATTGTGGTAAGTGGTGAGGGTCTTCCCGAGCACCTGTTTATTTGAAACTTCAAAAACATCAGTTCCTGATAATTGATTTTGATAAAACTTGGTATTTATGCTAATAGTTGGAATTGAAACAGTTCTGCATTATTCCAACTTCCGGTTTGTCACTTCCGGTAAACATTCTTATTACTTTTAATTCGTACAACAGAATGTATGTCTTTTGGGATACAACAACTTTTTTTAATGTTTTTATAATTAGAACTACGCAGAATCTTTAACATCGGTTAGCCATTAATTGAAGTATTTGGTGGTTATTGTTGGTGGTTATATGTCCAGAACATTTTGTTTCCAGAGTTGTGTTGAGGTTAGCCTATATATGCATCACCGTCGCAACCTATTTTAATTTGGTTTTGAAACATTTTGTACGTTTTAGTTTGTAATTATTTCCTAATAGTGTTAGTTTTTGAAGATGGCCCACAAGGTCAAAAAAAGATGTCGCGTAGTTTTTACAATTCACAAATACATTTTTTTTATAATAGTCTATAAAAAGTTCAATAAAAGATTCTTACAAATAAAACTAAACTTGACTATTGAATTTTACCTCTTAATAATTATTTATGTACCAAGGGTGTAAAGTTATAAATTTCAGCCTGAGTGAGAATTTGTTGCCCAAGATGTGACTTGAGGGCAACTACTAGCTAGGGCTGAAATAAAACTGTACACCTGTGATACATGCAATATTTTTATGCTTACGTAACGTAAAGTGAAATAAAGGAACGTAAAGTCATAAAGAAATTGCGTGAAATAATAGAGGGCGTTTAGGGCCTTTTCAATGATTTGTCACGTTCAAATTTATATGTTAATTATTTTGATACAATAACGTAAAACAATTAACTAAGCTTCAATTATTGTTAAAGTTCTTAGTATAAATTTTAAGGACTTATATGCACATACGTTTTTCATTATTTCGTTGACGAATTCTGTCCCTAATACTGTTTTTATTTTTTTTAAATTACCGTATATTAGAATGAATTTTTCTACGAACGCTTTGGCTATTGTTTTTTTTACCGTGGATGTCGGTATCATCGCTTTAAGCGTTTCTGAGTTTACTTCTATTGTAGATAATGCGTCAGCGTTTGCATTCATCTTTCCTTGTTTATAAATGATTTGAAAATCATAATCAGATAAGTTTAATCTGATTCTTGTTAGTTTTGATGATGGCTTTTTGTGCGAGAACAGACTCACTGATTCAGACTCCTGCATTAGTTGAAAAGACATCCGATGAAACACCATCAACATTGATTCGAAATTTCCGCTCGGAAATAAAGCTTTGTATCCAAGATATAAGTTGCTCATCCAAACCAATATCTCTTAATTTACAAATAAGAGTATTGTGCCAAACTTTATCAAATGCTTTGGATATATCAACAGCAATGCCGAAAGTCTCACCATGATTTTCAAGCGACTTATTCCATATACATGAGTGACAAAGGAAAGCAAATCTTCCATCGCTCTTTCATTAAGTTCCCATTGTCTTTCATTAAGTAGTTTGGAAGACTCTAAGAAGCTCATACTATTAAAATTAATGTATTTCTCAAAAATTTTAGAAACAACCGATAAAATTGAAATGGGATTGTAATTTATTGGATCAGTCTTACTACCCTTTTTGGGAACTGGTTGTACGCTTGCTGTTTTCCATATTTCGGGAAAAACTCCTTTCTTATATGATAAATAAAAGATTTTAGTAAATAGTAGGGATTGGTGCTAACTCTTTAGCAAAGGATTTAAGAATAATTGGGGGAATACGATCAGGCGCAGATGCTTTGTTTGTATTAATTTGTAAAAGCATTTTCCGAATGATGCTTTTACGAAAAATTATGTGAATCATGTTGTGCGAAACTCTAGGAATTGGCTTAGGCAAGAAATTGGGTTCTTTAAGTGTAGAATTTTTAGAGAAATGAAAAGAAAAAACATTTTCTTTTGAAAAGTTCCACTGTTACGAATGGATATTAATACTAAAACTTTATTTGCAATGGGCTGTTATTATATTCATCGCAAAATTATTGATGAAAACATAAAATCCAGATAAGTATTTTTTGGGTATTTGAAGTTTATTTGAGTTTTAAGTTTTCATCAATGATTTTGGATTTCTTTCAAATTTTCTATCAAATTTTCTATATTTTTATTAAAAAATTTATAGAATAAAAATGTTTTTTTTGTCAGAAATACATATAAAATTTTTGGCAAAATCTTAAATTTGGCCCCAAAATTTTGTTCCGCCTCAGGCCCCTTAAAGGTATAATCCGCCACTGGTATCATCCAAGTTTTCGATTTTTATTTCTTCTAACAGTTTCGTGTATCTTTCTTTTTCCAGATTCTTTATTTTGTTGTATACATTGGGCATAATTGTTTTTCTCGTTCTAAGGTTCAAATCAGGTTCGTATCGTGGTGTTTTGAGGCTACACCCAAATATAAATATGTCATCGACATATAAAAATGCTTCTGCTGCTAGACCAGCTAGTGCTATGGATAACATTCTTTGAAGGTTGTTGGTTGATATTTTTATTCCGAATTTTAACCTTTAAGTTGATAATGCCTTTTTATGGTAGTATTGAATTTTCTATAAATACACCATCTTGTATTTCTTCGCTTGCTATGTGGAATTTCTGATAAACTTTTTCGTCATCGTCATCTAAATCTAATGTTGTCATAATCGTACCTAAAGTGTGCGATTCATCGTTACACCAATTATTTTATGAGTATCGTCTGTTAATTCTATATTTTCTTTCACTATGTTTTCTTTGAGGAGTGGAATATCAGCTCCGGTATCTATTAAAATGTGCTACTTATTGATCTTTTTACGTTACTGTGAATCTTTAAAAAATTAGAAGTGCTTTTTTATATTATTAAATTTTTATTGGGTATGTTAATTATGAATTCCCAAAGTCCCTCTTACTACATTTTTGGAGACTCATTTAAAAAAACAAATTTTTTTTGTTACATATATATTTAAAACAAAATATGGTTTCTTACTAAAAAAAAATTTTCTCATTACATTACTCTAAAATATGGTTTGTTACATAAACTATCTAGTAAGAAAAAATTCTTTATTTGTCTCATTACTCTAAAACAAAATATAGTTTTTTATAAATAAAGTATATATAAAGTATATTTTTGCAAGTAAAAAGGAAAATAATTGAATAATTGAAATAAGTAAGTTTAAAATTAATAACTTTTCTCTTTTCCGCTAGGCAGCGCGTAAAACCTTGGTTTACTTCAAAGCTCATATCTCAAAAAGTAGCTTTTTTTTTTTTTGTTTTTCACAATTTTAAAGTAAACATATGCAGCTATGAAATTGAGAAATAAAAAGTCAGCAATTTAATATGGATTTTTTCTTACGATTTTTTAAAGTTTGGTATATGAAAAATTCACATGTGGTTTTTTATTAAGTTAATAATCCTGTACTAAATGTGGATCTAATAAATTACACATTTCATATTTTAACACCTGCAATAAATTTGAACCATTTTCTGTGTATTTCTGATTGAGAAACAGGTTTTTATTCAGAATAAGAATTGGAGATCCCAATGATCGAAGATTTTGTTATAATTTCAAGTCAGGGCCGGTGCAAGACATTTTTGCGCTCTGTTCAAACATGAGAAATGCGCCCCAGGAATTAAGAGTTATCTCAAAATTGTTGTGGCTTATCTTATCGTATTTTAAAATTTGTTGCATACCATTTATAATATTTGATTTTAAATTTGTTCTTCCTCAATTGAATTAAAATACTTTGTTTATTATTAAATATCTACATATTTTAGACTAGGCCCATCTTCAGGATCATAAAACTATCAAAAATATTAAAATTATTACTGTTAGATTTATTATCCTGAAGATGGCCCTAGCCCGTAATTTGTATATCTGTGCGTTCTTCATCCATGACATTTGACATATTTCGTTTTGTATTTTAAAATAAAATGATAGCTTTTATTCGAAATTCTACTTTAAGATATTCAAATTAAACAAAATTTATAAAAACTAAAGTTTAAATTAATATTCAGGATTTTGTGAGCCATTAAACTCAAGTAACTATGGAATTAATTTGAATTTTTCCAATTCAAAGGTACGGTTGGAAATATCTCAGAAAAAAACTCAGTTTTTCTCTTTTACGTGTTCGGTTGGGATTCGAACTCGTAACCTCATCAGTGCCAAACTGACGAGTTCAATTCCTTTGGCAGACACGTTTAACCACTACGCCACCAAGGCGATGTTATTTCTAAGTTGAAACTTCATCATCAGTTATCTTACTTAAGTTGAATTTCTCAATCGTCAATTAGACATAATTTTTTATGGAAATTTAATTCATTTGAATGAAGATTTTTTGCATTGAATTTTCTTGACAGTACTATTGTGTGAATTCATAGAATGTGTAATATTTCTATTATAGTCAACATTTTAAGTCACGAATGTATAGTCATTATTGATTGTTTTCCAATCAATTCGAAAATCAATGATCGACACTTGGTCAATTATTGTCATATATGCGCGCTTGCATATTTGCCAACATTTTGGGGAATTTTATTTATTCAGGATTTTGTGAGCAATTAAACTCAAGTAATTATGGAATTAATTTAAATTTTTCCAATTCAAAGGTATGGTTGGATATATCTCAGGAAAAACTCAGTTTTTCTCTTTTACGTGTTTCGAATGGGCTTCGAACTCGTAACCTTACAAATTAAGTGCCAAACTTACACATTCTATGAATTCACACAATAGTACTGTCAAGAAAATTCAATGCAAAAAATCTGCATTCAAAATGAATAAAATTTCCATAAAAAAACTATGTTAACCTGACGATTGAGAAATTCAACTTAAGTAAGACAACTGATGATGAAGTTTCAACATAGAAATATCATCGCTTTGGTGGCGTAGTGGCTAAACGTATCTGCCAAAGGAATTGAACTCGTCAGTTTGGCACTGATGAGGTTACGAGTTCGAATCCCAACCGAAACACGTAAAAGAGAAAAACTGAGTTTTTTTCTGAGATATTTTCAACCATGCCTTTGAATTGGAAAAATTCAAATTAATTCCATAGTTACTTGAGTTTAATTGCCACAAACTCCTGAATAAACAAAATTCCCCAAAATGTTGGCAAACTTGCAAGCGCGCATATATGACAATAATTGACCAAGTGTCGATCATTGATTTTCGCATTGATTGGAAAACAATCAATAATGACTATACATTCGTGACTTAAAATGTTGACTATAATAGAAATATTACACATTCTATGAATTCACACAATAGTACTGTCAAGAAAATTCAATGCAAAAAATCTTCATTCAAAATGAATTAAATTTCCATAAAAAATTATGTCTAATTGACGATTGAGAAATTCAACTTAAGTAAGACAACTGATGATGAAGTTTCAACTTAGAAATAGCATCGCCTTGGTGGCGTAGTGGTTAAACGTGTCTGCCAAAGGAATTGAACTCGTCAGTTTGGCACTGATGAGGTTACGAGTTCGAATCCCAACCAAACACGTAAAAGAGAAAAACTGAGTTTTTTTCTAAGATATTTCCAACCGTACCTTTGACTACTCGTGACTTAGAATGTTGACTATAATAGAAATATTACACATTCTATGAATTCACACAATATTACTGTCAAGAACATTCAATGCAAAAAATCTTCGTTTAAATTAATGTTTTACAAAACAATTACATATTAGTATTTGTGCAGTAGTTTATTCATAAAAATGAAGTGTTGCATTAAAATACGTACAAATAATCTTAAATAAACTGATATTTGATCATCGAATTCCATATCAATGATTAGAATATTTTTACTAATACTATGCATAAAAAGGGTTTAGAATGATGTTTTAACAAAAATATAAAGTTTTGCTTTACAAAAACTGTTATTTTCTAGTTTAATTTTATATATTATTATCCTACGTAAATGTCATTTTCTTAATCCATCGTTGTCATACCAAATTTCAAACGCTATCACAGCCGAATGTAAGGTGTTCTTAAAGTAATTCAATATGATTAAAATTTGTGTTGTATAAACAATTAAAAATATTTATATATGGAAATATAAGGAAATATTTTATTCAAACATATTAGGCTTTTAAATTTATATGTAACATTTATTATTTCTTTTATTTGTTTTGAAAATATAAATATGCAAATTTTAAACAGTACCACCCAGCTAGAATGCAAACACTATACTAAAAATTAGATGCTGCATTCAAAATGTCTAGTTACTCTTCCATAGATATTTATTCAATGACTTAACACAAAAAGTAGCACTTCAGCTCCTAATTAAATAATATACTATTTGCCTTCAAATGGTTTTCTTTAATTTTGTTTTTATTGCATGGACCTAATTTTTACTATTTCATTCATTACTTTTTAAATTTATCAAATTACCAAAAAAAAATGTCTAGTTTTCTTTTCCATAGAATTTTAATATTTATTATCCATACTCAACATAAAAAAATATACACATTCAAAATATCATATATACACAATCATAAACATCCTGTAACTGATTTTGTTATTCTAATTTCAAAACTGTGCACACGTTTAATGTATCTGTGAATAGCTTTATTCAAAATTTCGTTGATACTTGTAAAAAATAATATTTTAGTGCACAGAATTTCAAAACTGTTCAGACTTTTCATTGTATATGTGCATTATATTTCAAAACATTGCAGCAATCAATAGTATGGGTAATATTTTGTGAACAAAAATTAAAAATGAACAGTAGCAGTACTAATACTTTTGTGTGTTTCGTTTCTTTATTTTTAATTTGTGTGCATTGAGATTTAAAGTTGAAAAGAGAATACATGTTTTATATGTTTAAATTTGTATACATATATGGAGAAATGAATGAAAGCAAATATTTGAAACACTGGACAAAAAGAAAGAAATTTGATGTTCATAAAATATTATTTTAAACGGTTTAATTCAATTTAAATTGTCAATTGATGTTGGTTTTTATTACTTCGGTCTGAAAGACCTAAGTATTACATTCATGAGCTCAAAGTGAAATTCTTACCCCCACTTTTTTTGGCATTTCTCGACGTTTTAGGACCTAGTGATTCTAAAAAAGCAAAAAAAAAAAATGTGTGTCTGTCTGTCGGCCGTCCGGTCGTCCGGCCGGCAGTCACAACCGACGAAATCTAGAAAACCGCTGGACGGATTTCAAAATTTTTTTTTCTAAAAATAGGTTTACTCAATGGGAAGAGCCGAAAGGACGATGTGTTTGATAACTGTACCGGAAGTGTGTCAAAAAAATCCTCAACTGTGTCAAAACAAGGAAATTTGCATATTTTTTGGTTAAAAAACGTTCATTTTAAGTGATTACGAGTAAAAACATTGAATTTGGAGAAATCTTGATGGTCGGGATTGGTATGTGAGACCAAAATCTAGATTATTGCATTATAAGTTTGTCAAAAAAATGTTGTCAAGTGTGTCAAAAGAAAGATTTTTATTTATTTTTTTACCTAATTTTTTGGAAAAAAAAATAAAATTTTGTTTGTTTGAAATGAGTTTAATTATTATTATTGAGAATTATGGCATTATAAGTTTGTCAAAAAAATGTTGTCAAGTGTTTCAAAAGAGAGATTTTTTTTTATTTTTACCCAATTTTTTGGAAAAAATAAAATTGTTTGAAATGAAATTTTATTATTATTATTGAGAACTATGGCATTATAAGTTTGTCAAAAAATAATGTCAAGTGTGTCAAACAATAATTTCATTTATTTTTTAGTCAATTTTTTGGAAAAAAAATGTAGCTGTTTTTATGACGTAAATATAATTGAAAATGAAATTGGACATGGACATTTTTGAATTTGTTATAGTTTTTGAAATATTTTTGGAATTTTGAAAAAGTTTGTATTTTTGATTTTGTAATAATATTTGCATTATTTTTAGAATTTCTGAAAAAGTTTTAATTTTTGATTTCGTAAGAATTTTTGTAATATTTTTAGAATTTTGAAAAATTTTTAATTTTTGATTTTATTATAATTTTTGGAATTTTGAAAAAATTTTCAACTTTTGATTTTGTAATAATTTTTGCAATATTTTTAGAATTTTGGAAAAAGTTTGCATTTTTAAGAATTTTTGGATTATTATTGGAATTTAGAAAAAGTTTCAATATTTTATTTCATTCTAATTTTTGGAATATTTTTGGAATTTTGAAAAAGGTTTCAATTTTTGATTTTGTTATAATTTTTGCAATATTTTTAGAATTTGGAAAAAAAATAGAATTTTTGAATTTTATATAGATATATATTTAGAATTTTGAAAAAAGCTTCATATTTTGATTTTGTAAGAATTTTTGGAATATTTTTAGAATTTTGAAAAATTTTTAATTTTTGATTTTATTATAATTTTGAAAAAAGTTTTAATTTTTGATTTTGTAATAATTTTTGCAATATTTTTAGAATTTTGGAAAAGTTTGAATTTTTTAAGAATTTTTGGAATATTATCGGAATTTAGAAAAAGTTTAAATATGTGATTTCATTCTAGTTTTTGGAATATTTTTGGAATTTTGAAAAAGTTTGATTTTATTTAATTTAACAAAATTTTTGGATTTGGATTATAATTTTTCCGGCAACGTATTGATATTTCGTGTTAGTTTTGTAATAAGTTTTTAAACAGATATAAAAAATACTTGTACCTTAACAAAGAGTTATGTTTGATATACATCGCTGCCCAAAACTAAAAACCATGTCCTCGTGAAAGTTTTTTGCTGAAAACTATATCAAAATCCTTTACCCAGACCGAAGTCTTGATATCTCAGAGCTGTGCGATTTCAGCCCCTCCATATTTTCCGTGATAAATTGAGCGCCCTGTTTTACTGTGCACTTTTGTACAACGCAGGACCGGCCCTGATTTCAACATCACCAACACTAACATTAGAAAAAAACATTAAAAAAAATACTTTTTCTATAAACATTATAATTTAATCAATATTATAAATAAATACATTAAAAAATTAATTTATTTATTTTTTTTTGCCTTTAAATTGAAATATTTATGATCATCAGAAAAAGAAAACATTTTGGCAATTATTTTATCGGGTGTAGTGTTATCCGGTAAAAAACAGTGGAATCCTTGACTTCCACTTATGGTTTTAATGTCCGAAAACCGTTTTAAGCCCGAAAGAAATTGTTCCTGTAGTTCGATATCTTCTGAAGACACATATGAAAACTTCATAACGTGGTTTTTTTCGACCAAATTTCCGCCCATTCAAACAATTTCCTTGCTGTTGATATTTTTTCTCCTCTAAGCGAAGCTCTCCGGGCTTCTCTTTTAAGTGTTCCTCCAATCCCATCGGATGGACCATCCCATCGGATGAGATCATGAATTTTTAATTTGTTTACCGATGTATGTACTAAATCTTCTACAAATTCTTCCTTATTTTTTTCCATGCGTTCTAACGAATATCTATCTTGCATTAACCATTTTTCATAATGTATTTCTTCGTAAAATTCAAGAGATTCCAAAATTGTTTCTGTGTAAGCTTCCACGATATTTTTACAATCATTGCATATATTTGTTGCACAATCCACTGTATCATAAGAACAACTCAGTTTCTTAAGCAGATCTTTTTCATTTTTTACTAAATTTAAGATCGGCTTACACATTAAACGTACATTTTCATGTATCATGCATATACAGACATTGTGTGTTCCAGTAGGTCCGGCTAAAATACATTCCTTCGGTCGCAACGTAGTGAACTTTGAGAAGCTGATTTTGACATCTTTGTTTTCTTTCAAGAACATTTCGTAGATGTCGGTGAGGGTCCATAACACCAACCGCTTTGATTTCCTAATTTTTGTTGATCCTTCTGTAATAGTAACAACATCTTTAAGGCCAGGCATTGTTCTACTAATTTCCTCTGATAAGAAGTATGTTTGAATTTGTTTTACTATATTTTGTGACAAACTGTGCACTTGTTTGCTTTGAGGCCAACTGTAAGGACCTACTGTTTCCAACAGATCCATGGCGAATTCTACCAGTCGTCTTGATGCATTAAATTCATCCTGGATACGTTGATTTGACCAAAATTTACGTGGTAGAGTTGTCAACAAAAACACTTGTTTTGATTTAGAGCTGGCATCTTTCAATTCTTTTTTAAGGTTCATAAGCCATGATGTATATTCACATCCCTCGTTTGGTGATAACAATTTAACTGAATCTACTTGAAATATTCTTTGACTTATTGTCGATGTGACACTTGCAATTTTTTTATAACTTCCTGTTGTAATATGTTTTTGTTTGAAAGGAGATTCGGCTAACCTTCCAAGAACATTGTTAATATCTTCTAAAATGTCATTAAGTAGTTCAGGAACTGGTGGAGATATAGTATCAACCGAAACTGGTGATGGATCTAAAGATGCTGGAGGTATTTGAATATTTTCGTTCGTTGGAACATTTTCAACATCCTGATTTATAGAAATAATTTCACTATCGATAGTTTCCGAACATGAAAGCTGCTGTATAGAAAATATTAGTTGCATATGAATTTTTATTCATTTTAATAAAATAATTAAATTTACCTTATTTTTATAGATATAAGTGCGACATGTTTCACATATAAACTGGTCATCACGCAAAGTAAAATTTAGGGTCGCAGCTTTTTAAATAACAGCTGGTGTGACCAGTTTCACATTTTTTGATGTCCGCTGATGATTTTTGAGAAGTTACAGCACAATTTGAGAGGCATTTCTATTATTATCTTTTCTAAACGTTATGTCTTCTAAATATTTTGGAATATAATTGATTATAAGGCAATTCAATCAATATTTATATATACCCTTGAAATAGTTTTGACATAGGTAGAATCAGGTAAAATTAGGTAGGTACAATTTAATATATTTTGATTGGATGCAAGTATGATTTGGTCAAAAACCGTTTGTGGGCGTCATTAGAAATTTTAAATGTTAAAATTATGAGTCTCTAGTGAGATTTTAATTAGTAAAAAGGGGCCGAATAGACATTTTTTAAAATTTTGATAATTTTAATAATTTTAATAATTTAAAATCCTTTATTTTACCACTTAACTTAAATTAATTTTTAATAAGTTTTTAACCATTTAACCGCACAGAAAATAGTTCAAATTTATTACAGGTGTTAAAATATGAAATGTTTAATTTATTATATCCACATTTAGTACAGGATTATTAACTTAATAAAAAAACACATGTGAATTTTTCATATACCAAACTTTAAAAAATCGTAAGAAAAAATCCATATTGAATTGTTGACTTTTTATTTCTCAATTTCATAGCTGCATATGTTTACTTTAAAATTTGTGAAAATCAAAAAAAAAGCCTACTTTTTGAGATATGAGCTTTGAAGTAAACCAAGGTTTTACGCGCCGCCTAGCGGAAAAGAGAAAAGTTATTAATTTTAAACTTACTTATTTCAATTATTCAATTATTTTCCTTTTTACTTGCAAAAATATACTTAAGTCGGATGAAATTTGTGGCACCTATTCACAAAACATTGCCACCATTACCAAAAACTACGTGAAAAAGCCTCAAAATTCAACCGCGCATAACTCCGATTCAGAGTACTCAAAAAATAAAAGCAGAAATCGCTTTTTTCCTTTCGTCAATGCCAACAATATATCAAAATTTCAGATTTTTTAAAAATCAAAAATTTAAAAATCAACAAAAAAATGTACGTTTTCAAAATAATAGCCCTTATAAGAAAATTTCGTTATTAATGTTGTTTGCTGTACATCTAACTGCTATCTTTGTTGTTTTTTTTTTTTTTTGAACTTTTGGAGTGTGTGGTCTATCAGGCTCGTTATTCGTAGGTCGCCATATGGTTGACTTATCCGATGAACTACTTTATGTTGATGTCCACTTTATATCTTGATGTTTACGATGGGAAGAAAGTCTTTGTTACTGGAAAAACCATGTTTAACACGTAGAATAAGGACTATTGGGCAGACTTTCTTCCGATAAAAGGTTTAAATAAAACTAGCACTTTAACTTTCAGAAAAGTTTATTGATTGATTCTTCATTGTGATTTTCATTTAATTTATAGTGAAATTGGTAAAGCGTTTCTCCACTATAATCCCCTTTTAGGATTATATTTTATTTTAATAATTAAATCGATTAACCAATTAACAATCGATTTATTATGTACACCGATATTACGGTCAATCGTATATGAAATAAATATAATTGCCTAAGTCAGCGGGAATTATATTTATTTCGATAAATTTAATTTTAATTCATTTTTGTAATGTCATCAAATTTAATATAATTTTATGTGATTTAAATTTCGTCATTTAAAATATATTGTGAGAATTTATAGAAATTCGAGCTATTAAACTTAGCCTATATAATTTGTTGTTTGTTATGATTGATGACTTATTTAATTGTTTACGATAATTTAATGGGAAGAATAACACATGTATTGTATCTTAATTAGGTTAGTCATACATACGTTACAACATTGGTACAGATAATTATTTTAAATTTTGAAATACTAGGGTTTTACTTCACATTTTTAAGCATACAGATAGATTATTAGAAAAAAATTGTTAAATCTTATATATTAATACGCTAGATCAAAACTTTGTGGAGCCTAAGGCTTTTTTATTCGCAGATGGATTCATTTCAAATTTTCACAGTTAACTGATTTTAGTGTAACCTATAATCGGATTCGGATTCACACAAATCGGATCATAAATAAAAAAGTTATTATATACGGAAAACTTTTTATTTACATATGCATTATAAGTTTACATACATTTATATGTATAAACGAAATTAAAAATTTATTTTATTTTTTTATATTTTCTTTTTTATATATTAGCGAACAACGAACAACAAAAACGAAACTTTTTTTTCTCATTCATTTCAGTCGTCTTTTGTCTTTGAACAAAGGATGGTTTTCGAGTCGTCGGAATAAAAGAGATTATATGCGTAATATGCGTAATAATGTTGATTTTATGAATGATATTTTATGAATGATATTTATGATGATATTTTATGAATGATATTTTCTTTTTTATATATTAGCTATCGAACAACGAACAACGAACAACAAAAACGAAACTTAAAAATTTATTTTCTTTTTTAAATCATTCATTTCAGTCGTCTTTTGTCTTTGAACAAGGACGGTTTTCGATATTATTTCGATTATTTTGTTTATTGATATAAAGATATTTGCGTAATATTTTTCTTTGTTTTCTTATTATAGGAGGGCTATTATTTTGAAAACATGCATTTTTTTGTTGATTTTTAAATTTTTGATTTTTAAAAAATCTGAAATTTTGATATTTTGTTGGTATTGACGAAAGGAAAAAAGATGTTTCTGCTTTTATTTTTTGTGTACTCTGAATCGGCGTTATGCGCGGTTAAATTTTTGAGGCATTTTCACGTAGTTTTGGTAATGGTTTAAAACTTAAAACTTTTTTTTCTTTTTTTATATTTATTTTCTCTTAGTTAGTTTATACATTTCCTTTGAAGTTTAGAGAATTTAGTTTATGAATTGATTTAGGGGTCGATAGACGTAATATTTTTCTTTGTTTTTTTATTATAGGAGGGCTATTATTTTAAAAACGTACATTTTTTGTTGATTTTTAAATTTTTGATTTTTAAAAAATCTGAAATTTTGATATTTTGTTGGTATTGACGAAAGGAAAAAAGTTATTTCTGCTTTTATTTTTTGTGTACTCTGAATCGGAGTTATGCGCGGTTGAATTTTTGCGGCTTTTTCACGTAGTTTTGGTATTGGTGTCAATGTTTTGTGAATAGGTGCCACAAATTTCATCCGACTTAAGTATATTTTTGCAAGTAAAAAGAAAAATAACTGAATAATTGAAACTAGGAGGGCCCGGCGTGCTTCGCTACGCTTATAAATAAAGTTTTTGCGTAGACATTTTGTTGACGTAGAAGCAATGATTTCAAAAAGTGGTAATGAGAAATGCTACCATATAATTTTAATTTTTCTTTTTAAATATATGAATGAAAAATAATCAAAACTCTAGCTGATCAGTTCGTATATATGAAAAATTAGCGATCAAATAAGTTTTCAAGTAAGCTTATTTGAACACTAACTTATTTGATCGCTAATTTTTCATATATCCGAACTGATCAGCTAGAGTTTTGATTATTTTTCATTCATATATTTAAAAAGAAAAATTAAAAATTATATGCTAGCATTTCTCATTACCACTTTTTGAAATCATTGCTTCTACGTCAACAAAATGTCTACGCAAAAACTTTATTTATAAGCGTAGCGAAGCACGCCGGGCCCTCCTAGTTCAATAAAATACATTAGTGATGAATATTAAATATCTTATAATCAGACAACTTCATTTCGCTTCATTTCGGATACATAACCAATTTTGAAACATTAATTTTGTTTGCATCCACTCACAATTTCAACCTAGAATTTTGACAAATTTTATTTCCTAAAGTTCTTTGCCCTACTTTTACAGTGAAAAGAAAGTTTTATGAAAAATGTTTATTTAAGTAACCTAAACAAGATGAACATTTTATGGTGGGTAGAAAATTGTATTACTCAAATGTTTTTTTTTTCTGAAAAACTTATTGTAAAATTACATAGCATATCTTTCATTGTTTATTCTGGAATGACATCTTCTGTGGGTACATTTTTTCGAGATTGAAATGATTTCAGGTTTGATTGTTTCCGTTCCTTTGTTGATTGTATTTTCTTGTAAGATCTAACTAAATTGCTTTTGTTTCAAAGATCACAAAAATATATTGTAAATTTTATGTCTTTTTTATTTTGAATGAATCATTTTTGTTTCTTAAAGCTATAAGATAAATTTGTGTAAATTTAAATTTTTACAGAGCGCTGTTTATGGCTTATGAACGTTATAAACATGGAATTCTTATTCATTTCTATTTTGTTTGTCTGAAGATTTTAAGATTGGTGTTTTTAAGTCCTTGAGTGCTTTCATGAAACTTATTCTGTTTCATTTATTACAAAATGATTTTTAAAAATATATTGAATTTTCGTATTACATGGTTGTTCCAGCACTTTTGTATTTTTAGTACTGCTAAGTGATTTATAGAATGTTAATAAAATTAGACAAGAGTAATCGTAGCAATACAAAACATGACTTATGTAATAAGGTCAAAATAAACTACCATACTAGTTTTTATTGATTTGCAGTGATTTAGATTGACCCAAAATTTGATGTAATTTAAATTGAGTTTGTGAAATATCTGCATATTTTATCACAACATGTCCTGGAGAGAGTTTGAAAATTAGTAACTACTTCGAAATATTTGAAAATATTTATTTATCCCCAATTTCAACTTTAGTATTATCGATAGCGAAAAACGGTACCACTACAGAATTTCTGGACGCTTAATCTAACATTATTTTCTGGTAGTTTTTGCTTAAACAAGATAAAAATGTTCAAGCATTGTCCCAAAATTGTCCTCGAGCTTTAAGGTACAGCCCTTCGAAAAGATATATTTTTATACGAAATTACGATTTTTTTTATGACATGACTGCTAATGTAGCTATTTCGAAATCACTTTGTATTGAATATGTTTTTGTAAGCATAAAAAAATCAAAAAATTATTTTTTTATTATTATATAATTTTATGTTTATTAAAGTAAATATCCTTTCCTTTCTAGTCCCTGGGCCCACACCGATTTCATTTGATGATTACCACATATTTTATACTTCGTGAGGCGCCTGTCCTTGACGAGTTCGAAAACTTTTATTCTGTTATTTTCCTCGGCCGGCCGCTTTTTCGTTCGGCAAGCTCCGAAAAATTCCGATAGTAAATTTGCTACCAAATTTTTTTTAACTAAGGGGGCTGAAAATTTGGTTTAAAACATGAGGGTAACCTTGTCCAACAAAAATGTGTCTGCTATTGTCGAGTCTAACAATTGACATTTAGGCATGTTTGAGTTGTCGGACTTAACAATTGCAAACAAATTTTTGTCGGACAATGATACCTACGTGTTCTAAAACCAATTTCCACCCCCCAAAGTTAAAAAAAATTGTGGTAGATGTATACAAGATCCCGTGGAATCGGCATTTTTTGGAGCTTGCCGAACAAAAAAGCAGCCAAATCGAGGAAAATGACAGCACAAAGGTTTTCGGACTCGTCAAGGACAGGCGCCTCACGAAGTATAAAATTTGTGGTAATCATCATATGAAATCGGCGTGGGCCCAGGAACTATTCAGATCCGAAATCTATACTGTTTATTTTTAATTTTTATCCAATTCAATTATTTCATATCATATATTTCCCCAAAATTTATATTGTAAGACAAAGAGGGAGAATGTTAGGGTGTCTACAACACCTTCGCCGTAATAAAGAAAAGTCCAAGCGGCACGTATATCCGCTAGGAAAAGGTAGATTTCGAGATCAGACAGTTTTGTGTGCCAGTATAATCTGATGTATCAGATTAGTTTAAACAACACAAACTAATTTAAAACAGATATCGAAAAAATTTTAAAAAGAAAATTAGCTACATATAAGCAAGACTATATCTATCCAATTTTGCAACAAACAAATATCAAATCTACCACAGAACATGTGAGTGACAATTTATGACACAAACCTACGCTATATCATATGTCGTCCAATTACTGCAAAATATCAAAATAGTTTATTTCTAAGGAAAAAAATTAATTTCTTCTGTTCAAACCTTTTTATTTGTTTTTCATTGACTGTTATAAGGTTTTTGGAAATTTTAGTTATGGATTGTTGCAAACTTTTTTATTGAAGCCAACAAGTCAAAAACCTCTAACTGCAGAGGTTTATATTTATATAAGAAACGGATTAAAATGTTTCCACAGATTCTAAATTTATGAAGATTTTAAAAATATTAATATCTAAACGGCCGTTATAACGGATTAAAAAAACGATTTTTTTTTCTAGTATAAAGCCTCTAGTTATTTAACCATGTGTCAGATTTTTCTGATTTACGAACTTGTCTAAGATATCAATAAAACACACATGTTTACGGAAGGTTTTTTGATCTGGCTCCCCAAATGCGACCGTGAGAGTGCCGGTTGATTCAAACACATTTTGTGTTTTACAAGCTTTTTTGTTGGAGCCGCTCACTCAGAAACCTCCAACTGCAGAGGTCTTTTTTTTGAAAGAAACTGATTAAAAAGGTTTCCAAGATTCTAAATTTATGAAGTTTTTAAAAATATTAGAATCTAACGGATCGAAAAAACAGTTTTTTTTCTAGTATAAAGCCTCTAGTTTCTTAACCATGTGTCAGATTGTCACCCGGTCCATCGAGTTTAGCATTAACGTTTAATCCGAGTCCCGACTATCTAACCAAACAAGTTTTAATCAAAATTTATGTTTTATATGTATCTCTGGGTAGCATATTTTCTACAATCTATATTGTGATTCTGTGAGCTCAATTCAAAGGATCTTTATCTTCACATATGATGTGGTGCTATGTTCTTTTGTAAAAATACTATGTTTATAATAAAACTAGTCTACTTTATAGACTGAGAGCTAGTGAACCCTTTGAGTAACGGTCATCCTGTAAGGCTAGAATTTTTTTTAGTGAAAGTTCATGAAATGTGAAGTACGGAAACCACAACCTGGCAGGCATCAGCCGTGTTCGTCATCATCCCCTATATGTTTAAAAGTGTAAAAAAAATGAAAAAAAAATTGGTCCTGTAAGCTTGAAATTTTTATATGATTTAGCTCACTTATTGTAGAGTACAAAAACAAATTGACAGGCGATTTGGAGGTGCACAAGTATCTGCCAGGCGAATCAAAATGTGTTACAACTTGCCGGCCGGCCGTCACAAGCGACGAAATCTAGAAAACCGCTGAACGGATTTCCAAAATTTTTGTTTCTAAGACTAAGTTTACTCAATGGAAAGAGCTGAAAGGACCGTGTGTTCGATAACTGTACCGAAACTGTGTCAAAAAAATCGTCGAGTGTGTCAAAACAAGGAAATTTGCATATTTTTGGCTTAAAAAACGTTCATCTTAAGTGATTCCGGATATAAACATTGAATTGGAAGAAATCTTGATGGTCGAGATTGGTATGTGATACCAAAAACTAGATTATTGCAATATAAGTTTGTCAAAAAAATGTTGTCAAGTGTGTCAAAAGAAAGATTTTTATTTATTTCTTTACCCAATTTTTCGGAAAAAAATAAAATTAATTATTTGTATGACCTAAAATTTTATTATTATTATTGAGAATTATGTCATTATAAGTTTGTCAAAAAAAAGGTTGTCAAGTGTGTCAAAAGAAAGGTTTTTATTTATTTTTTACCCAATTTTTTGGAAAAAAATAAAATAAATTATTTGTATGACCTGAAATTTTATTATTATTATTGAGAATTATGGCATTATAAGTTTGTCAAAAAAAAGGTTGTCTAGTGTGTCAAAAGAAAGGTTTTATTTATTTTGTTACCCAATTTTTTGGAAAAAAATAAAATAAATTATTTGTATGACCTGAAATTACGACTCTTACTCGCACTCCCATTTCGTCTTTCCCCTCGCCTGTCAAGGACTTATGTTAGCCAAAACCGCCTGTCATTTTACCCACTTTCTTTGAATCACTTACTCAAACATATATATAAAATATGGATTGGCAGAGATCTCAAGCTCTGAGATATCAAGAATTCGGTTTTGGTTAAGGATTTTGATATAGTTTTCGGCATAAAACTTTTATGAGGACATTGTTTTTATTTTTGGGCAACGATGTATATCGAATAAACCTCTTTGTTAAAGTGCATGTATTTTTGTATCTCTGTTTAGAAATTTATTACAACACTAACACGAAACATCAATACGTTGCCGAAAAATCATAACAGATCATATATTAACATAATTTAGTGAAATGATGGTACACTCAGCAAACTACTCTAAAACCTCTCCATTTAGCGTTTCGAGAAAATATTACAAAATCACAAATTCATATTTCTTTCAAGATTTCAATAATATTGTAAAAATGAATTAAAATCAAACTTTTTTAAAAATTCTAAATATATTCCAAAAATTAAAATAAAATCAAATAATTAAACTTTTTCTAAATCCTAATAATATTCCAAAAATTCTTACAAATTCAAAAATTGAAACTTTTTCCAAAATTCTACAAATATTGCAAAAATTATAACAATATCAAAAATTAAAGCTTTTTCAAAAAATTCTAAAAACATTGCAAAAATTATTACAAATTCAAAAATACAAACTTTTTTCAAAATTCAAAAAATATTTCAAAAACTATAACAAGTTCAAAAATTTTCCATGCCACATTTTCGTAATACAAACAGTTAATTTTTTTGACATACTTGACAACATTTTTTTGACAAACTTATAATTCCATTATTATCTATAAAAATAATAAAATGTCATATCATACAAATAATTTATTTTATTTTTTTCCAAAAAATTAAATAAAAATATTTCTTTTGACACAATTGACAACATTTTTTTGACAAACTTATAATGCCATAATTCTCAATAAGAATAATAAAATTTCAGGCCATACAAATAATTTATTTTATTTTTTTCCAAAAAATTGGGTAGCAAAATAAATAAAACCTTTCTTTTGACACACTTGACAACCTTTTTTTTGACAAACTTATAATGCCATAATTCTCAATAATAATAATGAAATTTCAGGTCATACAAATAATTTATTTTATTTTTTCCAAAAAATTGGGTAAAAAAATAAATAAAAACCTTTCTTTTGACACACTTGACAACCTTTTTTTTGACAAACTTATAACGCCATAATTCTCAATAATAATAATAAAATTTTAGGTCATACAAAAAATTTATTTTGTTTTTTTCCAAAAACTTGGGTAAAAAAATAAATAAAACCTTTCTTTTGACACACTTGACAACATTTTTTTGACAAACTTATAATGCCATAATTCTCAATAATAATAATAAAATTTCAGGTCATACAAATAATTTATTTTATTTTTTTCCAAAAAATTGGGTAAAGAAATTAATAAAACCTTTCTTTTGACACACTTGACAACCTTTTTATTGACAAACTTATAATGCCATAATTCTCAATAATAATAATAAAATTTCAGGTCATACAAATAATTTATTTTATTTATTTCCAAAAAATTGGGTAAAGAAATAAAAAAAAACCTTTCTTTTGACACACTTGACAACTTTTTTTTTGACAAACTTATAATGCCATAATTCTCAATAATAATAATAAAATTTCAGGTCATACAAATAATTTATTTTATTTTTTCCAAAAAAATGGGTAAACAAATAAATAAAAATCTTTCTTTTGACCCACTTGACAACATTTTTTTGACAAACTTATAATACCATAATTCTCAATAATAATAATAAAATTTCAGGTCATACAAATAATTTATTTTATTTTCTTCCGAAAAATTGGGTAAAAAAATAAATAAAAATCTTTCTTTTGACACACTTGACAACATTTTTTTGACAAACTTATAATGCAATAATCTAGTTTTTGGTATCACATACCAATCCAGACCATCAAGATTTCTTCAAATTCACTTAAGATGAACGTTTTTTAAGCCAAAAATATGCAAATTTCAAACTTGACGATTTTTTTAACACACTTCCGGTACAGCTATCGAACACATGGTCCTTTCAGCTCTTTCCATTGAGTAAACTTAGTCTTAGAAACAAAAATTTTGGAAATCCGTTTAGCGGTTTTCTAGATTTCGTCGCTTGTGACGGCCGGCCGGCAAGTTGTAACACATTTCGATTCGCCTGGCAGATACTTGTGCACCTCCAAATCGCCTGTCAATTTGTTTTTGTACTCTACAATAAGTGAGCTAAATCATATAAAAATTTCAAGCTTGCAGGACCAAGTTTTTTTTTTTATTTTTTTTTTACACTTATGATGACGTGCACGGCTGATGCCTGCCAGGTTGTGGTTTCCGTACTTCACATTTCATGAACTATCACTAAAAAAAATTCTAGCCTTACAGGACGACCGTTACTCAAAAGGTTCACTAGCTCTTGGACTATTACTCATAATTTTTACAACGATATTTGCATATTACTTAAATTGTCCTTTTTCTCTGATAATCTGTGAGTAATCTAGTTGAACGTTTTACTAAAAAGTTTATTAGCAGAATTGAGGTTCAGTAACTGATCGGCACTATCATGAATTGGAAAACTTGAAAATATTATCTACGTTTTTGATCGCAATTTTAAAACATACAAATTGAATTAAGAAATAAGAAACAAATTGTGGACCATTATTGAGGTAGAACACACGAAAACGCAAAGAGTGCTGTAACTTTTATTAAACGAATGCTTAAAGCACAAACAAAATATAAACAAAATATAAACGAAATGTATTGTGGATTTTTAAGAATAATTAAACACAACTAAGGAAGTAATTGCAATTGCAATTCTCAGATAAAAACCCGATTTTTCATTTTAAGTGTTTCGGATAAGTTCGAACCTACTTCTTCAGTGCCTTGTTCGAATCCTTATACAGACACGCTATTAATTACGCCACTGAGAAGACGATGACTATTTTGAAGTTGAAACTTCATCATCACTTATTTATTTACTTAAGTTGACTATATTTCCACAGTCATTAGACTTCATATTGTTTTTACACAATATGAGAATTTTTGCGACTATAAACGAAATGTGTTTACCAAAAATTATAACAATAACAAAAAACCGAAAACTAAATATTAGAACAAGAATGAATTGGGGTGATGTTTTATAATTGAAAAAAGGGTGTTTATTCTAGATGTTTAAATAGATCTAATTAAAATAAAAACATTGCATCAGGTCAGCAATTGATAAAAATAGGAAAGAAATTTGACATATTAAAAATTCATTAAACAGGCTGTGGTTTGCTAATCATTCCCTCGGAGATACATATTCAGAATGTGACTTTTAGATACCCATTGAATTTATTGAACTAAACTCACGTTGAAATCCATAAAAAGAGAAACATAACTGAATTCCATTCAAATGATTGATCTATGATGCTAATGATTATCTTGATCCGATCTGTATAACTTCTGTTTGGTTTTAGATATTTTTGAGAAATTGTTTCTTTCTGTTTTCTTTCTCTACTGCTTTGCACTTTTCTTTGCTGGGGCTTTATATTGATTCCTTACATTCTTCGATTGTGCTAGTTCTGATGTTTGTGCTTGAATTCTTGTGTTTGAGTTAACGATTTGTTTCTGAATACGATAACCGTCTTGAGGGTATAGACGTAATCTCCATTTGAATAAAAGTAATCTCCATTTGACGTATATTTATTTTTGCCTTCCGTAACTTAAAGTAAGATTCATTTCTATTATAAAATAAAATAATAAATTAATTCATGTCGTGTTTTATATTGTAGAATTAATTGTATAAAATAAAGAGAGAAAAACAGAATAAAAGATATATGGTTTTAGATTAAATGAGGAATTTAAAGTAAAGGTTTAGGAAAATATGTTACACGCAAGTAAGCAAACTAAAAGAAAATTTAAATTGTTTAACAACAACAATTCTACGTTTAATAGGAAGCTTTTCTTTAAATCAAAAATAATATAGTTACACTTCTTTTACGCTATACGTATATTCATATGTCCCTGCATAGAATACTGTTCTCACATATGGGGTGGAGCTTACTTGAGTAGTCTAAATTGACTTAATTCTGTACAGCGTAGAGCTATTAAACTCATTGGTAACTCAAGTCTTACTAACGGTCTTGATTCTTTGCAGCACAGAGAAATGTTGCTGATTTGACTATATTTTAAATATATTATGGATGAACGAGCTTCTGATGAGATTAAATCAATTTTACCTAAATCAGCAAAATTTTTGCGTCACACCAGAGCAACTGTAGCGGTCCATCCCTTTACGGTTCAAATAATTAGGTCTAGAACTGCAGCCTTCCAACGTTACTTGTTCAACAGAGTCATCTTTGGAATGCCTTACCTTCCTGGTTTTTCCATGATGACGTTAATCCTCAAAGCTTTAAAGTCAACGTTCATAAATTTCTCAGAGAAACTTAATCTGCATTCCATTCTTATCCTTAGTTGGCATGGTATCTTCGGATATTCAGAGACGTTAATTTATAATTTATTATAATTAACACTAAACATGCCTAACTTTAATTAAAAAAAAAATCACCTGTGTTGTGCTTAAAATTTGTTGTTGTTATCTATAAAAAAGTGTATCTGTTTAGTTCTGTAAATGCCTCGTTGGTACATAAATAAATAAATAAATCGTTGTTTTTGTTCATTAGAAAAATAATTTTTATTTATAAATATATCCTTTATTCTTAATTAGCCAATTAATATGTTATTCAAAGCAAAAGTCTGTAAATTTGTGAGAGAATAAATTCATTAAACTCGAAACCAATACTATACTTTACGCATTTTACAAAGTAATATCTGGTTTATAGTTCTATAGTTAAACATTTACAGTACAACTCACATTTAACGTACTCCGTTTACAACGTACACTTGGCATATTAAGTACGATTGTTTTGTCCTCAATTCTATTTACACTGCTGTGCACATATTTTCGATTGAATTTAACGCTCCTCGTTTATACGGTTTTATGGTAAGTCGAACGAATCCTTTGAACTGGATTTAGCTTGTGTTTTTATTGTTTTTTTAATCTTCTCCTCTTAATTTCATCTATTACTTCGGTCTGAAAGACCTAAGTATTACATTCATGAGCCAAAAATGAAATTTTTACCCCCACTTTTTTGGCATTTCTCGACGTTTTAGGACCTACTGATTCTAAAAAAGCAAAAAAAATGAGTGTTTGTCTGCCGGCCAGCTGCCCGGCCAGTCGTTATTATCTACGAAATTTAGAAAACCGCTTTAGAGATTTCAAAAGTTTTTTTCTAAACATAGGTATACTCAATGGACAGGTACCGGAAGTGTGTCAAAAAAATCATTAAGTGTTTCAAAAACAGCAAATTTTCATATTTTTGGCTTAAAAAACTTCATTTTAAGTGATAATGAGTAGGAACAAAGAATGTGGAGAAATCTTGATGGTCGGGAAAACTAGAAAACTATTTCATAATCCTTAACCCAGACCGAAGTTTTGATATCATATTCTTCATTTTGAAATAGATATGTGTGGCTGTGGACATACTAATAATATTTTAGATTGGAAATTTTAGCAGACGTTAGTAAAAAACTAAAACGTACTTTGAAATTGGACAAAATTTGGAATATGTAAAACTAAATTGACGTCAATTGTACAAAAACCAACGAAAACTGGAAAGGCAATCTGTTCTACAAAACAGGAAAAATTAATTCTGAAAAAATGTAAATGTAAAAAATGCAGTTTTAAAATATCTAAAATTTATGAGATTAAATAACATCTGCGTCAATGGTCCGCTACTAAAAGAAAAGCAAAGAAATTTACGGTTTCTCTCGAAATGGCATACTTTAGTCATCCTAATGTTTGGACGAATCGATTCAAAAATCGACACGAAATACTATTTAAAAATGCAGTGGGAGGAAAAGTGAATATCCTTGTTGAAATTTGCGAAGATTAGATTACAAATTGGTTACCAATTATTATTCGCCACGGGACTACAACATCCGCGGGACTACAACAGTAAAAATATTTCAATCTTGACAAAGAGAGACTGTTTTACAAGAACTTCTCGAATACACGTTTGGCATTTATAAATGATCTATACGTGCTGGTGAAAAATATAGTAATCAAAGGGTAACTATAATGCTTGTTGGCTCGCCCCGAGCCGAGTCTACCATAGCTTATGCTCGGCAAGTCAAAATCACCACATGTTTTAAAAACATCACAACGCTGTCTCATAAATACACGACAAATTTTAAATCTTAGATGACAAAAACTATTTGGGAAGTTTATGTCTTAGAAATGGACAGAAAACTTTTCAACGCGTTGATGATTATCCTTCGTATTCAAATGATGCTAATTAACAAGCCATTAAATTAATCTTTATGCCACAAGAAACAAAAATTTGAAAAACTTTTATAGAGAATTTTTTCATAAAAAATTATAATTGACTTGCAAAAACTTCCGGAACTAAGCAACAATGTTACAATATATCTTTTGGATGCTGTTTTAATTTATTTCTAGAGCTTGGGAAAAGGCTGACGAAAACCACAATAAACAATTGTTTCAAAAAGACTGGGATTAGTTTATCTAAGTCCACGTTATCAGTAACTAAAACCGTTGATGATTCAATGGTCATGAGCTTGTGGCGAATCACGAATTAAGTCAAATTGATCCAATCCTGCTATATTTTATCTGGAATTGTATTACTTTACGAATTTCTCGACTTTGATGAGCGTATTGATGCGAATGCTGCTGTAACAAAAGATTCCATATTGGACGAGTTGTTAAGGGTAATTAATATTGAGAAAATGAACTCGAATGATGATAGTTTTGAAATTATAAAACAAATGCCTCCTAGTACAAAGCTAGCAATGCGTTTATGTGTTTAGAAGCGTTTCTAAGTTATTCTAAAGAACTGACGATGACAACAATGGAAGGCAGGCAGACATATTTCCCGCATCGCAACTTTTTACCTGACGCAGACTGTAAAAAGCCCAACTTTCACTCCTCGTAATGTCGGTGTCAATAATCTACGCCTGATATTACGATTGTCGATGTCAAAAATATTGGCAGTTCTTACTATTATCTAATCACATCAGTTATCAAAACTGATTTACTACAAACTAGAGTTCCCAAGCCGCGTAAAATATTTCACTTCTCAAAAATGGACACCAATGGTCTCCGAAGTTTTTTTCAAGTTTTCTCTTGATCGTTGACAATTCGGTATTAACAAATACGTTCTCTTTTCAATAACGAAACCACAACAGAAATATTTGTTTTTAGAAGCGGCCAAATTGGCTCTTAGAAACAAACGTAGATTATTTAATATTTAGATTCATAAAAAGACTCCTTTTAACCGATCTCCATATCTAAAAGCCAATAGAATATCAAACCAGAAAATTGAAATAGAAAAGGCAGAGATTGACAGAGCGAAAGCGGCAAAATTTTCGACCATGTCAATTTATTACAAAAGTTTTACAGTGCTAATTCTTTAAATTCTGGTACTAATTCTCTTCTATCATTGATGGTGACTTAATCGTTACTGACCCTGCAAGTAAAGCTACATTGTTTGCAGAACTTTTTGCCTCAAACTCCACAGTTTTAGATACTCCTAAAGAAATCCCCCTAATCCAGTCACTAGGAGTTAGTATGAAAGTACTTCATATCAAACCCAAAATCGTCGCAGAACTTTTAAGAGGGTTAAACAACAACAAAGCCTATGGTATGGACAACATTTCTCCTGTTATTCTAAAAACTTTTTCAAAAGAACTTGCACCTACTCTCACCAATTTTTTTACAAATCTTATAAATCTGGCATTTTTTCTTTGTGCTGAAAGTTGGCAAATATCAAGCCTCTCCCAAAAAAGGAACGAAATGTGACATTTCCAGTTATAGATCAATAGCATTACTCCCAGTCCTTTTTAAAATAAACGAGCATTCTCCCGAGCAGAAATTTGTCAGGGCTTAAATAAGGTCCGGATCAGGTTTGCCCTTGTCCGGATAAGGCATTGGTAGGGCAGCCTGATTGAGCCCTGATCATGAGTGTAACGCTTTTTCCATACAATGTCCTAATTGGGATTACCGGATCAGACCCTGATTGGGATAATCGAATCAGACCCTGATTGGGATAATCGAATCAGGCCCTAAATGTGATATCAGGACTAGACCCTGATATATATATGTATATATTATATTCATAAATTAATTAAAATAAAATAAAAAATTACAATGGAAAAAATTAAAACAAAATATGTTGTATATTATACTCTTTCAGCCGAGAAGCGATAACTAAAATACACATGAAAGGTATTTAATGAATAATATGTATTTATGAATAATATATGATATATTTATGAATATATCAGGAATATCATGAATAATATATGATATATTCATGAATATATCAGACCCTGATTTGGTTTTTCGTATTTGACTCCTAGCTGAAATTTTAATTGGTTAAAATTCACTAGAATATTATCCATTTTAGAAAGAAATGGTTAAATACCTTTCATGTATATTTTAGTTATCGCTGAAAGGTTATCTTTCTCGGCTGAAAGAGTATAATATACAACATATTTTGTTTTAATTTAATTCATGAATATATCATATATTTGCAAATAAGGTTAACCCTAAAAGGGTATAGTAAGTCGGGCTCGGAACAGGACCACATTAGATTGCCCTAATAAGACGTGGCTTTTCTGGATTGACCAGGAGCTGATCACACCCTGACTGTATTCAGACTTTCCCTAACTAATTTCTGCTCGGGATATTAACATATATGGAACAAAAAATATGGTTTTAGAAACACCAGACAGGGCATTCGACAAAATAGTTTTGGACATGGTAGGACCACTTCCAACAACCTATAATGGTAATAAATACATTTTAACGTTCCAAGATGAACTAACAAGATTTTTTGACTGCTACGCGCAGAAGAAAACTCAGTAGCAAGAATATTTTATGACGAAATCGTGTCACGTTATGGCATACCAAAAGTAATACTAACAGATCAGGGTTCCAACTTCACAGGAGAAGTATTGAAGCAACTTTGTAAGTTCCTAAAAATTAAGAAAATAGAAACAACCGCATACCACCCACAGGCAAACGGCATATTGGAGAGAAGCCACAGGCCAATGGGAGAATATTTAAAAAACTTTGTGCAGCATGACCAACAAAATTGGGATCAATGGTTACGACAAGCAGCTTTTGTGCACAACAATACGCCAAATAGTAGATCGAAACTAACGCCAATTGAATGTTTGTTTGGATTCAACGTAACATTACCAAACAACCTCAAATCAAACCCAAGCCCAATATACAACGATGAAAATTACTATTACGTAATTAAACACAAAACACAAATGGCAAACCAAATTAACAAAGAATTTATAAGAAAATCGAAAGAATATAGTAAGAAATATTACGACAAAAATTTAAACCCAGTAGACTTCAAAGTTGGAGATAAGGTATACATAAAAAACGAAGCAAGAAAAAACAAATTATCCGAGAACTGGAACGGACCATACGAAATTACGAAAATAAACGGACCAGTAAACTGTACTATACAAATTAAAAACAGAAATAAAATTACGCATTTTAACCGACTAAAGTTGGCGGAGTAATCAATATGTTCATTAAACAAAAATATACAAAAAAAAATAATAAACTACTCGCTAAAAATCGACAAAAATTTTTTTTAATCGCTCTAAGCTTAGTTTGTTTTTCTCTACCCTAGATATCCAAAGACATAACTCAAATATTGTTATACTCAACAAAGAAATAATAATTTAAAAGTAGCAAAGTAAAAGACGACTTTAAATGTGAAGAACGGAATACTGATAATAAGTTTGGTCATACTCTTATATTCATTGACAATAGCGGACAACAATAAATTTTTAATTAAAGACGTGAGTAACACAAAAATAATTTTCGAAGAAATAGGGGAAGCTTACTTTTACCTGGAGTCTTGGACAGTCTTAATAGACACTATAGAAATAAAAAAGATATCGAATCTGATAATACAGGCTAAACAAGCAATTTATAAAATATGTGTAATGAAGCGCTTTCTCATTGGCGAACCAATGAGAAGGACATAGCAGGAAGCGTACCTAGCGAGATTGATTTTCTTGCCCCAAGCTAGCTGCAGCCCATGGGAACGATAAAGAATCCCTGCTACTTCAGCACAAATACAGAAATGTACGCTATTTACGAAAATTTGCAGAAATGGAAAGAAATACAAGTGGAAAAACGAAGACTCTGGCGACCCCTGTTGCGAAAGTCCCACGATCAACACGTCCAACCCCCACGTTCACTCACATACGCCCACACACACACACATTCACACCCCTTTATCATTATGACAAAAGTAATAAAATAAATTTACTCACCCCATGATTAAACCCCGTCCTCCTATTCTGATTCCATCAGCCCTCCATCAGCACGTTGTTCAGGTTTGAAATCTCTCAAAAATACTTTGTACAGCACGAACGTTGATCAAAGGTGCACGTACAAACGTTGTACCAAACTATTAGGTAGAAACGTTCAATAAACTTGCAATCGTTGGATAATTTTGTGGTATCAAATGGTAAGTAGAAACGTTATATAAACTTGTAAAATTTTGTTGAATCAAAAATGATAAGTAGGAACGTTATATAAACTTGTAATCGATGTATAATTTGGGTTGAATCGAAATGATAAGTAGAAACGTTGTATCCGGTTGCAAACATAAACGCTGAATCAATTTATAATCACAGGTGAGTATGGTAACAAGTATAGCAATTACAGCCGAATGCGTTGAAATCCACAAAATGTAATAAATTGTACCAGCACTAGTTAAACTATCTGTAGAAATAGATCGGTAATGATTTGTATCAACGACCGTGGAGCAATACGTTGAAATCTAATTTGTTGCCGGATACGTTGCAATCCAAAGAAAAATGTAATATATTGTACCAATACCAGTTACATTATTCATCGAATAAAATTGACAATATGTAAAACATGCGGCAGTAATAGCAAAAATTATATATAACTGTTGCGCTATTAAGTTTCGTAATTTATCAAATTAATACTTGGATTCATTACAATTCAATCCTATCCTTCTCGCAAATTTCATGTAAAAGGTTGAGTGGTAATATGTAAGAATGTTAGCAAAAGGAAAATTATACATATATCCAATAAATACAAATGCTTAGGTAAGTTGCTGATTTACTGGGAACAACATTTCAATTTCTGATCACCTAGGTTTCCTATGTATCATTATTTTTGGATTCTCAGGAGGGGCAAATCACAAGCATCAAGCTTTGTTTTTCCAAAATTCATTTAAGCAAACAACAAAAAAAATTCCAAAAAAAAATATTTTAGGCATACTGTTTACTATCGAACATATTTGATATTATATTATATTCACAAATTTGACCTTAACAGTCAATCAGAAAGGAAAAAGTTCATAAATTATTTAGCTTAGGACAAATACAGACAAGTATCATATTTTCATTTCTTTAATAATTAAGCTATATTTTTCTTATGCGTTATTATTGTATAGTACATTACACTCACTAATTTGAAATTTAACAGTCATTCAACAAAACAGTTAATAAATTACTTAGATTAGGACAACTACGGACACGTATCATATTTTCTTTTCTTTAATAATTAAGTTCTATTTTTCGTATGCGTTATTATTTTCTATTACATTACACTCACTAATTTGAAATTTAACAGTCATTCAACAAAACAGTTAATAAATTACTTAGATTAGGACAACTACAGACACGTATCATATTTTCTTTTTTTTTTTTTATAATTTCGTTAATATTCTACTTTTCTTATTCATTATTATCTTCCGTTGTTAAAAATATCTAGTAAATATCACAGTTCAATCAACAAATAAATTTCTCGAGTTCGTGGCAATAGTAAATAAAAAAAACGTACATCAAAACCAAAAATATCACAGATCAATCTTAAATTAGCAAAAAATATCACAGTTCAAGCTATCACAGTTCTATCCTATATCCGAAAGGACACGGTTCAAAAAAAAAACAATACATGATTGAATTCTGCACACCGGAACGTGACCGTTAATCAAAACTAACACCGTTAATTGTTGGTAACACAATCACAACTTAATGATCTCTACAATACGTATCATATTTCAAATAATTCACGCACGATTCAAGGACACATACGGTTGTGCTTGTTTTGTTTTATAAACAATATATTTCCTATAAGAATACTACGAACACCACTCTCTTTGAGTTATAACTGTTCCATGAGGTCACAGTGAATCATAAAAAAAATGTTACCTCCAGGAACTAATCGTTCCGTTTGTTCCTTTGGTGTCCCCTTGTCCTACGGTTTAAGATTTTAATCACCGCAACACAATAAAACATATTTCAATTAATTTGATTCATGGAAAAATGACAGAAGGCCAGTCACCATCGGTTAATAGAAAAATATGATGTAAGAGACAAACAAACGAATGATAAAACAAACGTAATAGAATTAAAAGCAAACAATTTTACAGTGGCTTATTATATAGCCAAATTTTTAGTCTCGCAATAACTCGAATACAGTGTTTAGATGTGAGATAATTAATTTACATCAGATTTTCAAATTATTGGGAACTTTTTATAGTTACACAAAACCGTTTGCTATTTGATAATATTGTACGAAAATAAGGTTGTGACACAAAATATTTCCGACACATCCATAACATTAATAATTGAATTCAAAATGAATTAAATGCAGATTCGATCAATGTTATGCTGTTTAGACATTTATTAAACTACAATCTACTATATCAGCACAGTGAAGTTCAGTTCAATAACGGAAGGATTGTTTAAAGCAAAATACTCATATAAAGACAAATCAAATGTTTAACAAAGCAAAAATAGTAATTCTTTGCATGTTGACGATTGGAAATAAATACGCACAGCGGTTATGAGGTTTCAAAATTTCGTTGTTTCATTACGGTTGGTGTTTATAAAAAATTCAAACTCAAGTAGTATTGCGAGAACAATCGAATGGAAGTATAGCGCGCGTCAATTTTAGGGTGTTGTAAGATTAAATTCTGATTAAATTTTAGTGGTTATACGGATGATAATTAAAGAAAATTATTAATTAATTCAAATTAACCAATATTATGTTATATTAATGAATAAATAAATCAGGGTAATTAGTGCAATTTTCTTTCTCCCATACGCTTGTCCGGCTATTGAAGATTTAGTTAGATTTTAAGAAAAATAAGGAAACTATGGGTTAAGGGAACTATACGAAATATGACTATTGATGATGAATGGATGAGAAACTATTACAAGCGGTACAGATTAATATAAGAAATAACAATTAAGGAAGCTGCGACTATAATACACTATGTTCAGACATTAGTCCAGACTATCCATTACATATGTTACATTGATAATAGCAAAATAACACGCGCTAATTATTGTAGAAATCTGATACGGGAAATTGAAATTTTGACAAAAAAGATAGACACGCAACAAACAGAAATTAACCATCTTCTAGGTACAAGGACGAAAAGAAGTACAGGATGTTTTAATGGAATAGGAAAATTACAGAAAACATTATTCGGGACAATGGACAGCGAGGATTCGGAACGATTATACAGACAGATAAAAACTTTAGAAAAATACGACGGAGAACACATTAAACTAATGAAGCAACAAACCTTAATAATAAAAACATCCATGAACTGGACAGAAAATAAATTTAACGAATTAGAAAGCGAAGTTGCCACAACTATGAAAGAAATTAATAACATACACGCGAATTTGAAGGCGGAATCGGAACTTCAAAAAGCAGAAAAAATACGGACGGAATTAAGAGACAGCATTAAGGACATATGCGACCATATAATTAACGCTGTAACGTCCGCTATATTCGCCTAAACAATAATAAAACCAATTCATCTTCTGTTTCTAATTCAATAAAAATGTATTTCAATAGTTTCAGTTCATTTTTACATTAATAATAGTTTTTAAATTTTCTAATACCTAACGGCTAGTTAAATTTCGAATATACTATAAAAACAAACGAATGTACCAATTTTATTTTCATTTCTAACGAACAGATGTCGTTACTAACTTTTGCTGAATCTTGGTGTTACACGATTTTGATTTTCATTAGAAGATGTCAAAGGAAAAAAAATCACATTTTTGTTTGAAAATGAAGTCGATGTTTTTAAGAAAAAATTTGATGTAATTGCATTCCGGTTTTGATTTTTCAAAAGATCACATCTAGTCAAAGTAAAAATAGAAAAAAATATTGCAATTAATATAATTTTCAATATAAAAGTGATTGTATGTTTTATCATTGTATTTTTTTTATAATAATCACTTGTGAAATAATGCAATTAATATAATTTCAAGATAAAAGTGATTGAAAAATATTTTCGATTTTATAGTTCGGAATGATCTTGTTAAAAATAAAATAAAATTTTATTAATTTAATTTATTGAAAACTCAAATATATAGTGAATGTAGTTATTTATTAAATTTTCAAAAAAAAAATATTAACTTCATTAATTATCCGAATGTATTGTTACTCTGAAAACAACAAGAAAAATAAATAATAAAAGAAGTTTAGATAAAGGAAATTTTGATTTCTCCTGACTATCAATGCCATATATTTTAATAAGAGGCAATTTAGCTTCTTATAGCCATAAATACCCTGGGAGGGTACTTGTTTCTGGATTAATAGCTGCAGATATAGAGCAATTAAATCGATTTCCTTGTGGTGGATACAGTGATGAATCGACATTTGTATATTTACAACACCCTTGTGTTATATTAACAGCTTTAGAGGTTTTGGGTTATAGAGTAGTTGCGTCATCATCAACTGCTGTGAAACAAGATTACAACGAATATATGTGAACTATGAGAAAAGAATTTAGTGAACCAGAATCGGATTTCATCAATCAACAAATTAAGATAAGTTTTTTTTTTGTAATTATTGTTTATATTTGTATTTTTTTAGGTTTTTGGTCATATTGATGACAGGCTAGATAACAGTCTTAATAAGAGATTCCCAAAATTTAGGATTCGTGTGGGGACCAACGTTATCCCGTGTCAATTTTTATTTATATTGATAAAGGTCCAAGCCACGATATAGTGGCGAATGCAACAACGCATTAACGGAAGTAAGGCACATTCAAGAAACCTTTATAACAGCGGTACTATTTTTGACGGACCACAGAGTGCACCCTTCGTTTTTAAATATAACAACGGTAGTCAAACTCCTAGGAGAATTAACAAAAGAGGGACAGAACATTCATATGGGAAACGCGTTAAACCTTCAGCAATTAATGCACGTAAACGCAATGATCGTGAAAGAAAAGATAATTCTAAAAATAGAAATACCACTTCCAATAAACATCAAATACAAACTGAACAAACCATATCTTTTACCACAAAGGAGCGAGAAGGGGTCATACTACACATATGACGTGCAAAACGTTATATTAGCAACAAGTAGAGAGACCAACACGTTCCAAATTGCAGAAATGGAGGACCTACAGAAATGTTCAGAAATCCTGGTACAAGAGAAAAGGGTGACAAAAGTATGCAAGCAGAACTGTCCTTTGATAACGAAGCCAAAATCAAATTACCTGACGGAATTAAAACGAATGCGAAGCAACAACAGAAGGCATTTTAATAAAATACGAAAAACACAAGGAATCGAAGGAGCAAATCTTGAGAATAACGGAAGTACCAAACATGCAAATAAAGCCGTTAAAAGAAGAAGAGGAACACGCACCGAACGAAAAGAAGGTACCAGACTTGAGCATTTCCCAAAAGGGAAAACAAGAATACCAACAAATACTATAGGCAATAAACGAACACGAATCGGAACTGACAAAAGCAGAAAAGGAAATAAAAAAGACAAAGACAGAGACAAACTTAATCGTATCACATTCTTTAAACTCAATAGCCATAACCGCAATTATAATATTAGTAGTAACGTTGATAATAATTAGGTACAGGAAAAGAAAAACAAAACCTGAACAGACTAAAGGACGTGACGTACAGAAAGAAACAGAACAAACGAAAGCCACAGAAAACGAACCAAACTATGCTAAAATAAATAAAGAAGAGAGAAAATCAATAATAAATTTAACTAGGAGCGATTCCATATAAAAGCGCGTAAACAAAAAAAAATCTGTTGATCATGAGCCAAACCCTCAAAACAAATGAATATAAAATAAAAAAAAAAACATATGAAAAAACATAAGAAAAATATAATATAAAAGCATTTAATTTTAAGTTTATTCAATTTTGCTTAACAAATAACAATTTATAATTAATTAATAACTAAAAATTTAACTAAAATTAGGAGGCAAACCCTCAAACATAATATAAAATCATAACATAAAAATTTAAAAAAAAAAAAAAAAGAAAACACTAAAATTTAAGTATTTACAAATACAATTTATAATTATAATCTACAGTTAATAAGTAATTAATTTAATTCAAATATGGGAACAACCCCTACACAAACAAAAAAAAACAGAAAAACGTAAGAAATACATAATAAAGGTAAAATAGTTAATAAAACATTTAGGGGTAATATTACTCTTTTTACATAATACTAGAAGTAAATTTTTATTTTTTAAGACAAAAAATAAAGGAGGCAAGACCTCGAAAATGAATATTTTCTTTTTAAAGAAAAAAGTATAATTTAATTTCTATTTTGATCATATACAAGTTATTACAAGAAAAAAAAATGAAAAGAGTTTGAAAAAGAAAAATGCACTAAGAAATAAACAAAAAAAAAACACACACTTTAAACGAACATAAAGATAAATTAATAGAATGTCGCACACAAAATAAACGCAAACGGTAATCGATAAAATACAAATAGAAACAATAGAAAAAATAAATTACGGTAAACAATCGGAACACTTAAGTAGAAAAAAAAAATAAAGTAAATGGAACTCTCTTTATTTTTTTTTTTTGATAAAAAAGGGGACGTATGTGGTGGACCAGTAACCAGCCTGATCCACCCCATTGATACAAGCACCCAAACATTCCCACAATATTCAAACTCAATAACAATTATCCAAAATTGTCCCAAACAATTGACCCATTGATCGATTCAGCGATCATTATAACAAGTCTAGACACAATAACCCGCAGCTGCTACATAATCTTACAGTCTGCAATCAATAAATCTTTAAATAAAATCTCCAAATTAATTTTCATTCAATAACAATTTCGAAAACACAATTCAAATTAATATACATAAAATTCTTCTCATAAAAAACACTCAAAGTATTTTTTATGTCTATTTTCCAATTATTGAACAATCCAAACAATTTGCTAACATTGCAGCTGTAGAATAAATATCTATAATTCAAAGTCCAACTGATTACAAAGTCCAATAAACAATCCATGCATTCTTTTATTCGAACGACAAATTTCTATAACTCAAAGTCCAACTGGTTACAATTCAAAGTCCAATACACAATCCATACATTCTTTTTAATCCAAATAAATTTTCCATTTATTAAATCCAAATATTAACTAAATTAATTACAACAATAGTTCCATTGTGAAATTGAAACATAAAACCCTCCACGAGCTAAAACTAAAATATTTTCATATATAATACCACGAGAGTGAAAATTTTGTCGGCAAAATTTTTCGATTGTCATGAAAGTTTGTTGCTTGGCAATTTTGCGAATGACATTTTTCGCCTGACGGCTCGTGGTTTTGGATTAAATGTCATGAGCAAAATTACCTAAAAGCAACAAACTTGAATACGACAAGAGAAAAATTTTACCTTACAAAATTTTTAATTGATTGGTATTCGACATGACTATTTCACGAGAGAAAAACTAAAAAATCATATGTTTAAACGTTTTATTTATTGCAAACTTCAATTATACAAAGCCAAAAAAATAATGACATTATGAAAAAAAATTACTTATTTATGTAAAAAGTACAATTATTATAATTGTACGTTGTAGCATTATTACATACAAGGTTGTACAACTAGTCCAGTAATGGCCCATTACTGGCAGCCAGTAATGCAGCAAAGGGCGAATACTGGCAACCACGACTGGGCCATTAACATAATTTTACTGGATGATAACTTCGGACAATAAATGGTTGCCATTCTTGGGCCAAATACTGGCAACCATGACTGGGCCGTTAAAAAAATATGCATTATTCTCATATGTAAATTTAAATAAATTAAACACAAACTAATTTAAAATAAAATAAAAATGACGGAAAAAATACAAAACTCCCCATACAACTGGTTCAGTTGCAAGAATGGCTGAGTAATGGCGAACACCGCCCTGACTCCGCCAGTACTCCGCCATTAAAAAAAATATAAAATAATATTGTGCAATAGCGATAGTTATTGAGCACGACCAGTGAAAATAACTTCGTCTATTACTATACATTAAGATTCATAACCTTGAGATTCAATCGTCATTTAAAAATCGTAGAACCATTACTATGTATTGATTTTAGAGATGGAGCCTAGTTTTGGCAAAATCTTTCCATTAAAATTTACCCCAGGTTTGTAAGTTACGCCGTTCCCAAGATAATAGTTTTCCAGATTAAAATTCCCAAAATTGGTTAAAATTTTCAATTTTAAACAAAACAGACCGTAACGGGATAAATTGAACAAACAGAAAAAAAAATTCAGAGACGGACTATAAAGAATTATTTATTATATTTTTCCAATACAAAAAAAGGACTCTATGATGACTTGTGAGTACATACTTATTTTTGTTTTATCTATCGCATCGCATCACATTTGGGATATGAGGGTGGTAGTAATAAATAGAAAAATTATATTAAATACTTGTATGTATAATACTGTATGTACTGTACTTGTATAATACTTGTATGAAATGTGAATGGAAACATTTATGCATTTAATGTAGTTTGTTGTTGTTAGTTGTTTAAGGTAGAAGAAAAAATAATGAATGAAATTTTTTAAATTTACAAATAAAGGATATGTATTTGTAATTTGTAAATATATGTATTTAGATTTATGGTTTGAATGAAATTTCATAGACATTTGACTCTTGATTTAATAAAAAACGCTTGATACTTTTCATATCATTTCATCCATGATTGTTGTTTGAGGTATTATGGTATTGAAACTGCAGAAGTGTTATGAGATAATTAAATCTGTACGGATTGTAATGTAACAGAACATAGTCATAAAAAGAGTGTAACAATCAATACATTTTGAAATATAATAAAAACTGACTAAAACAACCATACATTTGTAAGGTTTATTTTTAAAGCTTTATCTAATTTTAAATAGCTTTCTGTAGAACCCTTTCAAACTGTTAGTTTAGATAAAATATGTTGTAGGTGAATGACTATAAGTCAAGCGAAAATCAGTGGAGCTGATATGGAAATTACATGTTTGTACAAATAAATCGTTTAAATTTTCTTAGCTCATTTACGTATATTCTTAAAAAAATCAAAAATGCACAATGTTAATAACAAGAGCCAATAAATATTAACCAATAAAAATTTCAACTTTACTTTTGTTTTTACTTTCCCTTACATCTCAGCAAGTCAATTTTTATAACAAATACGAAGCGGTAGGGATCAGAAACCTTATAACATATATTGAATCAAAAATATTTAATTTACTTTTCATTTGATATTTTTATAATTTATTCAATAAAATTAAAATTATGTATCTTAATTGAAAATCCAAAGGGTATTATCAATTTGAGTTTTATCAAATTGTATGTATCATTGAACCATAAAGTCACCAAAAGATCAACATATAAAGTTTTTCGATATCATGGAGCTCTGAAAAATTATTATTTATTTTATTGATTTATCAAACGACGCCTCTTATAATTTTCCAGAAATATTAAAAGACTTATAGAATGAAATCAAATGTTTTAAGTATCAAAACGTAAAAACTGAAGTTTTAGAAAACATCCCCTAGGAAAGTAAACCCAGTGCTTTATGACACATGTCCCCAAATATAAGTGGTTCTATGGATGATTGCTTCCCATAGTTTAGTTGATACTGTGATGTTGAATCCAATTGAGTTGCGTCAATGTAGTGTAATTTAATTTAATGACACGATGACCTTGATGAAATGACATTATCGTTGATAAGCCAACAATTCCAAATTCAGGATTCAAAGAATGATATTTTAGAGACTCTGCAGCAGCTATTCGTAGATCTGGGAATAGTCTGGTAATTGCATTAAAATGTGCTGCAACCATAGCGCATGTGTTGATTAAACGGTTAAAACCTCCTTCAAATAATCAACTATTTGTAATGTTCCATTTCCAGCATTTCTAACGCATTCAGCTTTTATTTGCTTTTTTATTGGAATTTCACTCTTTTCTTCTACGCTAAATGACATATCGTTTTTATAAAAAGTTGTGTAGATTCATGAGTTATGAAATAAATTTTCCAGCAGGCAAATCATTGAATTATACTATACATATGTGGACCACCACCATCCATTTAATAAATAAAACATTTGTTCGGACATGGCGTTGTTTTTATTAAATTTTACTTAATATATTTAATTCATTGCAGATAGATAAATAAAACAATTAAATTAATCATAAAAACAAAAAAGAAAATACTTTGTGGCATGTGGCTTGTGACATGCCAAAACCACAAGTAAAGTACATGGAAATCAAGATGGTGAACTGCAATATTTAATTAAAGGCGCATTCAAAATTTCTATCGTTCGGTCGCTCGCCACAATTTATATTGTTCCGTTCATCGCAACTGTGCATCTTAACAATCACACAATTTGTTTGGAGTAAGAGTTTTCTGAATCGAATGCTGACTAACATACACCATTTTTTTGTTTTTTATCCTAGTGGAGAAAAGTGAAAAAGAACTTTTGTCCGAAAAGATTTCTGTTTGTTTAAATTTAATATTTCGATCCTACCGAGCCAAAATAACGAGATACCTAAAATATTGAGTGAATTATCATGAAAAACTAGTGAAATAAAACGGAAAAAACACTTTAAAAAGTAAAAATTTGCACGACCATAATATTATGCACAAAACTTATAAGCAGCTTGCTTGGTAATTAAATATT
Organism: Diogma glabrata; assembly: GCA_963693315.1. Lineage (NCBI taxonomy): Eukaryota > Metazoa > Arthropoda > Insecta > Diptera > Cylindrotomidae > Diogma > Diogma glabrata. The sequence goes on from CAVNZG010000931.1 coordinate 136,793, forward strand.
AATTAAATCAAAACAAATCTTTTGATCCAAATAGTCAAAAACATTATAACATATATTGAATTTGAAACATTTGTTTTAATAAACAAAACCTAAATAATACTTTTTTAATAAAAAATCAACTAAGTATGTATTGAAAAATAATTAATTTAAGAAACAATATCAATGCAAAAAAATAATATATGAATAAACGTTAAAAAATTATATTTAACTATTCATTTCATTTCTTCACAAATAACTGAAATCAATTGGTTCACGACCGAATTTATTAAACTCAATCATTACTTTAGCCCATAAACTGTTTTATGAATATATGTTTATGAATTAAATTAATAATAAAACAAAACTGTAAATAGAAAAAATGATTTTCTCTTCAAATCTAATTGTTTAACCCATAAATAATTCAAATTTAACTGGGACTTATATTTGTTACGCTAATGTCTACTTCTAAATTGTATGAATTTTTGTTATATCTGGTCGTCGCGGTATGCTTTTATCTCTCAACTATGAAGAATAAGAGAAATTAGACAGAATAAATATGATGCTAAAAGCCGTCAACTTAGTGTTGCTAAAACAATTTTCTCAAACATAGTTCAGAGAGAAAAAAACATACCCGCGACGATCAGATATAACAAAAATTCATACAATTTAGAAGTAGACATTAGCGTAACAAATATAAGTCCCAGTTAAATTTGAATTATTTATGGGTTAAACAATTAGATTTGAAGAGAAAATCATTTTTTCTATTTACAGTTTTGTTTTATTATTAATTTAATTCATAAACATATATTCATAAAACAGTTTATGGGCTAAAGTAATGATTGAGTTTAATAAATTCGGTCGTGAACCAATTGATTTCAGTTATTTGTGAAGAAATGAAATGAATAGTTAAATATAATTTTTTAACGTTTATTCATATATTATTTTTTTGCATTGATATTGTTTCTTAAATTAATTATTTTTCAATACATACTTAGTTGATTTTTTATTAAAAAAGTATTATTTAGGTTTTGTTTATTAAAACAAATGTTTCAAATTCAATATATGTTATAATGTTTTTGACTATTTGGATCAAAAGATTTGTTTTGATTTAATTAATATTTAATTACTAAGCAAGCTGCTTATAAGTTTTGTGCATAATATTATGGTCGTGCAAATTTTTACTTTTTAAAGTGTTTTTTTATACATAAATTTAAATAAATTATTTACGAAATAATTAAAATAAAATAGAAATGAAAATAAATTAAAACATATACCAACCTTTTCTTTATTACCATAGTCTTTCAACCGACAAGGTGATAACTAAACTATATGTGAAATTTTTCAAACTTTGTATTTCTAAAAGGGATAATACTCTAGTGAAATTAAAAAAAAATAACATAGATCGGCAAATTCATGGCTACAGTACTGGCCCAATAACAATAGCCAAGTAATATTTACCATTCATGGGCCAGTGCTTGGCCATTCAAAGGTAACAATATAGTGGCTATTTTCTGTAAACCGTAGATCGGCCGATGATAGGTTCTAGTATTGGCCCAGTAACAATAGCCAAGTACTGTTAACCATTAATGGACCAGTGCTTGGCCGTATGTCAATGTCTGGCAAAACCAACTTGGGTTTTTTTTCTGGTTTCAGGTTCAGCCAATCTAGCCCATATCCCTGGCCAATCTAGCAAATTTATAGGTAATATCTTTAAATGGATCAATTTTGATGTTAAATTCTAGAAAATATTTTTCCTGAACCATTTGAGCAGTCGTATTCCAAAGTGTTTTCACACTAGCTGCAGTATAATCAGTCCCATCTCTTTTTTTCATGTTAAAACCATAATCTTCAAGAATTTTTGCTATAACTTGTTCAGAAGTATCCTTTTCTAACGTATAATTACGTGCGTCCAGAAACATTCTAAACTGTTCCCACGCAGACTTTTTTGTCTTCATTGTATTTCGCGGTATACTTTGCTTAATTGTACTCTCTATTTCATTTATTGAATTATTTCCAAATCTTGTATTATTCATGTTAATAATACTTATTTAAATTTTTGAAACAGTTTTAATAATTTTTAGACAGTTAAATAAATAAATAAACAACTTAGTTTCCTTAGAAACCACTAACAAAGATTTTATACACATAGATTTGAGAGATTACTAGATTACATAGATTTTTTCACATATGTAGATTTGATATATTAAACGTCAAAAAATTGCCGCGACAAGACAAAAAATTGCCAGTTCAAAACCTTCAAATTTTGTCAGTTATCAATTTACTCTAGTGAAATAGTCAATAAAAAACATATATTACCGGAAAGTAATAAAACTCTCGAATAATTAAGTTTTACTTAAAAACGACAAAAAATGTAGTAAAGAATGTAAAAACTAAAAATTCGATTACGAAGTTAATTTTCTATTTTTATTTTTTATGGTATTTTGGAAAAACGCTTTTCGATTGGTCAATGGATTTTTGCCTAATCGAAAACCGTTGAAATAAATACTACCGATTTTTGATTAATCGAGTTAGTTCTTGAGTAGTGCGCGTTCCGACAAGAGTCAAACATTTAAACCGTGGGGAAACCGAATCCCAAAATTCAAATAAGTAAAAAATGTGAAGAAAAGTGCAAGAGTGATAAATCCACTCTATAAATATAATTAAAGTTTCGGTAATTAAATAAATAAAGTTAAGTTAAAATTAAGAGTGTATTTGAAGAAGTATTGGATAATAAATATTCAAGTGTTTGAGAATCTATTGTTTCATTAAACCAACGTGAAATTATTGGGCTACAACTAGCCGACAAGTAACTAAAAATCTTGCATCCTAAAAGTTAAAAACGACATATTTGTGGTGGATATATAACTCCCTGACGGGACCACCACAGAAGTACAACAATCGATCTATAGAACTATTTAGCACATCTTTGGAATAGCATATTTGCTGAAGATAGTGGAAACGTACGTTATCCCAATAAACATCTCAAAGGCATTTGGTCGAATCTGCCACACCAATTTGATCAACAAGCTCGTTGCGAACAGATTTCACACCGCAGTCGTAAAATTGATTCAAAATTTTCTATCTAACCGAATCATTCCAGTATCAATAGATGGTTGTTCTTCTGAGTCTAAATTCATTAACCCTGGTACCCCAAAGCTCAGTTTTGTCCCTCCCGCCCTCAATTTTTAATTTATATCAAGAAACTGTTGAAAATCACAGGTAATCCGGTAATTCGAGTTTTGCAGATGATAGTACACTACACAAGTCATTCGTTCCCCTAACTTCAAAAGGTAAAATACACCAACGAATAAATCCCGCCCAGAGAGATGCTGCCATAAATGCTAGTGAGCACCTAGAAAAAGTTGCGATTGAGGTGACAAAAATTTGGTAAATTTTTACCCGACCAAAACACAGCTATTGATTATTTCCAGATCAAAGAATGAGTTCCCCAACGATATTTCAATTAGTATTTGTGACGAACAAATACATGAATGTGAAAGCGTTCGCTTATTGGGAGTCACAATTTCCCATCACCTACTCTGGAACGATCATATAATGTCGATGGCAAAGAGCGCACCAAGAAAACTCGACCTCCTCAATAGATGTAAAAAATATTTTACTCCGTATCAATTACTCCACAATTATAAGTCCTATATTTGTCCTTGTATGGAGTATTGTTGTTAACTTTAAGTTGTGAAATTTAACATCAAATCTCGATTCTCTACAACATCGTCGCACTGTTGCTAAGTAAAATATTTTTAGATAAACACACATTATTCATTTTTTAGTGTTGAAAACTATATGCATACTAAAAAAATGAACTTGCTAAATCCACTTCCTAAAAAATAAAAATTCAAGAACCAAAATAAAACTTTAATTTCCGGACACTGAAAAAGCTCGTTCCGATTTCACACTTTTTGGTGGAATGGTTAATTACTTATTATGCATTCGCTGCAAATGAGATCCTCTATGACCACTTTTCTTGAACATTTTCATTTCTCTCGCAAATTTAATTCTAATATTTTCTGTTATCGTATTTGCACTTAAAAGGTTTTGTATAAGCGTGGATTAAAACTGCATTGGGGTTCATCTTCCAAATTGCATTTGTGTTACATTTTTTTATAATCTATAATCATCCAGCGATGATGCAACTTCATGTAACGCTAAATAATCGTTAGTAAAAACTTTTATGCCTGCTTCGGATTAGAAGTATCTTGTACTATCTGTCCGCTGAATAGCGACCAAGGCATTAGCCAATATTTCATGCTAGAAGAGAGAAAGATTTACGGTGCTACGGTTGAATAAATAGATTTCAACCGCCAGGCTTACTTTGATATAACTTTGGCTTGTGATATCCCACTGCTATTGTCATTGGTATATATTATCTCACGTTAGCTCATATATCAATAACAGACACTGGAGTATGCGGGGTTCATATCCGTACTTGATTCATATCCGTAAACCAAAAATAAATTATTTGCAAATCTACAAAAGCTGATGCAAACTAATTTTCAAAAATTAATAACTCCAGTTCTATTGAAGATATATTTCTATCTTCTAGACTTCTTGCCTGCTGCCTTCACCAGCAAGTCGTTTTAACGTATTACCACCACCTTTTCCATCAGATGGTCCCTTGTCATATGTGAAGTTGGCAAAAATTCCATTCAGGTCCTACTAGAAAACCTTTTAAAAATTTCAGTCAAAAAAAAATTAAATATGTGTAAATCAGAAAGGTGTTCGGTTTGTAGAAGAATGCTCCATATTTGAACAAAATATTTAAATAAATAATTTTTTATTTTACTATTTTTATTATATGGAGTAAGAACGATATTTTTTCAATTGCCACTTCTGTGTTTTGGAATTTTTTTTCAGTTACTCTCTCTGAAAGAATAAACTAAAGCAGTAACATGAGGAGAGTCTTAAGCCCTGAAAAAATTTGATATTAAAAGTTTTTTGCTGCCCTCGAAAAATTAAAAATTGCCGCCCTAAGCACTAGCTTATAATGCTCATTGAGAAATACGGCAACTGCATCCATCTTGTTAAATTAGTAAAGGTTTGAGTAACTGTCTAATTTTAAATTCAAATCTGATTAAATAGTCAGTAAACTGTGATTTTTACTAAAGTTTGGCTCATAACATATATTGGATCAAAAATATTTTTAGCAATTGATAACTGTTTTATATTGCCAGTGGTATGTGATAATTTTCGTTAGCTATTATGTCAACAGATTCATCCATAACATAAATTTTAAATAAATTTTCTCGAAATAAATTTCTTCGATCGTTTAGAAAAATAAAACCGCTTACATTGGGACAATTGCATTTTAACAAAACTGATGATCGAAATAGAAACAAACGAATATTTATTAATGAGCATTTAACAACTACAAATAAAACGTTGTTTATTTCATAAAAAAAACTTGCTAAACAATATGAAATTAAATATACTTGGACTAGTAACGGGAGTGTTTTAATGCGCAAGAGTGACGAATCAGAAATTTTTAAAATAAACAATACTGACGAAATATACAAGTATTTCAATATTGTAAAAACACAGCTGTAATAATCGATTGTTTTTGATATATCATTATGATACCATAAGCACAATTAATATAATCAACACATACGATGGTAAGGTTACTTACACTATATTATCAAAATTGCCGAGGACTTAGAAGCAAATGCAAGAAATTTTATCCTAGTTTACTTTCACAGGACAGTGATATAATTTGTTTATCTGAAACATGGCTTAATGATTCGATCTCAAGCTCAGAACTATTTGACGACCGATATGAAGTTTTTCGTCGAGATCGAGCTTACGAATCATGTAATCAAAAAGGAGGTGGTGTACTTATTGCCATTAAAAGTTCAACGTTCAAAAGTTTTAAACCGTCCTTTGAATGGAATTCTATCACTGAAGATATTTGGATAACTCTGAATACTAACGAATCAACAATTCACATATGTGTGTGCTATCTTGAACCTAACATAAATATCGATAAGATGGAGCAACATCTTAAGCAAATAGAAGCAGTTAATATTCAGTTTCCCGATGACAGAATTATTTTGCTAGGAGATTATAACATCCCAAATCTGTTTGATGCCGATGGTATTGTATCTACAGGCTTCAATAAAAAGAGTTCGCTTTTCCTGGAAACTTTAAACTTTTGTGGATTTGATCAATTTTCATCTGTTTTAAACAAAAATCACCGTATATTGGGCTTTATCTGCAGCAACTTTGAATTGGATGTTTGGAAAAGTGCAAACAAACTGGTTGAAGAAGATCCACACCATCCACCGTTAGATGTAAGTTTTTTAATATCAACAAATTCTCAGTCTAGTTTTATTGACACAACCAAAAAATATAATTTTAATAATTTTGATTTTAGTTTAGTAAATGATTTTTTAGATTCCTATGATTTTAATTCAATTTTTACTACCGTTTGTGACGTTCAATCTAAAATTTGTAATATTAATAATTGTTATATCGATTCATTTATTTTAAACAATATAAGCCTTGATGATTGTATTTCAAAATTATACAAGCTTATTTTCCATATCTTAGATGAATTTGTACCAGCTATGAAGTTAACAACATTAAAACATTTTCCTGTGTGGTTCTCTAAAGAAACCATTTCAATATATAAGACCAAAATAAAGTTGCACAAAAAATATAAAAGGTTTGGTTGTCCTGTTGATCTATCTAACTTCTCGAAAGCCAGACGCGAATTGAAGCACCGAATCAAAACTGATTATGAAACATATATAATTAAAACTCAAAATAGTATTTGTTCTAGTTCTAAGTACCTCTGGAAACATGTCAACAATAAAAGAAAGTCTACTTCACAATACCCGTCATTGATGGTGTATAATAAAACAAAATTAGAAAATAAACTCGATATTGTCGATGGATTTGCTGAATTTTTTAAAACAAATTTTTCCAATAGTACTTCGTGTAAGATCCCCACTGTAAAAGCTGATGCTTTAAATGTTCATTTGTCAGACATTCGTATTACACCCAACGAAGTTTTTCGTGAACTGATTAATTTAGATATAAGTAAAAACCCCGGTTCCGATAACATCCCCATTACTTTCTTAAGACATTGTGCATTGAACTTAACGAATCCATTGACAATCTTATTCAATGCCTCACTTCATCAAGGGATTTTTCCACGAAAATGGAAAGAATCACTTATAACTCCGGTTCACAAAAAAGGACCAAAAAATAACATTGAAAATTATCGTCCAATTTCAATCATTTCACCAATCCCCAAACTTTTGGAGTTTGAGCACATAAACTTACGCCAGTTTTTCGGGAGTTTATCATAAACGAACAGCATGGGTTTGTGAAAGGCAAATCGATTGATACCAATCTGTGCTTGTTTTCTGAATTTGTCGTCAATGCTCTTGATAAAAGAACACAGGTTGATGCGATTTATACCGACTTTGCCAAGGCGTTTGACCGAGTTTGTCATAACACTTTAATTTGTAAACTTAAAAACCTTGGCTTTGATGGTTCAATACTGAAGTGGATTGATAGTTACATAAGATCTCGCTGTCAACAGGTATGCATTAAGGGGTGTGTTTCGAAGAAAATACAAGTAACACCCGGAGTGCCACAAGGTTCTCATCTTGGGTCGTTGCTTTTTATATTGTTTCTCAATGATATTGGTGATTGCTTTAAAAATAGCTCTTTTCTTCTTTTCGCTGATGATATCAAAATTTTTCGAAAAATAAAATCAAAACAAGATGGTGTACTTCTACAAAATGATTTATTGAGGTTTGAAGATTATTGCAAACTTAATAACCTTTCTTTAAATACACAAAAATGTTTTTCAATGCCTGTGTTCGGTCAAAAGAAGATAACATTGGAAAACGAATATTTTATAAATGGTACAAGACTTGAAATAGTCAATCAAATGAACGATCTAGGTATAACATTTACATCAACATTTTCTTTTTCCGAACATTTTAAAGACTTAAGCAATAGAATGTACAGAATTCTTGGATTTGAGCTGCGAACTTGTAATGATTTCTTCTCTCTTCGCACTATTCTGTTGTTATACAAGAGTTTAGTTCGATGTCATTTTGACTTTGGCTCCCTTATTTGGTTTCCTTATCACGCAAAATATATTGCACTACTTGAACGAATTCAAAAAAAGTTTGTCAGATACTTATTTTATCGTGGCTTTCTGCATGGCATCTCATACAATTTTAACTATCAAGTTTACTTGGAGTACTTAGAACTGGAAAAATTCATTGTAAGAAGAACCCGTTTTGATTTGATCTTTGTATACAAGCTATTCAATTCACTAATTGACTGTTCTGAATTGTTATCAAAATTCAATTTCAATGTTCCTTGTCGTAACAACAGAATATCCAAAACTTTTTATGTTTCTGCCAGTAAATCTAATTTCAAATTTTTCAGTATATCAAATGTATTAATGACGCAGTGCAATAAATTCATCGAAATTGATATTTTTAATATAGCAAAATTAAATGATTTTAAAAAAATAAGCTTGTTAACCAACCAAGTCCTCATTCCTTCACCCACACTTTGATTCACATTTGAAAATTTAAAATAGTATAAAATAATATATAATAGAATAAAATATAAAAGCAAATAAAAAAAAAGAAAAAAAAAACTATAACAATAACAAAATATAATTAATCAATATTCATAACAGATATAAACTAACCAATATATAATAAGAAATTTACTAAATAGAATAAAATTAAATAAACAAAACAAGGTAAAAAAGATAAAAAACAAATAATAATAATAGTAACAATATAATATTAAAAACTAACAAATATATAACAAAAAATCAGTGTTGCAAAACGAAAAAAAAAATCGTTCATTATGCGTTTCGTTTTTATAATATTACCTTAATTTTTTCGGTACGTTATTTCGTTATGAAACACAAAAATATTATATTTTATTATGTTATAACGTTATATTTACGTTATTTTAAAGATGAATGAAAAGTTTAAAGCTAACCTACTTAACTGCTCAAAAATCGAAAATCTCTAATGGATAGTTATTTCTTGCATATATGTATAATTATAAAAATATTAAATTTATATATTCATAGTAAAATAAAACTAAATAATTAAATACATTAAAAAAATTTGACTCATTTCAAATTAAAAATAATTAGTTTTTAACAAAACTATAGGCATTCTTATCAAGAGTTTTCTGCAAATCTGATAGTTCGTTAATGACTATAAGCGTAACTTTTAATAGATCTTCAGAATTATTTCTTATATCGGCCAGCATAATAATATTCTTTCTTAAAATTACTCAAAACACCTGTGATGCAGAAACAGCTAGTACAGACTTGATATTACTTGAAATATACTTAAAATCTTACAATATATTCATTATGTATTTTGTTACAAATATCAAACAATTTCATAACTACTAAAACTATTGAAAAAGAGCAGATAAGTTGGATTTTATACAACTGATTTTAGCGCTTTATTATCATATGATTATAAAAAAAGTATACCAAAAAAACGAATAAATTATTAACGTTATCGTTACGTTTTACGTTATTGTAACACAGTTTAATTTTTAAAACGTTATAAATGTAAGTATTACAAATAACGCTATTTCATTTCGTTATTTCGTTTTTGCGTTACGTTACGAGTAACGTTTTGCAACACTGCAAAAAATTAAATTATTCATATTGCATAAATTGGATTCTAATCCGTCTTGTAATCGTCTTAAAATAAAATAAAAATATATACAAATCAACATCTAGATGCAACACAAATTTTCAAGATGCTAAAACATATTACAAATAAATTGAAAACAATGCAAATGTATTGAATGATCTTTCAGTGGTAAAAAGAATAATTTTATTTAAGAAACTAATAGGATAAGAGGATAGCTGCAAAACAAAATCGGGCATGAAATAAATATAAATAACTGTTAAATTTTTGCAATCATTATACGTATCATTTATTTAATTTAAACATAATTAACTTATTTGAACACAATAAACTTGACCATCCAAATCCAAAATAAAATGTTTTTTAGTATGTTCAATAAATAAACCCTTTTTAAATAGCTTGTTATATAAAAAATAAATACAAAATAAATAAATACTATACAGAAAAATTAACATTATAAAGTGGGTAAGCCCTTTTTTCAGTTTTCCAATTTGCATTAAACATAAATGGAAATTTACACTTTCAAAATACACAATCTACAATGAAATCTCACAATATAAAGGAAAGGACAACAAGTACGAAAAAATTAGGATGCTAATATTTTAAAAATGGGGAAATTGTGTATTCAAAGATAAAGGAAATTTATATTCAATTATTTAGTTCGGTCATAGAGAAACATATATAGAGAGAAATAACCTCTATTCACACAAATTGTATATAGAATACTGATAATACAAATAAAAGTACAACCAGAGATGAAGGGTTAAGCAATATACAAATTTTACAAATTATACATTGCATTCTTTCTGTCTTATATGAGCAAATCAAAATAAAAAAATGAGAATTTATATTTGAAAGAGAAATATTTCTTTTGCTTTATTTTCTATTTTACTTTACTTAAATACGAAAAAATACGATAATTATAAAATAAAAAAAAGTACTCGTATGTATGAGTGTTTAAATATATAATTTAAGGATTGTACATATTGGGATGATAATTTTTTATATTTAACAAATATAATTTCATTCATTGATAATTTTTTGTTTTTGTATATTTTCTATTTTACTTTTACTTAAATACGAAAAAATACGATAATTATAAAATAGAAAAAGTGCTCGTATGTATGAGTGTTTAAATATATAATTTAAGGATTGTGTTGGGATCATAACTTTTTGTTTTTGTATATTAAAGAAGCAAATGATTGAATTTGTTATTTGGGTTAGGAATTGTTTGTTTTGTTGTCAAGATTTTTTATTTATTTTTTCATCTTTTTTTAAATGGATTTGAACTATATTAAGTTTTTATTGTCCTAGGTCGATGACTTTAGATTTTAGAATATATCAATTTAGTTTGGTCAGAGTTTGATTTAAATTGATTCATTTGGTCGTGTTTGATATAATTACTTCGGTCTGATTACATTCATGAGCTCAAAGTGAAATTCTTACCCATGCTTTTTTGGCATTTCTCGACGTTTTAGGACCTACTGATTCTAAAAAAGCAACAAACAAAAATGTATGTCGTCCGTCACAACCTACGAAATCTAGAAAACCGCTGAACGGATTTGAAAATTTTTTTTTCTAAAAATAGGATTACTCAATAGAAAGAGCCGAAAGGACGATGTGTTCGATAGCTGTACCGGAAGCGTGTCAAAAAATCGTCAAGTGTGTCAAAACAAGGAAATTTGCATATTTTTTGCTTAAAAAACGTTCATTTTAAGTGATTACGAGTAGGAACATTCAATTTGGAGAAATTTTGATGGTCGGGATTGGTATGGGAGACCAAAATCTAGATTATTGCATTATAAGTTTGTCAAAAAAATGTTGTCAAGTGTGTCAAAAGAAAGATTTTTATTTATTTTTTTACTCAATTTTTTGGTAAAAAATAAAATTAATAATATGTATGCATGAAAATATATTATTATTATAGAGAATTATGGCCTTATAAGATTGTCAAAAAAATAATGTCAAGCGTGTCAAAAATGATTTCATTGAATTTTTTAGCCAATTTTTTGGAAAAAAAAATTTATCTGTTTTTATGAATTGGTTTTATTGAATTGGTTATAGTTTTTGAAATAGTTTTGGAATTTTGATAAAAGTTTGTATTTTTGAGTTTGTAATAATTTTTGCTATATTTTTAGAATTTTTGAAAAACTTTGAATTCTTAAGAATTTTTGGAATTTTATTAGAATTTAGAAAAAGTTTAAATATTTGATTTTATTCTAATTTTTGGAATGTTTTTGGTATTTTTCAATTTTTGATTTTGTTATAATTTTTGCAATATTTTTAGAATTTTGAAAAAATAGAATTTTTGAATTTTATATATAATATTTTAGAATTTTGAAAAAAGTTTCAATTTTTGATTTTGTTATAATTTTTGCAATATTTTTAGAATTTTGGAAAAAGTTTTTTGGAAAAAAATAAAATTAATAATATGTATGCATGAAAATATATTAAAATTATTGAGAAAATATATTATTATTATAAGTTTGTCAAAAAAATAATGTCAAGCGTGTCAAAAAATGATTTCATTGATTTTTTTAGCTAATTTTTTGGGAAAAAAATGTAGCTGTTTTTATGACGTAAATATAATTGAAAATGAAATTGGACATGGAAATTTTTTAATTTGTTATAATTTCTGAAATATTTTTGGAATTTTGAAAAAAGTTTGTATATTTGATTTTGTAATAATTTTTGCAATATCTTTAGAATTTTGGAAAAAGTTTTAGTTTTTGATTTTGTAAGAATTTTTGGAATATTTTTGGAATTTTGAATTTTAAAGTTTTGATTTTATTATAATTTTTGGAATTTATAAAAAAGTTTAAATTTTTGATTTTGTAATAATTTTTGGAATATTTTTAGAATTTTGAAAAAAGTTTGAGTAATATGAATTTGTGATTTTCTAATATTTTTTCGAATCGCTAAATTGAAGGTTTTTGAATAGTTTGCTAAAAATGTAAATGAAAATGAAATTGGACATGGACATTTTTGAATTTGTTATAGTTTTTGAATATTTTTGGAATTTTGAAAAAGTCAATTTTTGGAATATTTTTAGAATTTTGAAAAATTTAAAATTTTTGATTTTATTACAATTTTTATAATTTTGGAAAAAGTTTCAATTTTTGATATTGTTATAATGTTTGCAATATTTTTAGAGTTTTGGAAAGAGTTTGAATTTATGAATTTTTCAGAATTTTTGGAATATTATTAGAATTTAGAAAAGGTTTAAATATTTGATTTCATTCCAATTTTTGGAATATTTTTAGAATTTTGAAAAGAAAATTTTTTTAATTTTTTATATATCTTTAGAATTTTGAAAAAAGTTTCAATATTTGAATTTTTAAGAATTTTTGGAATATTATTAGAATTTAGAAAAAGTTTAGATTTCTGATTTTAATCATAGTTTTTGGAATATTTTTAGAATTTTGAAGAAAAATAAAATTTTTGAATTTTATATATACATATTTTTAGAATTTTGAAAAAAGTTTCAATTTTTGATTTTGTAAGAATTTTTGGAATATTTTTGGAATTTTAAAAAATTTTAAATTTTTGATTTTATTATAATTTTTATAATTTTGGAAGACGTTACAATTTTTGCAATATTTTTAGAATTTTTGAAAAAAGTTTTAATCTGTGATTCTGTCATAATTTTTGAAATATTTCTAGAATTTTGTTTGAAAAAAGTTTGAATTTTTATTTTACAATGTTTTTGGAATTTTGAAAGAAATATGAATTTGTGATTTTGAAATATTTTCTCGAAACGCTTAATTGCGAGGTTTTTGGGTAGTTTGCTGATTGTATAATCTTTTCACTAAATTATGTTAATATATGATCTGTTATAATTTTCCAACAACGTATTAATTTTTCGTGTTAGTTTTGTAATACATATCTAAACAGGGATAAAAAGTACATGTACTTTAACAAAAAGTTATGTTTGATATACATCGCTGCCCAAAACTAAAAACTATGTCCCCATAAAAGTTTTTTGCCGAAAACTATATCAAAATCCTTAACCCAGACCGAAGTCTTGATATCTCAGAGCTGTGAGATTTCAGACCCTCCATTTTTTTTTGTTGTAATAATTTCCTTTGCTTTCAAAATAAAGTGAAACAACTGAAAAAACAACAACAATTGCATTAAATTTTTCAGTTGTTTCAGTTGCTTCAGTCAAACCGAACACGGCTAGTATTGCATGGCAAGCCCAAACAGCTTTTCCTATTGTAAAATTTAAAATAAAAATTTATATAACTGAAAGTTTTTTTCAATAATTAAAACTTAATTTTGCAACTATGCTGTGAACCCAATTGATCTTTTCTAGTTGCAATTGATTAATTGACGCCAGTTGTGCAGCTTTGTATTGTGGTGACTTGAAATTGCAAATCGAGCTTTTTCGTATTTTGATCCTAAAACTGTTTTGTTTACTGTTCTTGTATGACAATTTAGCATGAAAAAAACACGTTTTTAATTTTCTTCATTTATATTAAATTAATTAGAGTAATTAGTATGGATTTACTTGAACTTACCAAAATTTGATTGATACTATCGCTATAGTTGATAATAGAAGCACTTAACTTTTTATTTCAATATGTTGCCACTTAAATTTTTATTTTTATTTTGAAAAACAATAAAATTCAACCTGCAAATTTCAGCGTCAAAACACTTGTGATGCAAACTATTCTACACTAGATGCAATCCGTCATGCCGATGAAATTATTATCAAGTATTTCTATATAACTAACTTTTAATATAACTAACTAATATAACTAAATATTTATTATCCGGTGCATATTTTGTACGGATTGAAAACAGTTAGTTAATGTAAGAGAACAAAAGTCCTTTAGTTAATAAAAATATAGGATTTTTTTCAGTGTAGTACGTTCATTTGTTCTTTGGTGGATTTTATATGTTATAAGTTATAACTAATTCTCACCAAATTAACAAAAATCGTTTCTAAATTACATAGATCAAGTAGTTTCTGTTAATATATTTAATTTGGCGAAAAGACTTAATATATAAGCTGCTCAATATTATTCCATGCCTTAAAATTGCTCAAGTAATCAACAATATGCTCACAAATTGCTTTTTCCAAGTCCCACAAGGATCAGTATTGGCTCCATTATTTTTCAACATTTACGTGATCGATTTACCAACAACTCAACCAAGAGTGGGGTCAATTTTAACGAAACACATGTTACACATAACTATAATCCGAAATATTTGGGTCACTCATTGGACAGATCACTTACACACAAATAAAATTGCTTGAAGCTTGAGGCCAAATTAAAGACAAGAAACAAAAATTAATTTATTGTTTTTATAATTAATTTTTAAATAAAAATATTAAAAAAACTTTTTTAAAGATGGCGCTAGGGTCAAAGATCAATTGGAATTTAATTAATTTTTTTTCTGAAAATAGTTCTATCCTTATTCTAAAATATATCAAATTTACAAAGAGGCTGACATTTTTGTTCTTGAGATATTTAATTTTAAAGATTTTTAGTACGGCTGAAATTCGAATTTTTCTTCATTTTTTCAAACAACTTCCATTAACAAAAAATTTTAAAATCAATTAAATTTTAACTTTTTTTATTTTTTAAATATAGTTCTAACCTTCCTTTAAAATATATCAAATTTACAAAGAGGCGTTAATTCGTATTCTTCAGATATTTAATTTTAAAAAGTTTTAGTCCAATTAAAATTCTAATTGTTCATTATTTTCTCGAACTTCAGTGGTTAAAATTTTTTGATGATAAAAATTGTTCGAAAAAATAATGAATAATTAGAATTTTAGAAGGGGGGGGAGGGAATAAATCGTACAGAAGCATCTTTTGAAAAATGCCATGAAGCCTTTAAAAAATTCCATCTAGGTTTCGGTATTGAATGTATCATCGGGATTTGTATTCCAGCCTCTACTATTACTGGTCGATGCTGAGAATGTGGGAAACCCAATAATACTTGTCTTAAAGCATGTATTGGTTGATCTTTAGAATTAGATGAAACGAAACATAGGTCTGGGTTGTAATCCCGGCGCCATCGGCCGGATTGAAAAATACCAAGGTCTTTCGCATCGAATATGAGATGCAAGTTTTGCTGTTCAGACCAATTTACAAGTGTTATACCGTTGATGTCATTCTGATATTTCCATAGTGTGTGATGGCTGTTAAAGTCACCAATATAGATGCTCGGTTTATCATATGAAGGGAGAACATTAGTCGGCCAGGCTGTGTTTGGTATATGTATATATTCATAATAATTGTTCCGCCAACCTCAATTGTTATGATAGAAAAATCGTCTGTTGAAGAGGTTTCCACTAGTTTCACATTTTCAGACCACATTTTACATACGTTGCAGTTCCATACGATTTATGAAATGTTGCTCCGATAATTTCATATCCAGGAATTTCACCTCTGGTAACTAAAATTTCGTCTGATGCAATGTGTGTTTCTTGAATGACTGCAATATCTATTTTGTAATCTTTTAGTTGATTCGATAAATGTTCGCATTTCGATTTGCTAGATCCTTCAATATTCAATTGATAGATTCTTGTTATCGGTCCGATTTTTCTTGTATTTTGGTTTGAAATTTGATTTTGATTTTGGTGTATCATTTCAAACTTGTTTTTCCCTCTGTAATAGCCAGGAGATCAAATAAATGATAGTTTGGCTTCCGATATGATTATGACTATTTTTGATTGTGTACCTTTTAGGCAGTCTATCCTTACAACATTATTTAAATTTAAAATAACAATTTTATGAAAATATCCATTATGCCTGCAAACAGTCAAACTGTTGAGATCCCTCATTCACAACTGTCATATAGTGACAGAATGCAGAGGGATTCCTTTGTTTGCGAAATGAAATCGACTAGCTGATAGATACGAAAATTTAAAAACAATTCCTGGAACACGAGGATATCACTCATACATTCCTACAAATGATGGATCAATCTTAGCTAGACGTTATTCTAACTCTACGGAGTTTAGTAATGTAAAATTAAATAAATGATAAAAAATGTGTAAAATATTTATTTTGAGTTAAAATTAAAAATTTATTATAAAAACATATATGTAAATCCAAAAAACACTGTTCATTTTTTAACTTCACTTTTTTTATGATGAAACATTTTAAGGCGTGTTGCAATAAAATTAATAAAAAAAAACAAATCGAATTTGAATTTTTTACCGTTATGTTTCTAAAAGAAAGTGTTCAAGGTCATATAATGTGAATTATTATTGCTCTGTTTAATACATACATTTTGAGTTATATAACATAAAAATCAGTCCAGTAGTTTTGACTGTAGAGCCATTTCAATACACCAGGGTCGAGCAATTTCTTGATTTTTCAACACCCTGTATCTTAGACAGGGTTAAAAAAAAACTAAAAACGCAGAAAACTTTTTTTTATTGATGTCAACGAATTCTAATTATACAAAATTAAAACCTCATTTCCAGACCTTGCTGATTTCACGTGTTTTTCACCCGGCATTAAAAATATGTTTCTCCTCGACGCCTAATAAACTCATTTTGTTAAAATTTTATCCGGAACTCCAAGAATTCCCATTGCAATAGGTAGATTTTACATGAAATCTACCTAAAACAAGCAGCTCAAAGGATAAACTTATATCATATTATTTAGAACATCAGCAGCCAAATTCTGTAACTGTGAAGCGGTGTAGTGATAAATTTTTTATCACTTCACCGCAAAAAAAATCTAAATTAGTGAAATGTTAAAACTGAAAAGTTAACACTGACTTTTGGTTAGTGATAAAATAAAATGAATTCTTTTGTTGCTAACGCCATTATGTCAAAAAACACAATTACACCAATGTGATTTGTTTATTTAAGATTTCAAAATAACATCAAAAATTTTTTTTCAAATTTAACTTCGAAAATATTTAAATATAGTTAAATTGATGTTTAAATTGTGTTGTTCAAAATGATTGGTATTTATGTGTTTTAGACCGTAGTTCGGAATTAATATATCTATATGTATATACGTACATACAGTCAACTAGATTTACATTTCATGTATCAAAACGCTCATGTTTGTCGTAGGTTTATGTATTGTTTTCTTGAACTTAATGTTTTTTGAAAATGAAACTGGCAATTACAAATAATGCAAGAGCACAATACCATTGAAGACGTCATCTCTATCTGAACACTTATGCAGAAGTGTGTTCAGAATATTGTTAAAAAGATCGACGTCTGCTATCGTAGTCGTGATGAAAATTTACCAAATATTACTTTTTATCCAGAACGGTAATATAGTATGTTATATTATAATGAGATATTATAGAATTCTTTCAAAATCTATATTTCTTGAACAATAGAGGAACAAATTCCTGTTGTTAGATTAGAACTTTAATTATGACCCCACTAGAGTCAAAATAAGTCTTATCTGCAAAAAATAGCAATATACTTGACATCTCGTTTATTTCAGCATTTCTCATAAATATGTCTTTGCATAACTGACGGCATGAATTAATTGAACAAATCTTTTATTAAATCCAATTAAAAATTAATTTCGCTCAACCATTATATTTTGTTCACAAAAAATAATTTATTTTGAAAATAATTAATAAAGGATTTTTTATAATACATAATTCTATTAAATAAAACAATCAATGAAAACTTTATGCATTGACGTTTGATATTTAGTGAGTCGCCTACTTACTATAAGATTTTTTAACACTTACATCGCACATAAATTTCATATAGAATCGCAAAAAATGTTAAAATGATAAAAATTTGGTGATAAAATCGAAATAAAGAAATTTTTAACACTTCACAGTCACAGAATTTGGCTGCAGGTGTTATAATTATATCACAAACAACGATCTACTGTATCGCTTTGATATGATTAAATATTAATTTTAAGGTAAATGTATTTTTCAGCCATATAAAGTAAAAAACTTTTTAGAACACATAACCGCATAACTACTTTAAACCCAATTTGTTTAAAGTTATCATAAGACAAATTATTGGAAAATAATATTTTTAAATTTCATAATCTATTCTTTTAGAACTCATGTATTCAAATTTAAAACATTAAATTGATACAAATTTTAATACATAGATTTTGAAATTTAAAAATATTTTTATCCTACACAACCAAATGAAATTAAATCAATTTCTGACCAAAAACAATTGGCTAAAGTCAACAACCTAAACATATGGTTAAAGTGCATTTGAAAGATGAAAAATAAATCAAATATCAATCTATGCAGCCAACAACAACATCGCCTAACCCAAATTCTTCAAAAACTGAAAAATTATTTTGACCATTTTTAACTTACAAAAACAAACCAAAATTATCAATGAATTCTAAAAACCTTTACATATTTATATAAACATGTCAAAGGAAACACTAATCCATGCGAGTTTATTTTTTTTATTATTAATTGTATTTTATCATCGTATTTTTTGTTGTCTCATTAGTAAAATAGAATATAAAGCAAAAGAAATTTCAAATACATATAAATGTTTCTCTTTTTTTATTTTGATTTGTTAAAGTATAAGTACTTTTTATCTCTGTTTAGAAATTTATTTCAAAACTAACACGAAACATCAATACGTTGCCGGAAAATTATAACAGATCAAAAATTAACATAATTTAGTGAAAAGATGATACACTCTGCAAACTACTCAAAATCATCTCCATTTAGCGTTTCGAGAAAATATTACAAAATCACAAATTCATATTTCTTTCAAATTCCAAAAATATTGTAAAACTTAAATAAAATCAAACTTTTTCAAAATTCCAAAAATATTCCAAAAATTAGAATAAAATCAAATACTTAGAATAAAATCAAATAAATTCCATTAATATTCCAAAAATTCTTAAAAATCCAAACTTTTTCCAAAATTCTAAAAATATTGCAAAATTTATAACAAAATCAAAAATTGAAAAATACCAAAAACATTCCAAAAATTAGAATAAAATCAAATATTTAAACTTTTTCTAAATTCTAATAAAATTCCAAAAATTCTTAAGAATTCAAAGTTTTTCAAAAATTCTAAAAATATAGCAAAAATTATTACAAACTCAAAAATACAAACTTTTATCAAAATTCCAAAACTATTTCAAAAACTATAACCAATTCAATAAAACCAATTCATAAAAACAGATAAATTTTTTTTCCAAAAAATTGGCTAAAAAAATCAATGAAATCATTTTTGACACGCTTGACATTATTTTTTTGACAATCTTATAAGGCCATAATTCTCTATAATAATAATATATTTTCATGCATACATATTATTAATTTTATTTTTTACCAAAAAATTGAGTAAAAAAATAAATAAAAATCTTTCTTTTGACACACTTGACAACATTTTTTTGACAAACTTATAATGCAATAATCTAGATTTTGGTCTCCCATACCAATCCCGACCATCAAAATTTCTCCAAATTCAATGTTCCTACTCGTAATCACTTAAAATGAACGTTTTTTAAGCAAAAAATATTTCCTTGTTTTGACACACTTGACGATTTTTTGACACGCTTCCGGTACAGCTATCGAACACATCGTCCTTTCGGCTCTTTCTATTGAGTAATCCTATTTTTAGAAAAAAAAATTTTCAAATCCGTTCAGCGGTTTTCTAGATTTCGTAGGTTGTGACGGACGACATACATTTTTGTTTGTTGCTTTTTTAGAATCAGTAGGTCCTAAAACGTCGAGAAATGCCATAAAAGCATGGGAAAGAATTTCACTTTGAGCTCATGAATGTAATCAGACCGAAGTAATTATATCAAACACGACCAAATGAATCAATTTAAATCAAACTCTGACCAAACTAAATTGATATATTCTAAAATCTAAAGTCATCGACCTAGGACAATAAAAACTTAATATAGTTCAAATCCATTTAAAAAAAGATGAAAAAATAAATAAAAAATCTTGACAACAAAACAAACAATTCCTAACCCAAATAACAAATTCAATCATTTGCTTCTTTAATATACAAAAACAAAAAATTATGATCCCAACACAATCCTTAAATTATATATTTAAACACTCATACATACGAGCACTTTTTCTATTTTATAATTATCGTATTTTTTCGTATTTAAGTAAAAGTAAAATAGAAAATATACAAAAACAAAAAATTATCAATGAATGAAATTATATTTGTTAAATATAAAAAATTATCATCCCAATATGTACAATCCTTAAATTATATATTTAAACACTCATACATACGAGTACTTTTTTTTATTTTATAATTATCGTATTTTTTCGTATTTAAGTAAAGTAAAATAGAAAATAAAGCAAAAGAAATATTTCTCTTTCAAATATAAATTCTCATTTTTTTATTTTGATTTGCTCATATAAGACAGAAAGATTGCAATGTATAATTTGTAAAATTTGTATATTGCTTAACCCTTCATCTCTGGTTGTACTTTTATTTGTATTATCAGTATTCTATATACAATTTGTGTGAATAGAGGTTATTTCTCTCTATATATGTTTCTCTATGGTTCGGTAAAAAATTTATATTATATAAATTTAAAATTTGTAATGTTATATTGATTTAATTGTATAGTTTAAAAAGACCAGGGTTTTATACAATCGTTTTGTAAACTGGTTATAAAAGTCTTATACGTTCTTAAAATTAAACTAACTTAGGTAATATTTAATGATAATACAAACATGATTTTTAATAAATTGTAATTTAAAAAATTATTTTTACTGTGAAATAATTATTTTAATTACTGAAGTATGTACGATTTAAAATAGAAAAAAAAAATTACAAATCGACAAAATTGAATTCGAAACATTTAATTTATGATGAAGGTCACATCACATGTACGTTTGCTTGCATAAACACAGTGATTGCCAATAAATGAGTGTTAAAACGCGTTACACATTAGTATCTGCATATTTCTAATAAGAGTTGCCTTATTTTCCATTGATAATTGTGTTCACATTAGGGTCTTCTACGCCCCATGGATTGCATCTAAATGGGTTTTCAATTCATAGTCTTCAAACTTTTATAATTTATTTACAAGCGCTTAATTAATCTTACGAGATCGAAAGAAATCAGATACTACATACTACATACTATTGTTCTATTGCAACATACTATCGTGACCATTGGAAATACTTAAAACTCTATATAATTTGAAATTCAAGGAAAAATTGTGTCCATTTCTTTAGCCTTTCATTTGAAAACACAATTTCAATATTGTATTTAAATTGTCATCTACCTTGATGGACATCTTAAAATCGTTTTCATAAAAAAAAGAAAAAAAAACAATTCAATTATTTTCATTTATTTGTATGTAAAGGAAATATAACAGCACAATAAATATAAAGAAACAAGGGCCATCAGGCTTGACAGACCAAAACTTATAAGTTATAACACATCTAAATTTAGATGTCAAACATAGGACAAATAGAACAGCATGAAAAGGTAAGATTTTAATTTGATCTGTTTTCTTACTGAATATTGTAGGCGTTTTATTATACAACTCACCTTTGTTGTTTGTATAGAATAGTAAAGGTAAATTAATTTAATTATAAAAGAGACACGAACTTTCTACACAGTTTTTTTAATTTAATATAACTAAAGATAAACTCTTACTTTTTTTTAGAAATAATTTAGATATTAAGATTAGAAATAATTTTCGAAAAAAATGTAACATACTCTTACGTTTTAGTAAACTGGGACGCTCGTTTGTTATTGAGTAAATTGAGCTACACGAACTTTTTACATTCACTGTAACAGTTCAACTGCATAATAAAAATTCTTTGAACCTTTTAATTTTTAGAACATATCAATACATATCATACCGTTCGAACATCGTATTATTGGAATGCTTTGCCCGAATCAATAGTCTCGTGGCGTTTAATCCACAAAAATTTAATAAAAGCGTTCATCAACACCTCAGAGCGGATGTTGTTTATCAGTTTTTAATGTAAATGTAAAATAATCCAATTATTAAATACGAGTACTTAAATCAATCATACCTATGATAATTACCAACTGAGCTCTCGGTGAAACTTTTGGCTTCAAGTGAACAAATGTAGGAGCTAACTAATAATTCACGCTTTATCTTTCTCTTACCGGATGGACTCCTTGATCCAGCTTTTCTTTGCAATAGGAAACATACTTTTAAAGATATCAAAATTTGAAAGTAATATATTTGTGACAAATCTGGGTTTTCTTATAAAACAACGACGAAGCCCTTTTAAATAAATAATGTATAATCCCGGGCAAGCAGAAGACCGGTATACAAATTTACACGTTAAGGTTTGAACGCGGCTCTTATATTCAGAGATAGAAGTTATATAATTACTTCACCACAATTTTAAATTGTGTGAAGCAATGCAATCTATCGAGAAAAAAAAATCTTACCTACCCCAAATTTTGTTTTTTCTTTTGTTTTGGACCATCCTCTATCTAAATAGCCAATAAAAATTTTGGTGTACGTTTGTGTGTTTGCGTGGCTTTGTTGTGGGTGACATTCCTGCATAGGATCTTGATGAAACTTTGGCAAATGATCCAGGTGCACTTGAAAATGGAAGATCTGGATTCATTTCAAATTTGGACAAAATGGCAGGGGGTCTCCGAACACCTCTAAGTTTAAATCTTGAATAACTTCTAATCTCGGCTTATGATATTATGGAAACTTGGTATATGCGTTATAGTTTGTCACTTGCTGTTGAAAAGCTTTTTTTTCAGGTGTTCATTCTAACTACAATTACCGATAGATTTTCATGAAACTTTTTATAAAAGTTTTAAGTAAAATGAGAAAGATTTTGTAAGTTTTGGGAGTACATTGGATAAAAAGTCCACCATACAACAGGTGGTTTTTTTCCACTATGTTTTTTATGTTTGTTAGGCGCATACAACATTCGTTCGTGAATAAATTTTGATGACACTTTGGAAAAATATGCAAATTTGTATGGCAAGAAGCTGATTAAAATTTTTAAATGATATTGAAGTGGTGGGGATTCCTCCGAGCACCTGTTTTTTTAAAATCTCAATAACATCTATTCCTGATAATCGAATTGGATGAAACTTGTTTCATAAGCATTTAGTATGGTTCACATCAGTTCTGCATCCCATTTTCCGGTTTTTCACTTCCAGTAAAACATTTTTTTTTGTAATTTTTTTTTTCGGTGTCTTTATGCACACATTAATGAAGTGATTACGATGAAACTTATGAAAACGGCTACAATTAGTGTGAGTAGAACATGATTATCTTTTGGGGCACATTGATTAAAGTGGCGGGGGTCTACCATACAACTGCTGACTTTTAACACTTTGTTGTCAAAGTTTGTTGGGAGTATACAGACTTCGTTCAATATTCAATTTAAATGACACTTTGAGAAAAATTGGAGACTTAAATAATAAAGAACCGATTAGTTTTTGGACAATATTGGGATAAGTGGTGGAAGGACTCCCGAACACCAGTTTATTGTGTCAACATTTTTTCAATGTTTGTTGGGAGCATTCAATGAATTGGATGTAACGATTTGATTAGTTTTTGAGTGTTGTGAGGTCCCCCGAGCACCTGTTTTTTGAAATTTCAATAGTACCTGTCCTGTACTTGATAATCGGATTAAATAAAAGTTGGTACATAATCATTTAGTACGGTTCACAAAAGTTCTGCAGTTTGTCACTGCCGTTAAATTTTTTTTTACCTTTTCTAGCACTACAGAATTTATGTTTGTTGGGATATTACAGCTTTCTAGAATATTGATATAATTAAACTACGCGAAATCTATAACATTGTTTAGTTATTACTTAAAAGTTTTTTTGGATATTAGCTCACTATATATATATATATATATATATATATATATATATATATATATATATATATATATATATATATATATATATATATATATATATATATATATATATATATATATATATATATATATATATATATATATATATATATATATATATATATATATATATATATATATATATATATATATATATATATATATATATATATATATATATATATATATATATATATATATATATATATATATATATATATATATATATATATATATATATATATATATATATATATATATATATATATATATATATATATATATATATATATATATATATATATATATATATATATATATATATATATATATATATATATATATATATATATATATATATATATATATATATATATATATATATATATATATACAGGTATCCCTCGTATAACGCGGTAGTTACGTTCCAGAAAAATTTCGCGTTATGTAAATTCGCGTTATATAAGTCATAGATTTCATATAAATTTGAGAGTTACGTTCCAATAGGTTTTTTTAAAATAAAATACATACTAAATAACAGACGCACATATATTTCAACTCAAAATTAAAATTCAGACTTTGTTATAAAATAAAAACACAAAATAAATATAAAAATATTAAAAAATTCAAAAAACTAACATATGTATTATAAAATTTAAAAACAAACTGAAAGAAATTAAAAGTTTAATAACAAACTTCATTGTTGTTCAGGATCAGGACTAATCTTTTTCACTGTCTTCAAATATTATTCGTGAAAAGCGTTTTGAGCAGGCAATAGCTTTATCAGAAGATATTTCTTCTACATAGTTTTCGCTACTGGACAAAAAACTAGTTATGGGACCTTGTGATTCTTCCACTGGTTTTATCATTGCAAAATCAGTTATCAATCTTTGCTTGGTTTTTTTTCAAGATCCTTTTCAATTTCATAATAAGGTGCTAGATTAATATCTATTTGCCTTATTATTTTGCTCGATCTCTCCAATGAAGGATCATTACTTGTAAAGAAAGATTTCATTTTTTCAACCAAACATAAGCCCTCTCGTATGCGCTTGAGGGTGAATTGATCAAGGGTCAATGGAAGATATCTGTGAAGCAATTCCAAATCAAGGTCTTGATCTGGAATTGATTCACAAATATCTTCCTCTGAAGTGACGTCGTCTCTTTCATGTGCGATATTTGAGGAGGTTGGAGATTCAGTTGTTAACTGAATTAACTCTCTTTCGTTGATGTATGAAGCTTCGTTTATAATTTCATAAATGTCATCTTCGTTCATATCATTAAAGCCTTCTCCATTGAAACGTTGACCTACCGTTAATATTCGGCTCACTTCCACATTTAATGATGTTACTGCATTATCTTTTGCAACAGCTTCCTGCCATATGTTTTTCCATGTGCCGTTTAGCGTTGACTGTTTTAATTCTTTAACAGATGATTCTACACTTTTAATGCAGTTTAAAATTGAAAAGGTTTTCCACAATTCTGTAACTGTCATGTTAGCATTAGAATCCATTTTATCAAGAATAAGTTGGAATGTTTGCCGAATATAATATGCTTTCAACGTAGATATTATACCTTGGTCTATCGGTCGAATGACAGACGGGGTATTGGGTGGTAGGCAAACTATTTCTACATTAGGATGGTTTAAGTTTCTTGGATGTCCTGGGTAATTATCTAGTACTAACAGCACTTTGAAATCAAGGTTCTTTTTTTTCAAATAAATTTCAACTTCGGGTATAAAACAATTAAAAAACCAATCTCGAAACATACTGCTTGTAACCCAAGCCTTATTATTTGCTTGCCAATGAACAGGTAATTTGGATTTATCAATGTTTTTCAAAGCTCGTGTATTTAAAGACTGGTTTATAACTAAAGGTTTTGTTACATAATCCCCCGATGCATTACTACAGAGAAGTAGAGTAGTTCTGTCTTTTGCGGCCTTAAAACCTGCTGCAACCTTTTCATTTTTTGAGATGTATGTCCATTGCGGATTTTTTTTCCAATTAAGACCTGTTTCATCTGCATTAAAGACTTGATCTTTCTTATAACCACCCTCTTAAATAATTATGGCAAGAGCTTCAGGGTAAGCCCTTGCAGCTTCTATGTCTGCCGATCCAGTTTCGCCTTGAAGTTTAATATTATGTAACCCAAATCGTGATTTAAAGTTTTCAAACCAACCATCGATAGCTAAGAATTTCATTTGCTCACATGATTTGGTTACTTGCACTGCATCTGGATTACTTTCTTTTAAATATGTAAAAATTTTAAGAGCTTTCGCCTTAATGGCATTTGTGTTGACCGGCATTATTTTTGTAGCACAGTTTTCTATCCACAACATTAAAGCTTTTTCTATTTTTTCTATTAAAACATGGCGCATACGTCCAACTCGTTTTGCTCTTATTGATGACCCAACAACAACAGAATTTCTTATTGTATTTGCATTTTGTTAAATGGTACGTATTGTAGATTCATTTAATCTGAGAGATTTTGCTATTAATCCTGTTTTTTCAACACTGCTCAATCTATCAAGAATTTTAATTTTATCATCTAAGGTAATAAATTTTCGCACTAGCGTAAGTTTTCGACAGCTGAAATTTTACTATTCATGGCTAAAAAAATTTTTTTGAAATTATAAATGGGAAAATTAATTATGTATGCATATGTACATTAAGCTGTCCCACTAAAATAGCTTTATTTTAATTTTCATAACCTTGAACCGGAATTAGGTTCTTTATGGTCTTAAAAACATCCCTGAATTTTTTCAGATTTTTTAAAAAAAGTTTAGAACTCGCTATTTTATTTTTTATGTTCCAGTGGCAACAAAATCTACATAAAATCAATTTTTCGAATATAACTTTTTCAGTTTTGATTTTACAAAAATTATTATTTTTTTTTTTTTTTTAATAAAATGTGTTGTGTAATAGGGTTTAGAATATGTATCACAACAACACATAAATACCTTTTAAGACCTCGGTCTAGACCTGGGTCCCACAACAACTGGCGTTCTGAGGTGTAGATTAACGCTTTTTTTAAACATCTGCGGGTTGAAGCCACCTGAGACTAAGTGTTCCGGCAAACTATTCCATTTGTACGCAGTTCGGACAAAGAAGTCTCTCTGCGATCTGCCAGTATGACAGCGCGGGATCTTTACCGTTTCACTGGTTGCGGCAGCCGATTGCCGAGTGGAACGGGGGTAAGAATAAGTTTGAGGCATGATGCCGCTGATTTCATCTGAGCACTGCTGATGACGATATTTGTAAAAAACAACGAGGTCAGCAACAGTGCGACGATGTTGTAGGGAATCAAGTTTTGATGTCAAAGTTCGATCACCTACAATTCGTATAGCTCGCTTTTGAACAGAGTCCAAGAGGGCCAAGATGGAAACAGAGGCAGCACCCCAAACTTGACAGCAGTACTCCATACAGGGACAAATATAGGACTTATAAACATGGAGCAATTGGTATGGAGTGAAAAATTTTTTGCATCTATTTAGGATTTTTTAGACGCGCTTTTTGCCATCGCCATTACATGATCGTTCCAGAGTAGGTCATTTGAAACTGTGACACCCAATAAACGAATGTTTTCACATTCACCTATTGGTTCATCACACATACTAAATAAAATATCTTTGGGGAGCTCGGTCTTTAATCTGGAAACAATCAACAGCTGTGTTTTGGTGGAGTTGAAATTGACAAGGTTTTGGTCACCCCAGTCGGCGACTTTATTCAGGTCTTTGTTCACGTTTATGGCAGCGTCTCTCCGGGCAGGATTAATTCGTTCGTGCATTTTACCTTTTGAAGGAAGGGGCTCGAACGACTTGTGCAGAGTACTATCATCTGCAAAACTATTTATTGGGTTGCTGGTGATTTTCAACAATTCGTTGATATAAATGAAAAATAGGGTTGGGGACAATACTGAGCCTTGGGGTACACCAGCGTTAATTAGTTTAGACTCAGAAGAATATCCGTCTAAGGTTACCGAAATGTATCGGTCGGATAGAAAATTTTGAATCAGCTTCACAACATTGGGATGAAAACCGTACGCAACGAGCTTGTTGATTAAGTTAGCATGGAAAGACTAGATCGAATGCCTTGGAGATGTCTAAAGCGATAACGTATGTTTCACCACCTTTATCAAGTATGCTGTTCCAACAATGCGCTACATAGTTTAATAGATCGGTAGTTGATCTTTTGTTTCGAAAACCGTATTGGCTGTCGGATATTAAATGATTTTCTTCCAGAAATTTTGAAATATATGTATTAATATAATGCTCATAGACTTTGGATAGGACCGATAGTAAAGCTATTGGCCTATAATTTGAGATATCCGATTTAGGTCCCTTTTTGGGGACGGGCTGGACATTTGCCAAATTCCAGCACGAGGGAAATATACCAGATTTGTAGGATTGGTAGAATATTTTAGTTAAAGCTGGTGCAAGTTCTTTGGAAAAGGTTTTTAAAATAATGGGTGGGATATTGTCCATTCCTGATGCTTTGTTGATGTTTAACCCCTTTAAAAGTTTAGCGACTATTTTGGGTTTGAAGTGAAGTTCATTCATATTAACTCCTGAAGACTGGATTTGGGGTATTTCTTTAGGAGTTTCCAAAACAGTGGAGTTCAGAGCAAAGCGTTCAGCGAACAAGTTAGCTTTTCTTGCGGGATCATTGACGATTAAATCACCATCAATAATAGGGGGAATAGAAAATTTTGTACCAGAATTTAAAGAATTAATGGCACTGTAGAAACTCTTGTCAGAAACAGACATAGACGTAAGTTTTGAGGCTTTCGCTCTGTCAATTTCGGACTTTTCGTTTGAGATAATCTGATTAGATATTTTGTTGGCCTTTAGATATTGGGATCGATTAGTGGGAGTTTTGTTATGAATCCAAATATTAAATGATCTACGTTTGTTTCTAAGTGCCGTTTTGGCAGCTTTCGAATACAAGTATTTTTGTTTTACTATGGAGAAAGGGACAAATTTATTGATAGCAAATTGGATGGTTTCTGTAAAGTTTTGAGCAGAAACATTTACATTGTCAGTGTAAAAACAATGACGGTCGAAAGGGAAACCATGGAAAAAAATTTGAAGACCACTCTTATCCATTTTTGAGTAATGAAATATTTTACGGGGTTTGGGAGCTGTAGTTTTAAGTAAATCAGTTTTGATAACTGATGAGATTAAATAATGATCAGAATTTCCAATACTACCTTTCGCAACATCGGAGATAAAAGTTGTAGATCTTAAAAAAATTCATCGAATTTTTCCTTTCCTAACGATCTTTTAAAGTCGAATTTTACAGATATGACTAATAACGTTCGTTTTTCACCTATAACTATTTTAGTTTTGATTTTACGAAAAAGTTATGGAAATAAAGTTGTAGATCTTGAAAAAATACATCGATTTTTTTTCTGTTTAATCAAAAAAATTTTTTTCAAGCTTAAAAAGGACTATCTTTTATAGTCGAATTTTACAGAAATGACTAACAACGTTCCTTTTTCGCCTATAACTATTTTAGTTTTGATTTTACAAAAAAAAATTATGGAAAAAAAAATTGTGAATCTTGAAAAAATACATCGATTTTTTCTTTGTTCAAGTAATAAAAATTGTTTTAAACTTTAAAAGAACGATCTTTTATAGTTGAATTTTACAGAAATGACTAATAAGTAATAACGTATGTTTTTCGCATGTAACTATTTTAGTTTTGAATTTACAAAAAATTATGGAAATAAATGTTGTAGATCTTGAAAAAAACATCGATTTTTTTCTTTGTTTAAACAAAAAATAATGTTTTAAGCTTAAAAATGACAGTCGTTTTATTCGAATTTTACAAAAATAACTAATAACGTTCGTTTTTCGCCTATAACTAATTTAGTTTTAATTTTACAAAAAATGTTTACAAAAATAACTAATAACGTTCGTTTTTGGCCTATAACTATTTAAGTTTTAATTTTACAAAAAATTATGGATATAAAAGTTGTAGATCTTCAAAAAATACATCGATTTTTTTCTTTGTTTAAGGAAAAAAAATTTTTTTAAAAAGGATGATCTTTTTTATTCGAATTTTACAAAAATAACTAATAACGTTCGTTTTTCGCCTATAACTATTTTAGTTTTGAATTAACAAAAATTTATGGAAACAAATGTTGTAGATCTTCAAAAATACATTGATTGTTTTCTTTGTTTAACCAAAAAAAATTTTTTTAAGCTTAAAAAGGACGATCTCTTTTATTCGAATTTTACAAAAATAACTAATAACGTTCGTTTTTCGCCTATAACTGTTTTAGTTTTAATTTTACAAAAATTATGGAAATAAAAGTTGTAGATCTTCAAAAAATACATCGACTGTTTTCTTTGTTTAGGGAAAAAAAAATTTTTTAAGCTTAAAAAGGATGATCTTTTTTATTCGAATCTTACGAAAAATAACTAATAACGTTCGTTTATCGCCTATAACTATTTTAGTTTTGATTTTACGAAAAAGTTATGAAAATAAAAGTTAGAGTTCTTAAAAAAAACATCGATTTTTCTTTGTTTAAGCAGCAAAAGATTTTTTTAAACTTGAAAAGAACGATCTTTAATAGTTGAATTTTACAGAAATGACTAATAACGTTCGTTTTGCACCTATAACTATTTTAGTTTTGATTTTAACGAAAAAGTTATTGAAATAAATGTTGTAGAGCTTGAAAAATTCATCAACTTTTGTTTTGTTTAAACAAAGGTCATTTTTTTCAAGCTTAAAAAGGACGATCTTTTATAGTCGAATTTTACAGATATAACTAATAACGTTCGTTTAGCTTAAGCAAAGAAAAAAATCGATGTATTTTTTTCATGATCTACAACATTTATTTCCATAATATTTTGTAAATTCAAAACTAAAATAGTTACAGGCGAAAAACTTACGTATTAGTCATATCTGTAAAATTCGACTATAAAAGATCGTTCTTTTAAAGTTAAAAGAATTTTTATTACTTGAACAAAGAAATATAACTATAACTATTTTAGTTTTGAATTAACAAAAATTTATGGAAACAAATGTTGTAGATCTTCAAAAATACATTGATTGTTTTCTTTGTTTAACCA
Source organism: Diogma glabrata (assembly GCA_963693315.1). Taxonomy (NCBI): domain Eukaryota; kingdom Metazoa; phylum Arthropoda; class Insecta; order Diptera; family Cylindrotomidae; genus Diogma; species Diogma glabrata. The sequence continues at coordinate 168,326 of CAVNZG010000931.1, forward strand.
AAAAAAATTTTTTTAAGCTTAAAAAGGACGATCTCTTTTATTCGAATTTTACAAAAATAACTAATAACGTTCGTTTTTCGCCTATAACTGTTTTAGTTTTAATTTTACAAAAAATTATGGAAATAAAAGTTGTAGATCTTCAAAAAATACATCGACTGTTTTCTTTGTTTAGGGAAAAAAAATTTTTTTAAGCTTAAAAAGGATGATCTTTTTTATTCGAATCTTACGAAAAATAACTAATAACGTTCGTTTATCGCCTATAACTATTTTAGTTTTGATTTTACGAAAAAGTTATGAAAATAAAAGTTAGAGTTCTTAAAAAAAACATCGATTTTTCTTTGTTTAAGCAGCAAAAGATTTTTTTAAACTTGAAAAGAACGATCTTTAATAGTTGAATTTTACAGAAATGACTAATAACGTTCGTTTTGCACCTATAACTATTTTAGTTTTGATTTTACGAAAAAGTTATTGAAATAAATGTTGTAGAGCTTGAAAAATTCATCAACTTTTGTTTTGTTTAAACAAAGGCCATTTTTTCAAGCTTAAAAAGGACGATCTTTTATAGTCGAATTTTACAGATATAACTAATAACGTTCGTTTAGCTTAAGCAAAGAAAAAAATCGATGTATTTTTTCATGATCTACAACATTTATTTCCATAATATTTTGTAAATTCAAAACTAAAATAGTTACAGGCGAAAAACTTACGTTATTAGTCATATCTGTAAAATTCGACTATAAAAGATCGTTCTTTTAAAGTTTAAAAGAATTTTTATTACTTGAACAAAGAAAAAAATCGATGCATTTTTTCAAGATCTACAACTATTATCTCCATAATTGTTTTTGTAAAATTAAAGCTAAAATAGTTATAGGCGAAAAGGGAACGTTGTTAGTCATTTCTGTAAAATTCGACTATAAAAGATCGTCTTTTTAGCTTGAAAAAATTTTTTTGATTAAACAGAAAAAAAATCGATGTATTTTTTAAAGATCTACAACTTTTATTGCAATAACTTTTTCGTAAAACCAAAACTAAAATAGTTATAGGTGAAAAACGAACGTTATTAGTCATTTCTGTAAAATTCGACTATAAAAGATCGTTTTTTTAGCTTGAAAATTTTGTTTTTCATAAAAAAAGGAAAAATTCGATGTATTTTTTCAAGATCTATAACTTTTATCTCCATAATATTTTTTGTAAGATCATAGAGAAACATATATAGAGAGAAATAACCTCTATTCACACAAATTGTATATAGAATACTGATAATACAAATAAAAGTACAACCAGAGATGAAGGGTTAAGCAATATACAAATTTTACAAATTATACATTGCAATCTTTCTGTCTTATATGAGCAAATCAAAATAAAAAAATGAGAATTTATATTTGAAAGAGAAATATTTCTTTTGCTTTATTTTCTATTTTACTTTACTTAAATACGAAAAAATACGATAATTATAAAATAAAAAAAAGTACTCGTATGTATGAGTGTTTAAATATATAATTTAAGGATTGTACATATTGGGATGATAATTTTTTATATTTAACAAATATAATTTCATTCATTGATAATTTTTTGTTTTTGTATATTTTCTATTTTACTTTTACTTAAATACGAAAAAATACGATAATTATAAAATAGAAAAAGTGCTCGTATGTATGAGTGTTTAAATATATAATTTAAGGATTGTGTTGGGATCATAATTTTTTGTTTTTGTATATTAAAGAAGCAAATGATTGAATTTGTTATTTGGGTTAGGAATTGTTTGTTTTGTTGTCAAGATTTTTTATTTATTTTTTCATCTTTTTTTAAATGGATTTGAACTATATTAAGTTTTTATTGTCCTAGGTCGATGACTTTAGATTTTAGAATATATCAATTTAGTTTGGTCAGAGTTTGATTTAAATTGATTCATTTGGTCGTGTTTGATATAATTACTTCGGTCTGATTACATTCATGAGCTCAAAGTGAAATTCTTTCCCATGCTTTTATGGCATTTCTCGACGTTTTAGGACCTACTGATTCTAAAAAAGCAACAAACAAAAATGTATGTCGTCCGTCACAACCTACGAAATCTAGAAAACCGCTGAACGGATTTGAAAATTTTTTTTTCTAAAAATAGGATTACTCAATAGAAAGAGCCGAAAGGACGATGTGTTCGATAGCTGTACCGGAAGCGTGTCAAAAAATCGTCAAGTGTGTCAAAACAAGGAAATATTTTTTGCTTAAAAAACGTTCATTTTAAGTGATTACGAGTAGGAACATTGAATTTGGAGAAATTTTGATGGTCGGGATTGGTATGGGAGACCAAAATCTAGATTATTGCATTATAAGTTTGTCAAAAAAATGTTGTCAAGTGTGTCAAAAGAAAGATTTTTATTTATTTTTTTACTCAATTTTTTGGTAAAAAATAAAATTAATAATATGTATGCATGAAAATATATTATTATTATAGAGAATTATGGCCTTATAAGATTGTCAAAAAAATAATGTCAAGCGTGTCAAAAATGATTTCATTGATTTTTTTAGCCAATTTTTTGGAAAAAAAAATTTATCTGTTTTTATGAATTGGTTTTATTGAATTGGTTATAGTTTTTGAAATAGTTTTGGAATTTTGATAAAAGTTTGTATTTTTGAGTTTGTAATAATTTTTGCTATATTTTTAGAATTTTTGAAAAACTTTGAATTCTTAAGAATTTTTGGAATTTTATTAGAATTTAGAAAAAGTTTAAATATTTGATTTTATTCTAATTTTTGAAATGTTTTTGGTATTTTTCAATTTTTGATTTTGTTATAAATTTTGCAATATTTTTAGAATTTTGGAAAAAGTTTGGATTTTTAAGAATTTTTGGAATATTAATGGAATTTATTTGATTTTATTCTAAGTATTTGATTTTATTCTAATTTTTGGAATATTTTTGGAATTTTGAAAAAGTTTGATTTTATTTAAGTTTTACAATATTTTTGGAATTTGAAAGAAATATGAATTTGTGATTTTGTAATATTTTCTCGAAACGCTAAATGGAGATGATTTTGAGTAGTTTGCAGAGTGTATCATCTTTTCACTAAATTATGTTAATTTTTGATCTGTTATAATTTTCCGGCAACGTATTGATGTTTCGTGTTAGTTTTGAAATAAATTTCTAAACAGAGATAAAAAGTACTTATACTTTAACAAATCAAAATAAAAAAAGAGAAACATTTATATGTATTTGAAATTTCTTTTGCTTTATATTCTATTTTACTAATGAGACAACAAAAAATACGATGATAAAATACAATTAATAATAAAAAAAATAAACTCGCATGGATTAGTGTTTCCTTTGACATGTTTATATAAATATGTAAAGGTTTTTAGAATTCATTGATAATTTTGGTTTGTTTTTGTAAGTTAAAAATGGTCAAAATAATTTTTCAGTTTTTGAAGAATTTGGGTTAGGCGATGTTGTTGTTGGCTGCATAGATTGATATTTGATTTATTTTTCATCTTTCAAATGCACTTTAACCATATGTTTAGGTTGTTGACTTTAGCCAATTTTTTTTGGTCAGAAATTGATTTAATTTCATTTGGTTGTGTAGGATAAAAATATTTTTAAATTTCAAAATCTATGTATTAAAATTTGTATCAATTTAATGTTTTAAATTTGAATACATGAGTTCTAAAAGAATAGATTATGAAATTTAAAAATATTATTTTCCAATAATTTGTCTTATGATAACTTTAAACAAATTGGGTTTAAAGTAGTTATGCGGTTATGTGTTCTAAAAACTTTTTTACTTTATATGGCTGAAAAATACATTTACCTTAAAATTAATATTTAATCATATCAAAGCGATACAGTAGATCGTTGTTTGTGATATAATTATAACACCTGCAGCCAAATTCTGTGACTGTGAAGTGTTAAAAATTTCTTTATTTCGATTTTATCACCAAATTTTTATCATTTTAACATTTTTTGCGATTCTATATGAAATTTATGTGCGATGTAAGTGTTAAAAAATCTTATAGTAAGTAGGCGACTCACTAAATATCAAACGTCAATGCATAAAGTTTTCATTGATTGTTTTATTTAATAGAATTATGTATTATAAAAAATCCTTTATTAATTATTTTCAAAATAAATTATTTTTTGTGAACAAAATATAATGGTTGAGCGAAATTAATTTTTAATTGGATTTAATAAAAGATTTGTTCAATTAATTCATGCCGTCAGTTATGCAAAGACATATTTATGAGAAATGCTGAAATAAACGAGATGTCAAGTATATTGCTATTTTTTGCAGATAAGACTTATTTTGACTCTAGTGGGGTCATAATTAAAGTTCTAATCTAACAACAGGAATTTGTTCCTCTATTGTTCAAGAAATATAGATTTTGAAAGAATTCTATAATATCTCATTATAATATAACATACTATATTACCGTTCTGGATAAAAAGTAATATTTGGTAAATTTTCATCACGACTACGATAGCAGACGTCGATCTTTTTAACAATATTCTGAACACACTTCTGCATAAGTGTTCAGATAGAGATGACGTCTTCAATGGTATTGTGCTCTTGCATTATTTGTAATTGCCAGTTTCATTTTCAAAAAACATTAAGTTCAAGAAAACAATACATAAACCTACGACAAACATGAGCGTTTTGATACATGAAATGTAAATCTAGTTGACTGTATGTACGTATATACATATAGATATATTAATTCCGAACTACGGTCTAAAACACATAAATACCAATCATTTTGAACAACACAATTTAAACATCAATTTAACTATATTTAAATATTTTCGAAGTTAAATTTGAAAAAAAATTTTTGATGTTATTTTGAAATCTTAAATAAACAAATCACATTGGTGTAATTGTGTTTTTTGACATAATGGCGTTAGCAACAAAAGAATTCATTTTATTTTATCACTAACCAAAAGTCAGTGTTAACTTTTCAGTTTTAACATTTCACTAATTTAGATTTTTTTTGCGGTGAAGTGATAAAAAATTTATCACTACACCGCTTCACAGTTACAGAATTTGGCTGCTGATGTTCTAAATAATATGATATAAGTTTATCCTTTGAGCTGCTTGTTTTAGGTAGATTTCATGTAAAATCTACCTATTGCAATGGGAATTCTTGGAGTTCCGGATAAAATTTTAACAAAATGAGTTTATTAGGCGTCGAGGAGAAACATATTTTTAATGCCGGGTGAAAAACATGTGAAATCAGCAAGGTCTGGAAATGAGGTTTTAATTTTGTATAATTAGAATTCGTTGACATCAATAAAAAAAAGTTTTCTGCGTTTTTAGTTTTTTTTTAACCCTGTCTAAGATACAGGGTGTTGAAAAATCAAGAAATTGCTCGACCCTGGTGTATTGAAATGGCTCTACAGTCAAAACTACTGGACTGATTTTTATGTTATATAACTCAAAATGTATGTATTAAACAGAGCAATAATAATTCACATTATATGACCTTGAACACTTTCTTTTAGAAACATAACGGTAAAAAATTCAAATTCGATTTGTTTTTTTTTATTAATTTTATTGCAACACGCCTTAAAATGTTTCATCATAAAAAAAGTGAAGTTAAAAAATGAACAGTGTTTTTTGGATTTACATATATGTTTTTATAATAAATTTTTAATTTTAACTCAAAATAAATATTTTACACATTTTTTATCATTTATTTAATTTTACATTACTAAACTCCGTAGAGTTAGAATAACGTCTAGCTAAGATTGATCCATCATTTGTAGGAATGTATGAGTGATATCCTCGTGTTCCAGGAATTGTTTTTAAATTTTCGTATCTATCAGCTAGTCGATTTCATTTCGCAAACAAAGGAATCCCTCTGCATTCTGTCACTATATGACAGTTGTGAATGAGGGATCTCAACAGTTTGACTGTTTGCAGGCATAATGGATATTTTCATAAAATTGTTATTTTAAATTTAAATAATGTTGTAAGGATAGACTGCCTAAAAGGTACACAATCAAAAATAGTCATAATCATATCGGAAGCCAAACTATCATTTATTTGATCTCCTGGCTATTACAGAGGGAAAAACAAGTTTGAAATGATACACCAAAATCAAAATCAAATTTCAAACCAAAATACAAGAAAAATCGGACCGATAACAAGAATCTATCAATTGAATATTGAAGGATCTAGCAAATCGAAATGCGAACATTTATCGAATCAACTAAAAGATTACAAAATAGATATTGCAGTCATTCAAGAAACACACATTGCATCAGACGAAATTTTAGTTACCAGAGGTGAAATTCCTGGATATGAAATTATCGGAGCAACATTTCATAAATCGTATGGAACTGCAACGTATGTAAAATGTGGTCTGAAAATGTGAAACTAGTGGAAACCTCTTCAACAGACGATTTTTCTATCATAACAATTGAGGTTGGCGGAACAATTATTATGAATATATACATATACCAAACACAGCCTGGCCGACTAATGTTCTCCCTTCATATGATAAACCGAGCATCTATATTGGTGACTTTAACAGCCATCACACACTATGGAAATATCAGAATGACATCAACGGTATAACACTTGTAAATTGGTCTGAACAGCAAAACTTGCATCTCATATTCGATGCGAAAGACCTTGGTATTTTTCAATCCGGCCGATGGCGCCGGGATTACAACCCAGACCTATGTTTCGTTTCATCTAATTCTAAAGATCAACCAATACATGCTTTAAGACAAGTATTATTGGGTTTCCCACATTCTCAGCATCGACCAGTAATAGTAGAGGCTGGAATACAAATCCCGATGATACATTCAATACCGAAACCTAGATGGAATTTTTTAAAGGCTTCATGGCATTTTTCAAAAGATGCTTCTGTACGATTTATTCCCTCCCCCCCCTTCTAAAATTCTAATTATTCATTATTTTTTCGAACAATTTTTATCATCAAAAAATTTTAACCACTGAAGTTCGAGAAAATAATGAACAATTAGAATTTTAATTGGACTAAAACTTTTTAAAATTAAATATCTGAAGAATACGAATTAACGCCTCTTTGTAAATTTGATATATTTTAAAGGAAGGTTAGAACTATATTTAAAAAATAAAAAAAGTTAAAATTTAATTGATTTTAAAATTTTTTGTTAATGGAAGTTGTTTGAAAAAATGAAGAAAAATTCAAATTTCAGCCGTACTAAAAATCTTTAAAATTAAATATCTCAAGAACAAAAATGTCAGCCTCTTTGTAAATTTGATATATTTTAGAATAAGGATAGAACTATTTTCAGAAAAAAAATTAATTAAATTCCAATTGATCTTTGACCCTAGCGCCATCTTTAAAAAAGTTTTTTTAATATTTTTATTTAAAAATTAATTATAAAAACAATAAATTAATTTTTGTTTCTTGTCTTTAATTTGGCCTCAAGCTTCAAGCAATTTTATTTGTGTGTAAGTGATCTGTCCAATGAGTGACCCAAATATTTCGGATTATAGTTATGTGTAACATGTGTTTCGTTAAAATTGACCCCACTCTTGGTTGAGTTGTTGGTAAATCGATCACGTAAATGTTGAAAAATAATGGAGCCAATACTGATCCTTGTGGGACTTGGAAAAAGCAATTTGTGAGCATATTGTTGATTACTTGAGCAATTTTAAGGCATGGAATAATATTGAGCAGCTTATATATTAAGTCTTTTCGCCAAATTAAATATATTAACAGAAACTACTTGATCTATGTAATTTAGAAACGATTTTTGTTAATTTGGTGAGAATTAGTTATAACTTATAACATATAAAATCCACCAAAGAACAAATGAACGTACTACACTGAAAAAAATCCTATATTTTTATTAACTAAAGGACTTTTGTTCTCTTACATTAACTAACTGTTTTCAATCCGTACAAAATATGCACCGGATAATAAATATTTAGTTATATTAGTTAGTTATATTAAAAGTTAGTTATATAGAAATACTTGATAATAATTTCATCGGCATGACGGATTGCATCTAGTGTAGAATAGTTTGCATCACAAGTGTTTTGACGCTGAAATTTGCAGGTTGAATTTTATTGTTTTTCAAAATAAAAATAAAAATTTAAGTGGCAACATATTGAAATAAAAAGTTAAGTGCTTCTATTATCAACTATAGCGATAGTATCAATCAAATTTTGGTAAGTTCAAGTAAATCCATACTAATTACTCTAATTAATTTAATATAAATGAAGAAAATTAAAAACGTGTTTTTTTCATGCTAAATTGTCATACAAGAACAGTAAACAAAACAGTTTTAGGATCAAAATACGAAAAAGCTCGATTTGCAATTCCAAGTCACCACAATACAAAGCTGCACAACTGGCGTCAATTAATCAATTGCAACTAGAAAAGATCAATTGGGTTCACAGCATAGTTGCAAAATTAAGTTTTAATTATTGAAAAAAACTTTCAGTTATATAAATTTTTATTTTAAATTTTACAATAGGAAAAGCTGTTTGGGCTTGCCATGCAATACTAGCCGTGTTCGGTTTGACTGAAGCAACTGAAACAACTGAAAAATTTAATGCAATTGTTGTTGTTTTTTCAGTTGTTTCACTTTATTTTGAAAGCAAAGGAAATTATTACAACAAAAAAAAATGGAGGGTCTGAAATCTCACAGCTCTGAGATATCAAGACTTCGGTCTGGGTTAAGGATTTTGATATAGTTTTCGGCAAAAAACTTTTATGGGGACATAGTTTTTAGTTTTGGGCAGCGATGTATATCAAACATAACTTTTTGTTAAAGTACATGTACTTTTTATCCCTGTTTAGATATGTATTACAAAACTAACACGAAAAATTAATACGTTGTTGGAAAATTATAACAGATCATATATTAACATAATTTAGTGAAAAGATTATACAATCAGCAAACTACCCAAAAACCTCGCAATTAAGCGTTTCGAGAAAATATTTCAAAATCACAAATTCATATTTCTTTCAAAATTCCAAAAACATTGTAAAATAAAAATTCAAACTTTTTTCAAACAAAATTCTAGAAATATTTCAAAAATTATGACAGAATCACAGATTAAAACTTTTTTCAAAAATTCTAAAAATATTGCAAAAATTGTAACGTCTTCCAAAATTATAAAAATTATAATAAAATCAAAAATTGAAAATTTTTTAAAATTCCAAAAATATTCCAAAAATTCTTACAAAATCAAAAATTGAAACTTTTTTCAAAATTCTAAAAATATGTATATATAAAATTCAAAAATTTTATTTTTCTTCAAAATTCTAAAAATATTCCAAAAACTATGATTAAAATCAGAAATCTAAACTTTTTCTAAATTCTAATAATATTCCAAAAATTCTTAAAAATTCAAATATTGAAACTTTTTTCAAAATTCTAAAGATATATAAAAAATTAAAAAAATTTTCTTTTCAAAATTCTAAAAATATTCCAAAAATTGGAATGAAATCAAATATTTAAACCTTTTCTAAATTCTAATAATATTCCAAAAATTCTGAAAAATTCATAAATTCAAACTCTTTCCAAAACTCTAAAAATATTGCAAACATTATAACAATATCAAAAATTGAAACTTTTTCCAAAATTATAAAAATTGTAATAAAATCAAAAATTTTAAATTTTTCAAAATTCTAAAAATATTCCAAAAATTGACTTTTTCAAAATTCCAAAAATATTCAAAAACTATAACAAATTCAAAAATGTCCATGTCCAATTTCATTTTCATTTACATTTTTAGCAAACTATTCAAAAACCTTCAATTTAGCGATTCGAAAAAATATTAGAAAATCACAAATTCATATTACTCAAACTTTTTTCAAAATTCTAAAAATATTCCAAAAATTATTACAAAATCAAAAATTTAAACTTTTTTATAAATTCCAAAAATTATAATAAAATCAAAACTTTAAAATTCAAAATTCCAAAAATATTCCAAAAATTCTTACAAAATCAAAAACTAAAACTTTTTCCAAAATTCTAAAGATATTGCAAAAATTATTACAAAATCAAATATACAAACTTTTTTCAAAATTCCAAAAATATTTCAGAAATTATAACAAATTAAAAAATTTCCATGTCCAATTTCATTTTCAATTATATTTACGTCATAAAAACAGCTACATTTTTTTCCCAAAAAATTAGCTAAAAAAATCAATGAAATCATTTTTTGACACGCTTGACATTATTTTTTTGACAAACTTATAATAATAATATATTTTCTCAATAATTTTAATATATTTTCATGCATACATATTATTAATTTTATTTTTTTCCAAAAAACTTTTTCCAAAATTCTAAAAATATTGCAAAAATTATAACAAAATCAAAAATTGAAACTTTTTTCAAAATTCTAAAATATTATATATAAAATTCAAAAATTCTATTTTTTCAAAATTCTAAAAATATTGCAAAAATTATAACAAAATCAAAAATTGAAAAATACCAAAAACATTCCAAAAATTAGAATAAAATCAAATATTTAAACTTTTTCTAAATTCTAATAAAATTCCAAAAATTCTTAAGAATTCAAAGTTTTTCAAAAATTCTAAAAATATAGCAAAAATTATTACAAACTCAAAAATACAAACTTTTATCAAAATTCCAAAACTATTTCAAAAACTATAACCAATTCAATAAAACCAATTCATAAAAACAGATAAATTTTTTTTTCCAAAAAATTGGCTAAAAAATTCAATGAAATCATTTTTGACACGCTTGACATTATTTTTTTGACAATCTTATAAGGCCATAATTCTCTATAATAATAATATATTTTCATGCATACATATTATTAATTTTATTTTTTACCAAAAAATTGAGTAAAAAAATAAATAAAAATCTTTCTTTTGACACACTTGACAACATTTTTTTGACAAACTTATAATGCAATAATCTAGATTTTGGTCTCCCATACCAATCCCGACCATCAAAATTTCTCCAAATTGAATGTTCCTACTCGTAATCACTTAAAATGAACGTTTTTTAAGCAAAAAATATGCAAATTTCCTTGTTTTGACACACTTGACGATTTTTTGACACGCTTCCGGTACAGCTATCGAACACATCGTCCTTTCGGCTCTTTCTATTGAGTAATCCTATTTTTAGAAAAAAAAATTTTCAAATCCGTTCAGCGGTTTTCTAGATTTCGTAGGTTGTGACGGACGACATACATTTTTGTTTGTTGCTTTTTTAGAATCAGTAGGTCCTAAAACGTCGAGAAATGCCAAAAAAGCATGGGTAAGAATTTCACTTTGAGCTCATGAATGTAATCAGACCGAAGTAATTATATCAAACACGACCAAATGAATCAATTTAAATCAAACTCTGACCAAACTAAATTGATATATTCTAAAATCTAAAGTCATCGACCTAGGACAATAAAAACTTAATATAGTTCAAATCCATTTAAAAAAAGATGAAAAAATAAATAAAAAATCTTGACAACAAAACAAACAATTCCTAACCCAAATAACAAATTCAATCATTTGCTTCTTTAATATACAAAAACAAAAAGTTATGATCCCAACACAATCCTTAAATTATATATTTAAACACTCATACATACGAGCACTTTTTCTATTTTATAATTATCGTATTTTTTCGTATTTAAGTAAAAGTAAAATAGAAAATATACAAAAACAAAAAATTATCAATGAATGAAATTATATTTGTTAAATATAAAAAATTATCATCCCAATATGTACAATCCTTAAATTATATATTTAAACACTCATACATACGAGTACTTTTTTTTATTTTATAATTATCGTATTTTTTCGTATTTAAGTAAAGTAAAATAGAAAATAAAGCAAAAGAAATATTTCTCTTTCAAATATAAATTCTCATTTTTTTATTTTGATTTGCTCATATAAGACAGAAAGAATGCAATGTATAATTTGTAAAATTTGTATATTGCTTAACCCTTCATCTCTGGTTGTACTTTTATTTGTATTATCAGTATTCTATATACAATTTGTGTGAATAGAGGTTATTTCTCTCTATATATGTTTCTCTATGGTAAGATCAAAACTGAAAAATTTTTGTTCGAAAAACTGATTTTATGTAGATTTTGTTGCCACTGGAACATAAAAAATAAAATAGCGAGTTCTAAACTTTTTTTAAAAAATCTGAAAAAATTCAGGGATGTTTTTAAGACCATAAAGAACCTAATTCCGGTTTCAAGGTTATGAAAATTAAAATAAAGCTATTTTAGTGGGACAGCTTAATGTACATATGCATACATAATTAATTTTCCCATTTATAATTTCAAAAAAATTTTTTTAGCCATGAAGAGTAAAATTTAAGCTGTCGAAAACCTACGCTAAAGCCTAAATTTATTACCTTAGATGATAAAATTAAAATTCTAGATAGATTGAGCAGTGGTGAAAAAAACAGGATTAATAGCACTTAATGCACACTTAACATTCATAAATCATATTAATTCGATTTATTCAATTTATTGTTCTTGTGAATAAACGTCTCTAATTATTATCATTTATAATGCTGTTTTCATAATCGAGGATGTATTTCTTAAGTTTGATTTCATCATTTAAACTCGATTTTAATAAAACTATTATATTGGAATTATAATTAAGCAAGACACATAGTTTTGGGATTGGAGTAAATTTATTAAATTAATATAGCGCGAATGACTAGCTATACCCCACAATAGTAAAAACATTTCCTGCGTCTCTACTAAAATGCATGTGTGTTAGTAAACAGTTTTGGGTGTGCAAAAATTACTTCAAATTTTAATATCAATTTCACTTCCTTATTCTCTTAATTCATTGACCTACACAAATTAATTGTTGCGTTCGAAAACCTCTACGGTTGTCTTGGAACGCAACAAATATTACAAGTGTGTATGTATTTAATTTTTTGTATTTTCTTTTCAACTTCGCGTTATAAAAGTAGAAATTTCGCGTTATACTGAAACCGATTTTTTTTCAAATCGCGTTATATCGAAAACGCGTTGTATAAGTACCGCGTTAAACGAGGGATACCTGTATATACATATATATATATATATATATATATATATATATATATATATATATATATATATATATATATATATATATATATATATATATATATATATATATATATATATATATATATATATATATATATATATATATATATATATATATATATATCTATATATAAAATTGAAAGTATGTATGTTTGTACCTTATGCATTAATAAACCATTCATCCGATCATCATGAAACTTTGGGAAATTGTTGTGTACACTTGCGCATAGGTAACAGGCAAATTTTTTTTTGAATGGAACCCCAGGGAGGGCCATTATAATTATCTTAAGGGGTTCTGCTTAAATGTTGATAATAATTTAATTTGATTTTTCTTTAAATATTGTTTTATACGGTTAGATTCCTTTGATTAATTTTTTTGTTGAACATATTTTAATGAAATTGAAAAATGAAAGTATAATCTGAAACAATTACATTTGTATATCAAAACTATATGTATTTGAATTAAACACTTAATGATGTTACAAATTTTATCATCTATACAATGTGTTATTGTTATTTTTATTATAAATATATTGGGAATAGGGCCTATTTAAAAACAAATTAATTATTTTAAATTAAAATGTATATTTTACGTTTCGGCAAACATCCTTTGCCATTTTCAAAAAAATTTTTACAAAATTTTTTAAAATTAACAAACAACATCATCAACATTCGTTGAAGAAAAAATTATATATACAAAATATTATATATAAAATTATATATTCCCAATATATTTATAATAAAATTAATATAAAAGCCTACAATATACTGTTATTGTTATATTGGTAATAAACTAAATATGTTATTGGTTTGCAATTGTATATGTAATGCATGTTTCTCCAACTAAGAAAGATAGTTGATAACATCGATTAAAAGCTCAAAATTACGAAATGGAATTCGCACAAATACTATACAAAGAAGCATAGCTTATGTATAATCAAACATGAATAGCAAGTATGATAAACAAACTAATTAAAAATGTGGCCCTTAGCCGGCAACACGTTTGCAATAGTGAGTTTTCTGCATAGGATCTTGATGAAACTTTGGCAAATGATACAGGTTCACTTGAAAATGGAAGATCTGGATTCAATTTAAATTTGGACAAAATGGCGAGGGGTCTCCCGAACACCTCTAAGTTTAAATTTTGAATAACTTCTGATCCCGGACTATGATATTATTGAAACTTAGTATATAAAGTTTTAGTACTGTTTCCAATATTTCTGCATACCAACTTCCGGTTTGTCACTTCCAGCTAAAAAGTTTTTTTTCAGGTGTTTATCCCTACTGTAGCCTACAATTACCGATCGATTTTCATGAAACGTTGGTAAAAGCTTTCAAGTAACATGAGAAAGATTTTGTTAGCTTTTGGAGCACATTGGATAAAGGGTGGATAAAGGGTATGGAGTTCACCATACAACAGGTGGTTTTTACGCTAAGTTTTTCAGCCGTTTTACGCATAGTCAGCCTATGCATCAGTGTCGCAATATTTTTTAAAATAAAATGTGTTGGGTAGTAGGAATTACGATGTGTGTCACAACAACACATAAGAACATGCTTTCTAAGGTCTTGATGGACGTAATTTTTTTATTTTTTAAAAGAATGAACTTTTTGCTTGTTCGAATAAAAGAGCTTCCATATAATTACAATATATGCTGGCTTGAGGTAAACAATGCGTTATATGATCTTGGTAAATGCTTCTAGCACTAGGATAATTAGGAACCTAATTTTAGCTTTGAAATTAGCAAAGCAAATTTGAAAAAAAAACAGTATATTGTTTTTATTTCCTCCATCCTATCATGAAATATTGCCCTATATCGTACATTATTATGTGAAAGGATTTATTATTAAGTTTTCCATTCTTTAAGAAGAATATAAAAAAAAAGAAATTTGCGTCCATCAACGTCTTAAAAAGCATTATGTTGTAGAGCCTATATGGTTTATATGTGTTGTTGTGACACATATTGTAATTTCAAATATGTCACATATTTTGAAATTGCACAAACTTTTTTGAACTTCGGGGAAAAAGATGATGAACAATGTCATAGAAGCTTTAGAACAGTTTTTGTGTGTTTCGTGTCGAGTACAAATAAAATGCATGAGCACTGTGAACATTTGTGAATCTATTTTTGTTCTGTATAATGTTCTATATAGAGATGAGTGATGACACACCTCTACTAATTGATAATTTTTCATTCATATTTTTAAAAACAAAAATTAAAAACTACGCTATCATTTCTCATTACTACTCTTTGAAATCATTGCTACTACGTCAACAAAATGTGTAATGGATAGTCTGGGCTAATGTCTGAACCCAGTATATTATAGTCTCAGATTTATTGGTTTTCATTTTTTTTTATTCACCTGTACCGCGCGTAATAGTTTCCCATCCATTCACCTTCAATAGCCGTATTTTTATAGTCCCCGTAACCCGTAGTTCCTTATTTTTCCTAGACCCCATTTAAATTTTCAATAGTTGGACCGACCATATGTGAGAAAACCAAAAGATTTTTGCACTGATTACGCTGGTTTGATATGTTAATTAATCTAATATAAGATTGGTTGGTTTTAATTAATTAATAATTATCTTTAAAGATCATCCATATTTTTATTTTACAACACCCTAAAAATGACGTGCGCTATGGTTACATTCAATATACTATTAAAGTTTGAATTCTCTAAACATCAACCGTAATTAAACAACTAACTTTTTTTTGAACCCTAAGTCGGCTGTGCGTATTTTTCCAGTCATCAACATTCAACGATTTAATATCTCGTTTTTGTTAAACATTCTATTGTCTTATTTTCTTTCAAAATGATTTTTCCGTTTCACTATAATGTGATTCTGGATTATAGTTTTGCATTTGATTCATTTTGAATTCAATGGTGAATGTTGTTGATGTGTCGGAAATATTTTGTGTTACAACCTTGTCGTTGTGCAATAGTATCAAATAACGAACGGTTTTGTGTAATTTTGAAAAATTCCCAACAATTGAAAACTTGATGGAAATTAATTTCCAAAACACCGTATTCGAGTTTTTTCGAGACAAAAATTTTTGGCTATATAATACGGCTCTGTCAATTATTAAAATCTCTTAGTTTATTACATTTGCGTGGTGATGGTTATGGTCACATAGTCATTCCGTCCGGTTGACTTTCAAAAATCATAGTGCAAGTTATTTGTGAGTTTAAATTCAAAACAAAAAAAAAATTTTATATGTTGTGTGCCGTTCTGAATCATACAAAGAAAAAAAAAATTAATGAATTTGTAAAATTGTTAACGCAAAAAAAAATCTTTATATGTTTGTGTTGTGCCCACTATAATAATGTGCTGTAAAATCAACAAGCAAAAAAATTGCATTAAATCTACGTAGTACAAAATATTATAATCAATATTAAATTTGGTGAGTGCCAATATTTCCATTAGTTGAATTTGTTTGTATTTAGTATCACTGAGTTAGTCCAATTTAGTCAAAAATTTATATGTGCAAGTTAAAACAAATTGATATGTTTTGTGACGTAACGAAAACTGTACGCGCGCTATCATCCTAATGTTAATTATTTTTGACATAAATGTTTTAGTGATAATTAAATGGAATTATTGTGACTAACTATTAAAATATATATTTTTTTGTGGAATATATTTTGTATCCACGTATTTCTCTTAAAATTTAAGTAGAACAATTGTTTGTACTAATTAAAAGTTTTTAACTCAGTTGAATGAGTCCTATTTTTTTGTAAAACTTAAATTATTTCGACTGCCGAAGATTTAAGAAGGTACGATAAATATTATAAATTCGAACTACTATATTATGTAAAAGAAAGATGTATCTTATTTATTAGTTGTGTATTTGTTTAAATAGACAATCGAATTGTAACAAAATATGATTACAGTTATTATGCTAAATGAACGTATGCTGTATTTTATTTTCTATTGAACGTCGTGGAATTTGATAACTTGTGTTATGATAACATAAAAAAAATGGTTTATTTTTATTTGTGATTCTGAAATTTACCAAATTTAAATGGCAGTACTATTTTGAAGTTGGATGTTGATGTGAATAAATTAATAATATGATGCAAGATCCAAATTATAAAAAAGGCCGGAATATGACGTCCTTCAACGATGAGGCCACAATATCATCATCCGCCGTATCAATATTTTGGCGGTTACTACTGTAGGTTAGTGCAACTCAGCATTGGCATCAGGTTTTTGGCTGTTGCTATCGTCTATTATACCTGTTTCGACACACCAATAATACAAAATTTTCATTTAATTACTGCCGTATCGCTTCATTATCATTGTTACAACTTGGTTACAGTTATACTTCAACGAATAATTTAACGGGTGTGGTTACAATTGATTACCTTTGGGATTTCAACGCATACGTCAACCATTACTTTTGCCGTATTGCTTCCTTATCATTGTTACAAAATTATTACAGTTATCCTGCACGTATAGTTTAACTAGTGTTGGTACAATTTGTCACATTGTTTGGATTTCAACGCATACGTCAACAATTATTCTTTTTTGCCGTATTGCTTCACTATCATTGATACAAAATTATTACAGATATACTGCAACGAATAGTTTAACTGGTGTTGGTGCCATTTACTACAAGTTTTGGATTTCAACGCATACGTCAACAATTATGTTTTGCCGTATTGCGTTCCCATCATTGATACAAATTGTCACCGTTCGATTTCAATAAATAGTTTGGCTAGTGTTGGTACACTTATTTTTGATTTCAACGCATCCTGCCACAACTACATTTCAACGCATTCGGCTTAATTGATTGCAAGTTTATTTAACGTTTCTATGTACCATTTTTTTTTTCTCACAACGTTATCATTGTGTTCAACGTTTTATCCAACAAAATCCTTCAACGCTGATGCTTGCAAGTTTACGGAATGGTTCTACTTGTCATTTGCTGCAACAACGTCATCCATTAACGTTTCTACGTCACGTTTTATTTAATAGAATTGTTTGCTGATTGCCAGTTTATTTAACATTTCTACACAACCATTTATTCATTGTTTATAAGAACAACATTATATAACGCTGCTGACTGCCAGTTTATGGAATGTTCCTACGGGTCATTCACTGCAACAACGATATCAATTAACGTTTCTACGTAACGTTTATTCAATAAAATTGTTTAATGATTGCAAATTTATTCAACATTTCTACACAACCATTTATTCATTGTTTATAAGAACAACATTACTTACCGCTGATGATTGCTAGTTTATTGAACGTTTCTACTCATCATATTTATTCAACAATATTATCATTTAACGTTTCTAATTAACGTTTTACTCAACAACATTACTTACCGCTGATGATTACTAGTTTAGTGAACGTTTCTACTCATCATATTTATTCAACAATATTATCATTTAACGTTTCTAATCAACGTTTTATTCAACAAAATCCTTCAACGCTGATGCTTGCAAGTTTACGGAATGGTTCTACTTGTCATTTGCTGCAACAACGTCATCCATTAACGTTTCTACGTCACGTTTTATTTAATAGAATTGTTTGCTGATTGCCAGTTTATTTAACATTTCTACACAACCATTTATTCATTGTTTATAAGAACAACATTATATAACGCTGCTGACTGCCAGTTTATGGAATGTTCCTACGGGTCATTCACTGCAACAACGATATCAATTAACGTTTCTACGTAACGTTTATTCAATAAAATTGTTTAATGATTGCAAATTTATTCAACATTTCTACACAACCATTTATTCATTGTTTATAAGAACAACATTACTTACCGCTGATGATTGCTAGTTTATTGAACGTTTCTACTCATCATTTTTATTCAACAATATTATCGGTTAACGTTTCTAATTAACGTTTCATTCAACAAAATTACTTACCGCTGATGATTGCTAGTTTATTGAACGTTTCTACTCATCATTTTTTTTATTCAACAATATTATCATTTAACGTTTCTAATTAACGTTTCATTCAACAACATTACTTACCGCTGATGATTACTAGTTTATTGAATGTTTCTACTCATCATTTTTCTTCAACAATATTATCATTTAACGTTTCTAATTAACGTTTTATTCAACAACATTACTTACCGCTGATGATTACTAGTTTATTGATCGTTTCTACTCATCATTTTTCTTCAACAATATTATCAGATAACGTTTCTAATCAACGCTTTATCCATCGAAATTCTCCAACGTGACCAGCGTACCAATGGAAGGCTGATGGAATCGGAATAGGAGGTCAGGAATTAATCGTGGGGTGAGTACACTCAGTTTGTTTTTTTTTATTTTTTTTTTTAATTAAGGTGGGGGGTGTGAATGGGTGTAAAAGGGCGTGTCAGAGATTGAATCGGGACATGCTAGTCGTCGAATGTGTGGGTGAATGTGTGACGTGTGAGTGTGTGGGCGTCTGAGAGTGAATGTAGGGGTTGGGCGTGGTGATCGTGGATCTTTCGCCCATGGCGTCGCCAGAGTCTCCATTTTTCCACTTGTATTTCTTTCCATTTCTGCAGATTTTCGTAAATAGCGTACATTTCTGTATTTGTGCTGAAGTAGCAGGTATTACTCTATCAAACCCGCGATGGCTGAGTCTTAGTCGTGATGGCTTTAAACTACTCAAGGTACGCTTCCTGCTATGCCACTCTCATTGGTTCGCCACTGAGAAAGCGCTTCATTACAAATTGGCGCCCAACGTGGGGCTCCTCTAAGGGTTTCTACAGTGATGTAGGACCCTGGAGGAGTCCCTCCATGTTTACACAAAATTTGAAAAATTTTTTTTTGAAAATTTTTTTTCATGTTAATTTTCAAGTTGCACCCAACAATAGTAAGAGACTCTGGCGGCGTGGAAGCAGTTCCCTGCTTCACACGCGCAGGAGCGAAGGAAGTCTGAGATTCCTCAGACTTTCCTTCGATGGGGTTTTGCGTCCCCACGCCTCCAGCTACAACTCTCCTTTTTGTATTTTGATAACGCAAGGGTGAGAATGGTTCTTCGGAATCATTCTCAATGGGCTTTACAAACCCACGGACCCTAGTAACGGCTGGGTTTCTTACTGGCACGGGGAATGCCGGGGGTGACCGGGTGCCAGGATTAGATATTTGTGAAATGGCGTATACGCCTATCACATCCATCCTGGTCATCTGGCCATGCTCTGGGTTCGCTGTGACAGTGAGATTCTCAGCTGGGCTAACTGCTCCATAACGTTAGAGTCCCCTCCCTGGAGCGTTAGCACCCTATGGTCTGGGTTGTCCGGTTCTCGCGAATGATACTGGGGAACATCTTCTAAAGCAGTTCGATATCAACTGCTGAGGGAAGATGTTCGCCCAGCCTTCATGTCGCGAGTTAATTGGATTAACTCAGATCATAGCACCTCGCCCGTATGTGTTGGTGGTGTGGATCGCAGTTGGCAGGTGTTGATGATCGAATGGTGGTCCAGAGGATTTATCTTCTGGCCATCCCGTCAGCACTTGTCAGCTGGGTGAGATCCCATCAGCACATACCCCTTCTTATTCCTTTCCCACCCTACCTTTTCCCATCCTTTTACCTCCGCTCTTCTTCCCTTCTCCTTTCTGATTTCCCATCCTTTAACGTAGCATAATTTTACTTTTCTTTGGTCCCAAACAAACAAAAACATCTTAAAACAACAACAAATAATGAAAGACCGGCGATCACCCCTTCCAGCCCCATGTGTGGTGAACTTCCCCCAGGATTGGTCCGTCTGTCCTCCGTCCACAAATAAATAAATAACAAAAAAAAAAGGAAAATAAATATTTATTATTGTGTAAATAGCAAATAAATAAATATAATAATAAATAAATAAATAGAATAACCAATAAATGAATATAATAATAAATAAATAAATATTTAATAAAGAAATAAATAAGTATTTATTAATTAAATAGTTAATAAATACATAAGACGGCAAAACAGCTGATAATATTGGGAACTAAATTTTTTTTTTTCAATATATTTTAGATGCCAGCACAAAAAAATAAATATTAAACAAATAGATTATACATCAAGAATACGTATTTAAACCAAATATAGGAATTAATAATATATCAAATAAGGAAAACGAAGAGTATTCAACTCAAATAAATAAGCATCAAGAATAAGAAAATTATAACGGAAAACCAAAAATTTTATTCACCAATTTAAAGCTAACCTGGATAGAAGACTACAATTCGATTAATATTAGGTATAGATTGTTAGATTTAATCTTGTTTGTATATTTTCGTTTAAGGCATGATAGGCTAAGTTTTTTTTGTATTTTTGTTAAATTTTGAAACACATTTGCTTGTCGAACCGGTAGGCTTGCCGCACTTTTTTTTTGTTTTCCCTTTTTGATTTTCGATTCGGGGAATTTCTGAGCCGCCCGAAATCGATTCGGAAATTTTTGTTTAATCCCCCCGCCGACAATAGTGTAGGATATTAATTTTCACGCATTTTGCTTCATAATTTTTGTTCCCCACTTACCTCGTTAATAACAGTATAACTTACCTGTTTTTTTTTTTTGGGCTTCATTTTCGCGTTTGTTTCACCAGATTGAACTGCTGCCCGTTAAAGCAAAAAAAAAAAAAAAAAAAAAAAACAAAAAAACAAATTTTTCCTGATTGTTCACACATCAACAACGTAAGTAGTAATAGATATTTCATTCTTGATTACCCTCGGCGATAGCCCGTTTTACAAGTTTCTTAATCCATACATTGGACGAAGTGGTCAGATATCGCACAGCTGGTTAAGGGTTTGAATAACGAAATTTCCATACAACTCTCTAATATATTTCAAGTACTAAAATATTGTAATAAAGTATTTTTGTCTGGTAATAATTAAATTGTTTATTCGTTTTCAACGTTTGCAATAAGTAACACTTGGCTAGTGTAACAATTTTTCTCCCTATACTTGTCTTTATTGGTCTGGTCCTGTACGGCGGTTTGAGTTTTCATAATGTCAGCGGCTGATAAGATTGACGTTCTGGACAGGTCCAGCTCTTGTGCTGTTTGTCAGCACGAAATAGTGCCGGCCGACGTAAAACTCCTCACTCGGTGTAACCACCTCTTTCATGACATCTGCCTCAACGACTGGTTGTTGCAGAATAGCACCTGCCCGATTTGTCGAGCCGCTTGTGAGCGTGCAGAATTACAGAGGTTACCTCGAGGGAGGGAGAAAACTAATGATACAATGGTGCCACCACCACCGCGACCGGTGACCCGCTCTATTACCGCAGGCTGGCAACGTCGTTCCAGTACCGGAATTCAACCCTCGTCCACTCCCTTGGCAAACCGTCTCCCACCATCTCGACTCGCCGATGAAGTGCGAGGGAATATAGCTCAAAGATCTCCCATATATGGTGCCGCTGCAGCGGAAGATCCAGGTTTTCAGGAAGCGGTAAATGCTCACATCGATCGGGAAATTTCAAGAATTAATCACTCAATGATGCAATCACGTGCTCCAGCACCTGAAGTGTTGTTACCCCTAGCACATAATGCAGTATCACCCACCACCCCGCGTCATCAAACGGTTCATTCCGGAAATTATACACCAGTGAATGCGTATATGCGAAATAATGTACCAGTACCACCATTGTTTGCTGAGCCTCCTCCTGCTCTTGCTCCAACTAGAATGAGAACACATCTCGAGCAGCACTCTACAACAATTAGAAATTGGAACGTAACGTTCTCGGGTAGACCCGATGGTCTAGATGTTGAAGCGTTCATCTTCAGAATAGAGCGGCTGACCGAGATGTGTTTAAATAGCGATTTTACTATTGTCACCCGTTGTCTGTACCTGTTGTTCACAGATCGAGCAGCTGATTGGTTCTGGAGATATTTTCGCCAGAACCGACAGCTTATTTGGACTGACTTGTGTCACGCTCTGCGAATTGAATTTCAGGACCGGCAGACGGACGAAGAAGTGAAGGAGCGGATGAGGGCCAGGAAACAGCGGCCCACGGAATTGTTTGACGAATTCTTACAAGCGATTTATCGACTGGCAGATAAGCTACGAGTACCGATGTCGGACGCGGAGTTGTTATCCTTGATACGCAACAACTTACGATTAGAAATTAGAAGGGAGCTGTTATATGTTACCATTTATGGACTGGAACATCTGCGCCAGCTCTGCCGTGATCGCGAAAAGTTATGGGCCGAGTCAGTAACCAGATCGCGAGATTATAATATTCGACCGTCTAGACCGGTGTCTGAGGTGGATTTAGATAGTGAATTCTCACAAATTCAAATTAGCGAATTGCCAACTGAATCATTACCAATTACCTCTAACGAACTTGCGGCAATACAGCCTGCCCCTAATATGAAACGAATAACCAGTTCAACTATTTGTTGGAACTGTAAACGACCTGGTCATCGGTGGCACGATTGTCGTGAATCTCAGCGATTGTTTTGTTGGGGATGCGGAAAAGACGATGTATTATGTCCTAACTGTGAAAATTGTCGGGGAAACCGAAGGGGGGGCCAGAATCCCAACACCTTTTCTCGCTCCCAGGACCTGTCTTAGAATCATCTGAGACCAAATTCGATTTATCTCCTGATCCCTCGGTTGTGTCATCTACCACTCCCACTAACCTATTTGTACCCGATACACGGTCGAACCGAACCTCAACTTCCAATCTGATAGAACACCCGTTAATTACTACTTCGGTTACATTAGTACCCACTCATGATACTAATGTGAAATTATTGAAACGAACACCCGATCATACTGAACCGCCTCCATTATGGACCAAAATCAAATCGTTCCAACAACGATTGAACGAATACCTGAAAATACGCGCAACCATATTTGTCGATTCATTATCCTCTTTGAAACTTCCATCGCGCTCTGCGCTCCGTTCTCGTATTTATTGGCAACAACGACATCTGTTTAAATCCAAAACCATTTCCTCCATTGTGAAATTGGCCAACGATGTGAGATCTTATGCCACCGTGTCAATATTGGGTAAACAACATACTGGACTGTTGGATAGTGGAGCGTCCTTGACTGTAATTGGTGGTGATTTTGCTAAAGAAATCGTGCAAACTCCAGACCTCCTGACTTATTCATCTGCAGTAGTTCGTACTGCCGATGGCCAAAGGCAGAAGATCCTGGGATTTGTAAAAACAAAGATTTCATTTATGAACCAAGTCAGAACCCTGGACGTCTTCGTTATCCCGTCTTTAACGCAAGATCTATACTTAGGTATAGATTTCTTTAATGCTTTTGGCTTGTTTAACCCATTATTTAGCTTACCTACACTTTCGACTACAGAGTCAGTAATTTCAGATTTGTCTATGGACAACCAGGAACGCTTACAAAACGCTATCCAACTTCTACCATCATTTTCGAAAATGGGTCTGGGTCGAACACATCTGTTAGAACATGTTATTGATGTGGGCACTGCAGCTCCCATCAAGCAACGACACTACCCAATATCGCCCGCCATTGAGAGACTGATGGGAGAAGAACTGGATAGAATGTTATCTCTGGGTATCATAGAGGTTTCAAACAGTCCATGGTCGAGCCCAGTGGTTTTAATTCGCAAACCCGGGAAGAATCGTCTTTGTTTGGATAGCCGAAAGGTCAATACAGTCACCAAAAAGGATGCTTACCCCCTTCCACAGATTGATGGAATTTTGAGTCGTCTGCCACAGAGTAATTTCATTTCCAGTTTGGATCTGAAAGACGCTTTTTGGCAGATACCTCTTGAAAAACACTCCCGAGAGAAAACTGCTTTTACGGTCCCGGGGCGGCCATTGTATCAGTTCGTAAGAATGCCTTTCGGACTGTGCAATGCGCCGCAAACAATGACTAAATTGATGGACCAAGTAATTCCTCCACATCTCAAGTCGTGCGTCTTCGTATACTTGGATGATCTTCTAATAGTTACAGATACCTTCGAGGCCCATCTGAAGCTGTTAGAAGATATCTCCCAGTGTCTTAGACGTGCGAACTTGACGATAAACGTGGAAAAAAGTAAGTTTCTCTTGCCGGATGTAAAATATTTGGGATATGTCGTGGGAGGTGGTACGTTAAAAATTGATCCTGATAAAACTCAGGCCATTTCTGAATTTCCTACGCCGCGTACGTCCAAACAGATTCGACGTTTCCTGGGTATGGCGGGTTATTATCGCCGTTTCATATCCGATTTCTCTGCTATGTCCTCTCCAATGTCAGATTTGTTGAAGAAAAATTCTAATAAATTCGTATGGACACAGGAAGCTGAAACAGCATTTATCAATCTCAAAAATGCTCTCATATCAGCCCCAGTCCTCATAAACCCCGACTATACTAAACCCTTTACTCTCCAGTGCGACGCTAGCAACGACGGTATAGGTTGTGTACTGCTTCAGTGTGACATGGACGGTATGGAGCATCCCATAGCGTACATGTCCAAAAAACTAAATTCTGCGCAGCGCAATTACTCCACTAGCGAGAAAGAGTGTCTAGCCGCCGTACTGGGAGTAAAGAAATTTAGAGCGTATGTCGAGGGTCAGGCCTTTAAGATCATAACTGATCATGCTTCATTAAAATGGTTAATGCAACAGAAAGACCTCTCTGGTCGATTGGCTCGTTGGAGCTTGAAATTGCAGGGTTATGTCTTTGATATTGAGTACCGAAAAGGAAATTTAAACATAGTTCCAGACACTTTATCAAGACGTGACTCTGTTGATATCATTTCTGAATTATGTCCAGTGCCAGAACTAGATCTTAATTCCCCTTTCTTCAACTCTTCTCGATACTTGGAGTTGGTAAATCTAGTTACCGAAGCAGACGGTACATTGCCTGATCTGAAAGTAATTTCTGGTCGGGTTTATAAACGGTTGGCTTGTCTGGATCTCGATATTCCTTCAGAGGGTGAGGTTTGGAAATTGTGGTTACCTGAGGAATACACTGACGAGTGTATTGCAAGGGCCCACAATCCTCCTACCTCATCTCATGGAGGTCTAGCAAAAACCCTGTTTAATATTCGTAAATTTTACTATTGGCCTCGTATGTACACCCAGGTTAAATCTTACATAGGAAATTGTAAGACCTGTAAAGAAATCAAAGCGACTAATGTTCCACTTCGTGCTCCCATGGTGTCCCAGATGAAAACAGAACGAATTGGACAGCGATTATATATCGATATTCTTGGCCCTTACCCTCGTTCAAAGGCCGGGAATATCGCTATTCTGGTAGTATTAGATCATGTTACTAAATATCCATTTTTATTTCCTTTACGGAAATTAACTGCTGAACCAATTTGTCATCTATTGGCTACCAATGTCTTTCATGTATTTGGTTGTCCCGAAGCTATTGTGTCCGATAATGGGACCCAATTCAAATCAAAACAGTTTGCGGATTTCTTGGCGAAGCACGGAGTGAAACATACATTACTAGCGTTATATTCACCTCAAGCTAACGCTTCGGAACGGGTAAATAGGAGTGTTTTATCTGGTATTCGAGCCTACCTAAAGGAGGAGCATTCTAAATGGGATCTGCACTTGAGCGAGATCGCTTGTGCACTACGTTGTTCCCTGCACCAAACACTTAAATGTTCCCCATATTACGCAATGTTTGGGATACCCATGGTGACTCATGGTTCGTCATATGAGTTGCTGAGACGATTGAATGGTCTTCATGAACCAGGTGAAACGGTTCTGCGACCTGATTATCTTAACAGGATTCGATTACGAATTCTAGATCTAACGGCCGAAGCATTTGTCAGGAGTGCTGAAAGATACAATTTACGAGCTCGAGTAGCTTTGTTTAAACCAGGGGATACGGTGTTCCGAAGGAACTTTATTTTGAGTGACGCCGGTAAGAGATTATCTGCTAAACTTGCACAGAAGTTTATTGAGACCAGAGTAATAAGGTTGGTAGGTAGCGCTGCCTACGAACTGGAGGACCTGGTTTCTAAACGTAGAGGTGTTTATCACTCCAAGGACATTCGTGCCTAACATCGGCAATAATTTTTTTTCTGTCAGTATGATAGTAACTTTCGTGCGTGTTTCACCGCCATTGTAAGTCAAGATTATCGACGACCACAAAGTATGAAGGTAGTTTCATCTTGAATTCACAGTTCAGTGAGTGTGTATCAACTTTGGTGTTCGGGTCTTGTTTCAAAATTTTTTTTGTTTTGACTATTTATAAGTGTAAATTCCGTGATTGAACGTATTTGAATTTGGTTCAGTTGGTTACTTTGAACCTATGTGAACAGTTTGTTTTTTTTCAGCCTTCAGAGTCACTGGGACGGAAGCGTACAACAGTGTGGCCCGGCTAGCTCAGTCGGAGAAGTATGAGACTCGTGTTAGTTCAGGTGTGGGTTGCGAGCCTGCATGGCGTAAAAGCGGAATGGTGTCGGATGTTTCATTAAAGGAGTCGGTCCAATGGTGTTTTTTCTTTTCGATCTGTAGCAGATTGAATAAATTTTTTTTTGTGACTTTAGAGTCTCGGGAACCCCCAGATCTGCCCGAAATTGGGTCTGGAAGAAGTTAGTTATCCACCGCTTGCAATAGAGTAGAATACTGATTTTATCGATACCCCTCCCAAAAGTTTTTTTTATTCTTAGATACTTTGTTACTTTGTTTCTGCTAAGACTGGGTTTATAATACCGATCGATTTGATTGCTAATTTGTAGAATCTTGAAGTGCCTCACCATACTAAGGTGGATGTACAAGGTCTGTTTGCGACCAGTCTAGTCCTCTTTTCAACTTCTTTTTGGTCGTGAGTGCTCTTCCAAAAAGCACTTGATCTGTAATGGATAGTCTGGGCTAATGTCTGAACCCAGTATATTATAGTCTCAGATTTATTGGTTTTCATTTTTTTTTATTCACCTGTACCGCGCGTAATAGTTTCCCATCCATTCACCTTCAATAGCCGTATTTTTATAGTCCCCGTAACCCGTAGTTCCTTATTTTTCCTAGACCCCATTTAAATTTTCAATAGTTGGACCGACCATATGTGAGAAAACCAAAAGATTTTTGCACTGATTACGCTGGTTTGATATGTTAATTAATCTAATATAAGATTGGTTGGTTTTAATTAATTAATAATTATCTTTAAAGATCATCCATATTTTTATTTTACAACACCCTAAAAATGACGTGCGCTATGGTTACATTCAATATACTATTAAAGTTTGAATTCTCTAAACATCAACCGTAATTAAACAACTAACTTTTTTTTGAACCCTAAGTCGGCTGTGCGTATTTTTCCAGTCATCAACATTCAACGATTTAATATCTCGTTTTTGTTAAACATTCTATTGTCTTATTTTCTTTCAAAATGATTTTTCCGTTTCACTATAATGTGATTCTGGATTATAGTTTTGCATTTGATTCATTTTGAATTCAATGGTGAATGTTGTTGATGTGTCGGAAATATTTTGTGTTACAACCTTGTCGTTGTGCAATAGTATCAAATAACGAACGGTTTTGTGTAATTTTGAAAAATTCCCAACAATTGAAAACTTGATGGAAATTAATTTCCAAAACACCGTATTCGAGTTTTTTCGAGACAAAAATTTTTGGCTATATAATACGGCTCTGTCAATTATTAAAATCTCTTAGTTTATTACATTTGCGTGGTGATGGTTATGGTCACATAGTCATTCCGTCCGGTTGACTTTCAAAAATCATAGTGCAAGTTATTTGTGAGTTTAAATTCAAAACAAAAAAAAAATTTTATATGTTGTGTGCCGTTCTGAATCATACAAAGAAAAAAAAAATTAATGAATTTGTAAAATTGTTAACGCAAAAAAAAATCTTTATATGTTTGTGTTGTGCCCACTATAATAATGTGCTGTAAAATCAACAAGCAAAAAAATTGCATTAAATCTACGTAGTACAAAATATTATAATCAATATTAAATTTGGTGAGTGCCAATATTTCCATTAGTTGAATTTGTTTGTATTTAGTATCACTGAGTTAGTCCAATTTAGTCAAAAATTTATATGTGCAAGTTAAAACAAATTGATATGTTTTGTGACGTAACGAAAACTGTACGCGCGCTATCATCCTAATGTTAATTATTTTTGACATAAATGTTTTAGTGATAATTAAATGGAATTATTGTGACTAACTATTAAAATATATATTTTTTTGTGGAATATATTTTGTATCCACGTATTTCTCTTAAAATTTAAGTAGAACAATTGTTTGTACTAATTAAAAGTTTTTAACTCAGTTGAATGAGTCCTATTTTTTTGTAAAACTTAAATTATTTCGACTGCCGAAGATTTAAGAAGGTACGATAAATATTATAAATTCGAACTACTATATTATGTAAAAGAAAGATGTATCTTATTTATTAGTTGTGTATTTGTTTAAATAGACAATCGAATTGTAACAAAATATGATTACAGTTATTATGCTAAATGAACGTATGCTGTATTTTATTTTCTATTGAACGTCGTGGAATTTGATAACTTGTGTTATGATAACATAAAAAAAATGGTTTATTTTTATTTGTGATTCTGAAATTTACCAAATTTAAATGGCAGTACTATTTTGAAGTTGGATGTTGATGTGAATAAATTAATAATATGATGCAAGATCCAAATTATAAAAAAGGCCGGAATATGACGTCCTTCAACGATGAGGCCACAATATCATCATCCGCCGTATCAATATTTTGGCGGTTACTACTGTAGGTTAGTGCAACTCAGCATTGGCATCAGGTTTTTGGCTGTTGCTATCGTCTATTATACCTGTTTCGACACACCAATAATACAAAATTTTCATTTAATTACTGCCGTATCGCTTCATTATCATTGTTACAACTTGGTTACAGTTATACTTCAACGAATAATTTAACGGGTGTGGTTACAATTGATTACCTTTGGGATTTCAACGCATACGTCAACCATTACTTTTGCCGTATTGCTTCCTTATCATTGTTACAAAATTATTACAGTTATCCTGCACGTATAGTTTAACTAGTGTTGGTACAATTTGTCACATTGTTTGGATTTCAACGCATACGTCAACAATTATTCTTTTTTGCCGTATTGCTTCACTATCATTGATACAAAATTATTACAGATATACTGCAACGAATAGTTTAACTGGTGTTGGTGCCATTTACTACAAGTTTTGGATTTCAACGCATACGTCAACAATTATGTTTTGCCGTATTGCGTTCCCATCATTGATACAAATTGTCACCGTTCGATTTCAATAAATAGTTTGGCTAGTGTTGGTACACTTATTTTTGATTTCAACGCATCCTGCCACAACTACATTTCAACGCATTCGGCTTAATTGATTGCAAGTTTATTTAACGTTTCTATGTACCATTTTTTTTTTCTCACAACGTTATCATTGTGTTCAACGTTTTATCCAACAAAATCCTTCAACGCTGATGCTTGCAAGTTTACGGAATGGTTCTACTTGTCATTTGCTGCAACAACGTCATCCATTAACGTTTCTACGTCACGTTTTATTTAATAGAATTGTTTGCTGATTGCCAGTTTATTTAACATTTCTACACAACCATTTATTCATTGTTTATAAGAACAACATTATATAACGCTGCTGACTGCCAGTTTATGGAATGTTCCTACGGGTCATTCACTGCAACAACGATATCAATTAACGTTTCTACGTAACGTTTATTCAATAAAATTGTTTAATGATTGCAAATTTATTCAACATTTCTACACAACCATTTATTCATTGTTTATAAGAACAACATTACTTACCGCTGATGATTGCTAGTTTATTGAACGTTTCTACTCATCATATTTATTCAACAATATTATCATTTAACGTTTCTAATTAACGTTTTACTCAACAACATTACTTACCGCTGATGATTACTAGTTTAGTGAACGTTTCTACTCATCATATTTATTCAACAATATTATCATTTAACGTTTCTAATCAACGTTTTATTCAACAAAATCCTTCAACGCTGATGCTTGCAAGTTTACGGAATGGTTCTACTTGTCATTTGCTGCAACAACGTCATCCATTAACGTTTCTACGTCACGTTTTATTTAATAGAATTGTTTGCTGATTGCCAGTTTATTTAACATTTCTACACAACCATTTATTCATTGTTTATAAGAACAACATTATATAACGCTGCTGACTGCCAGTTTATGGAATGTTCCTACGGGTCATTCACTGCAACAACGATATCAATTAACGTTTCTACGTAACGTTTATTCAATAAAATTGTTTAATGATTGCAAATTTATTCAACATTTCTACACAACCATTTATTCATTGTTTATAAGAACAACATTACTTACCGCTGATGATTGCTAGTTTATTGAACGTTTCTACTCATCATTTTTATTCAACAATATTATCGGTTAACGTTTCTAATTAACGTTTCATTCAACAAAATTACTTACCGCTGATGATTGCTAGTTTATTGAACGTTTCTACTCATCATTTTTTTTATTCAACAATATTATCATTTAACGTTTCTAATTAACGTTTCATTCAACAACATTACTTACCGCTGATGATTACTAGTTTATTGAATGTTTCTACTCATCATTTTTCTTCAACAATATTATCATTTAACGTTTCTAATTAACGTTTTATTCAACAACATTACTTACCGCTGATGATTACTAGTTTATTGATCGTTTCTACTCATCATTTTTCTTCAACAATATTATCAGATAACGTTTCTAATCAACGCTTTATCCATCGAAATTCTCCAACGTGACCAGCGTACCAATGGAAGGCTGATGGAATCGGAATAGGAGGTCAGGAATTAATCGTGGGGTGAGTACACTCAGTTTGTTTTTTTTTATTTTTTTTTTTAATTAAGGTGGGGGGTGTGAATGGGTGTAAAAGGGCGTGTCAGAGATTGAATCGGGACATGCTAGTCGTCGAATGTGTGGGTGAATGTGTGACGTGTGAGTGTGTGGGCGTCTGAGAGTGAATGTAGGGGTTGGGCGTGGTGATCGTGGATCTTTCGCCCATGGCGTCGCCAGAGTCTCCATTTTTCCACTTGTATTTCTTTCCATTTCTGCAGATTTTCGTAAATAGCGTACATTTCTGTATTTGTGCTGAAGTAGCAGGTATTACTCTATCAAACCCGCGATGGCTGAGTCTTAGTCGTGATGGCTTTAAACTACTCAAGGTACGCTTCCTGCTATGCCACTCTCATTGGTTCGCCACTGAGAAAGCGCTTCATTACAAATGTCTGTGCACAAACTTTATTTATAAGCGTAGCAAAGCACGCCGGGTCCTGCTAGTTTTTTATAAAATCAATCATTTGTGATATGAATAGATGCACAGAATTTTGAATACTGAAGCATTAGTTTCAAGTTTTGATGGGTTGTGCAGACACACACATTACGAACTCCTTGCGCTAATTTTACGCATTCATCAGGCCGAAGACTTGCAAATTTTGAAAATCCTACTTTTAATTCTGGAGACTTGCTCTTAAACTCAACGTATGCTTCATTTGTGCATAGTGCATAGCAGTAACCGTTTTTGGAGAAATATTCGTTCACTACCACGTTTTACAGATATCGTATCACGTTTACCTGGCATTAATCTGCTAATGGAATCATTCGTATACAAATTTTTCACTTCATCAATAGTTTTTTCTGGTAGCTTTTTATCGACATTCGGAAATGATTACAGCGCTGTGGATTTATTTGATCCTTCTTGCTTTTTTCAATTAAGTGACGTGTTGCTTCTGTTCCAAATAAGTTTTGTATTTCTTGCACTTTCATATCCATTGGCAGTAGAGTTTATATTTTTCGTTTCTCCATATAATGGCCATTTTTAAAGGACAGCTTTAGATTCTCCATTGTAATTTAGACTGGTAATGTAGAGCGGTAAAGCTTCCGATTTATTCAATGTCTGTTTTCTCATAATTCACCCTTTTGTTCACCATACGTAGTTCATAATAGTTTCTCATCCATCCACAATCTATAGTTTTATTTTCATACAGTTTCCGTACCTAAGTTTGTTCTTAGCATAAAATAGTTAACAATAATATTTCTTTTACAATCCCCTATTATTGAACCATACTGCGTTTTCACCTGCCTTACTTTACCTTTACTGCAGAACTTTGAATTCTCTAAACACTAACCGTGCCTGATCGGCAAAGTTTTCAAACCTCAAACAGCTGTGCGTATTTGTCCAATCGTCGCAATAGAGAAATTATTATCCTACAATTCGTTATGCATTCGAATTCCTTTATGGGTATTGTTATCAAATTGTCTTTCCGTTATGGATCTTAATTTCACTGTAATACTGTTGCAAGTTGTTATTTTGTAATACGTAAACATCATAAAATCGATTAAACTTACGTTTAATCCATTTTGATTCATTGATATTTCTTATTAGTGTGTTGGAAATAATTTATTCCGTAAAATTATTTTGCTTTGTTGGGTATTACAAAGTTAAAAACGGTTTTGTTTTCACGAAAAAAGGTCCTAACATTTATTTACCTAGTGTAAATTAATTGCCTTGCATCAAAACCCTTTTTCGAATTTTTCGAAAAAAAGAAATTTGCTATATAAGGCGCGACTGTAGAAATTTCCAGGCTCTTAGTATATTTACATTCCATACGATACATATAGTTCATTGGATCTTGTTGTTTTCTGTTTTGACGTTTGGATAAATGTCGCGTGTAAATTTAAAGTTTTTTTGGTGAAAGGTGAAGTTTTGGTGAAAAATTACACGAAATAACTGGTCTAATTAGTGAAATTATACAAATCAAATTTAAAGTAAATTACATTAGTAAAATTCGGGATTATCGGTAGCGTAATTACGGTGAAGAAATTGATAATAAAAAAAATTACATTTCTGTTTGTGTTTGTGATTGAAACCCATTATTCTCACCGGTCAAGATACAGGATTGGGACGGTAAATATAACCTTGTGACGTAGTCATAAGATAAAAATAAACATTTAAATATTAACCCAATACTACCAAAAAAATGAACAATAGTCATTTGAGGTTAAGCAAGTCTTTCGGTCGAGTGAATATATTTATATATATTGGTGTTATTTTACAATTCTCATTTTATTGAGTTATTTACTAAATTTTTATAAACGGTAAAGAAAACGGGGATGTGTATACATGATTCATCGTTCTATTCCTAAAGTTAACCTGTGTTAAACGTCACCAAAATTATGAGTTTAGAAAATTCCAACTCTTTCTGTATTATCTGTGATAAACTTTAGAAAAATTAAGATCTTCCGAAATTAGAACAATTTGAATTATTAGTGAGTTACATTAGCTAAAATCATGAAGTCACTAATTTAGAGGAATTTAAATTGTTGTGTGTATCACCTGTGATAAAGTGTGGGAATTTATAATATTTATTTAGAACAATTTAGAATCATTAATGATTACGTTAACTACAATTAAGATAAAAAAAAAAATATTTATTTAGAACAATTTAATTTATTAATGATTACGATTAAAAAATATTTATTTAGAACAATTTAATTTATTAATGATTACGATAAAAGAAAAATATTCATTTAGAACAATTTAATTTCTTAATGATTACGTTAAAAAAAAGTCCAAGCGGCACGTATATCCGCTAGAAATAGGTAGATTTCGAGATCAGACAGTTTTGTGTGCCAGTAGAATCTTATGTATCAGATTAGTTTAAACAAAACAAACTAATTTCAAACAGATATCGAACAAATTTTAAAAAGAAAATTAGCTACCTACAAGCAAAATTATATTTATCCAATTTTGCAACAAACAAATATCAAATCTACCACAGAACATGTGTGTGACAATTTATGACACAAACCTACTCTATATCATATGTCGTGCAATTACTGCAAAATATCAAAAAAGTTTATTTCTAAGAAAAAAAAAATAATTTTTTCTATTCAAATCTTTTATTTTTTTGACTGTTATAAGGTTGACATTGACTGTTATAAGGTTTTTGGAAATTGTAGTTGGGGATTGCTGCAAACTTTTTTGTTGAAGCCAACAAGTCAAAAACCTCTAACTGCAGAGGTTTATAAATATAAGAAATGGATTAAAATATTTTTACAGATTCTAAATTTATGAAGATTTTAAAAATATTAGTATCCAAACGGCCGTTATAACGGATTAAAAAAACCACTTTTTTTTCTAGTATAAAGCCTATAGTTCCTTAACCATGTGTCAGATTTTTTTGATTTACGAACTTGTCCAAGATATTAATAAAACACACATTTTTCAGAAAGGTTTTTTGGTCTGGCTCTACAAATGCAACCGTGAGAGCGCCGGTTGATTCAAACGCATTTTGTGTTTTACAAGCTTTTTTGTTGGAGCCGCTCACTCAGAAACCTCCAACCGCAGAGATCTTTTTTTTGAAAGAAACTGATTAAAAAGGTTTCAAAGATTCTAAATTTATGAAGCTTTTAAAAATATTAGAATCCAAACGGCCGTTATAACGGATCTAAAAAACATAGTTTTTTTCTAGTATAAAGCTTCTAGTTTCTTAACCATGTGTTAGATTGGGCTGATTTACGAACTTGTCCAAGATATTAATAAAACGCACATGTTTAGAAAAGGTTTTTTGATCTGGCCTTATAAATGCGACCGTGAGAGTGCCGGTTGTTTAAAAAAAAAAATTATTTTTGCAAACTTTTTTGTTGGAGCCGCTCACTCAGGAACCTCTAACTGCAGAGGTCTTTTTTTAAAAGAAATTGATAAAAAAGATTCCAAAGATTATAAATTTGTTAAATTTTTTGAAATATTAGTATCCAAACGGCCGTTATAACGGTTTTAAAAAATCAATTTTTTTCAGAAAAAAGCCTCTAGTTTCTTAACCACGTGTCGGATTTTGCTGATTCACGAACTTGTCCAAGATATTATTAAAACACACAAGTACAGAAAATTTTTTTGATCTACCTCATCAAATGCGACCGTGAGAGTGCCGGTCGTTTTCGTTATATCTCATATCGTTTATATATATATATATATATATATATATATATATATATATATATATATATATATATATATATATATATATATATATATATATATATATATATATATATATATATATATATAAATTTTTTTTTTTTTGTTTTTTTGTCTCCGCTTATCATATATAGTCGTTTGGCACAAAAATTTTTCCGAAATTCCGAGATGAAGCCCATTGCAATAGGTAGATTTTTATATGAAATCTACCTAAAATATTTATTTAGAACCATTTAATTTATTGATGATTACGATCAAAAAAATATTTATTTAGAAAAATTTAAATCATTGCTGATTTCGTTATTTACAGTTAAGATCAAAAATAAAATACTTATTTAAAACCATGTAAATTATTGTTGGGTCACCTTGACTAAAATTAAGATAAAAAAAAAAGGTTATTTACTTAGTAACAATTAAAATTCCGGATGATTATATTATCTACAATTAAGATCAACGAAAGCTATTTATTTAGAAAAATATAAATCACGGTTTATTGGTATTAACTAAAATTGTGAAGCTACGAAATTGGAAAGATTTAAAATATATCTGTTTGTATTTTCTGAGATAAAATTTATTAAAATTATGAATCAATGTATCTATAGAAGTTTGAGTATTTGATGTTTGCATAAAATAAAGAACCAAAGAATCGGGACGAATTTGAATTATTTATGGTTGTCTTACCGGTGGAACGGAACAACGAAACGGTGAATGTATTCGAACTGGTTTTTGAATTGTGGTCGTACTGGAAATAGAAGAGAGGTGTTTCTCGTGTTGGAAGTGATAAGATAAACATACATTCAACGCAATTGAGATACAACCAACAATTTTTAGTTTTTTTGATATTTCTTCGGTTTTTGCATACGAGGGCGGGGTTAATTCGAATTCATCACACTACCATTCTGCACCTGATCTGACGTCATCGCCTGGATACTAGTATCCACCAATCAGCTGCTATCGTTAGTTTATCCAGGAATACAGACTAAGGTCCGGCTAATTGTACCGAGATTGAGGAAATTGAGTTGATGCAAACCATGGGGTGAGTAACTTTATAGATTTTTTTTTGTGTATGGAGGTAGGTGTATGTGAGAGCTTGTGTGAGTATGATCGTGTGTACGGATTTATGGATGTGGGTACGCGTGAGCGATGATGCTTGTTGCATGTACGTATGGTTTTTTTTAATTTTCTTATATAATCTTGTGGGTACTATACAAACCTGAATTGCATACAAATAGTATTGTAATAAACTTCGTCCAGAATGGGTTAATTTAATTTAATCATAAATAACCAATACGTTCCGCCTAAATGTTTTCTACATTCAAAGATAAATTAAAAGTTAACTCCCTTTAACTAATACAAGTTGCATAAATTAATGTAAATTAAATTTGTTTACATTAATGAATTAAAAGGAGGAGTGGCCTATTGTTTCTAGAAACAACTACAGTGAGTACCAGAATATTCTGCTTATTTGTTTTTGAATATAAAAAGGCGAAAAATATATGAGATAGTCAGTTTTACTTTTGCAATTAAAAGTGTTTATAAATATTCGCAAGTTTAAGGAATAATCGGTGGTACTTGAGCCTGGGTACTAATAGTGAAAGAATCTGAACTTAGTGGAATAGTAAATACAGATTTTACGATTCCGAATATTATTGATTCAAATTGTGGAAAAGCGGTGAAGTTTATTGTACATAAATTGGAGACCCTGGAATTTATTGTAAGGAAAAACGGAAGCTGCTGTAATTTGTTGACAAATAAAGTTTGAGATTCCGTTAACCAAAGATCTGTCTTTTACTTTCGTATTTGCTCAATAATCGAAAAGAACCAACGAAGAGTCGTTACAGTGGTGTCAGAAGTGGGATTATTGAAACAATGGTCAAGACAGTAAATATTAGTGATCTCAGCCAGACCCAGCTGAAGGATGAGTTGAAGAAAAGGAATGCTCCAATCCATGGAACGAAGGCAGAACTTGCATTCCGGCTGCGTAAACTTTTAGAAGAAGCAGGCCAAAACACAGAGGTTATAGAAATAGAGCCTGAGGAAGCTCCGATTCAGAATGCCTCAACAATTGATCCGATGATGGTGTTGATGAAAGAAATGATGGCACAGCAACAACAACAACTTGCTGATATGATGGCCCGACAAGAGAAACAGGCAGCAGAACAAAGAGTAGGTCAACAACAACAACTTGCTGATATGATGGCCCGACAAGAAAAACTGGCAGCAGAACAAAAAGCCCGACAAGAGAAACTGGCAGCAGAACAAAAATTAGATCAACAAAAACTACGTGAAGTAATCGAGTCACGTATATCCAGTGCAGAGGTGAAAATCAACAACATGGAAAGGGAGCTGCGGAAAGTTACCGAAGAACATGAAGAGAAATTACGCAAACTTTCAAGTGAATTACGCCAAGAAATAGCACAAGGGAAGTCAGGTAACATGGTCAATCCATCAACTACTTCAGCCCCAGCTATCTGGGGCTGAAGTAGTTGATGGATCTACATCGTATCAGATATTTAAGATGCAATTTGAGATAGCAACAACTGGGGTTGAGCACCAGCAAAAAGCAAACGCGCTTATATTGGCATTGAAGGGACCTGCTGCTGAAATTTTGCAAACACTATCAGCGACAGAGCGTGATTACAGCCAGATAATAGAGGCCTTAGAAGTAAGATATGGGGAAAGTCATATGCAAGCTCTCCATCGCATGCAGCTCAAAACACGGAAACAAGGAGTCAGCGAAACTTTGCGAGAATTAGAGGCTGACATTGTGAGACTGGTAAATCTGTCATACCCGAACTATAACGCTGAACACCGAGACGAATTGGCAGCTGATACATTTATCAATGCTCTTCGAGATGTACAAATGAGGAATCAGCTCTATCTAAGCAGAAAGAAGCTACCTGCAGAAGTCTTAGCATTGGCCCTGCAAATGTAAGCTGGAAAAAGAGCGCTTGCCTTAGATAGAGTACGTAAGATGGAAGTTGCTGAGGAACCACTGAAAGCAGCGCTTGATGAAGTGATCATGCGTGTCAAAAGTTTGGAAGATAAACCTGAACGAAATCAACGAAGAAGATCTAGCAGAGTGAGATGCTGGAATTGTGGACAGTTTGGGCACATTAGACAGGAATGCAAAACACTAATAGCTGCAAAAGAAGGAGTAGTTCCAGTCCGGTTGATGAATCTTTCAAACAAGCAAGTGGATGTCAAAAATGAAGGAGATTGCCGCGTTGAACACCGGAAGAGAAGGATACATTGTAACGCTGAAGATCTTTCAAGAAGAACCTGTGTTGAGGAGCGCAAGTCATGTAGCGGGACTGGGAGAAATGAAGCAATGAAAGTGAAACAAATTAAGTTCCAAACTCCTGACGATTGGTGTACCGAGGCATTTAAAAGAGAGCAGCTAGAAGATCCAGCTATGGCTCCAATATTGAAATGGAAAACCGAGGAAAGGCGACCGGAGTGGAAAGAGGTAGCACCTTTAAGTACGGAGGTGAAATGCTACTGGGCGCAATGGGACTCACTATTTATAAACAACGGGATACTAAAAAGAAAATGGGAGTCCGCTGATGGAAAGAAAGTGTTAGAACAACTGGTGTTATCATCAAGTCGAGTAGAAGAGGTACTGGGAAAGCTGCATGGAAGTATTTCTGGAGGACACCTGGGAGTCAATAAAACCCTGGCTAAAGTAAGGGAGAGGTTTTATTGGGTAAGGTATCGAACCGACGTAGAGCAATGGTGTCGGCGATGTGATACTTGTGCGACGAGCAAAGGACCAAAGACTAGAACTCGAGGAGAGGTGCAACAGTACAATGTGGGCGCCCCAATGGAGAGAATTGCTATAGACATCGCGGGGCCATTTCCGGAAACTACAAAAGGTAAAAAATACATCATGGTGGTCATTGATTACTTTACAAAATGGCCGGAAGCTTATGCAATACCGAACCAGGAAGCAGTTACGGTCGCTGAAACATTAGTCAATGAATGGATTTGCAGATATGGAATACCGCTCGAGTTGCATACGGACCAGGGAAGGAATTTCGAATCTCAATTGATGGAAGAGCTGTGCAGAACACTCGACATTAGAAAAACACGAACTACACCTATGAACCCACAATCGGATGGCATGGTAGAACGATTCAACCGAACCATGGAAGAACATCTGTCAAAGGTAGTAGAAGCCAACCAAAGAAGTTGGGATAAGGATCTTCCGTTATTCTTGATGGCCTATCGTAGCACAGTGCACGATACGACATGTGAAACGCCAGCGAATATCATGTTCGGAAGAGAACTACATCTTCCTAGTGACATTGAGTTCGGCATCCCTGGAGGCCTGGTATCCACGAAAACAGATTATGTGGGACAACTAAGGGAGAAGATGAATAAAATCCATCAACAGGTTCGAGACCACATTAAGATTGCCAGTGACAAAATGAAAACCAGGTACGACATTAATGCAAATAGTGGCGGTTTTCAAGAAGGAGAATTGGTATGACTATACAACCCCAGGAGAACTAAGGGAAGATCACCCAAGCTGCAGCCAGATTGGGAAGGCCCATATAAAATAATCAAACGAATTAATGATGTTATCTACCGCATCCAAAAGGGACCCCGTACCAAGATGAAAGTGATACATCTGCAAAGGTTGGCACCGTACCAAGGTAACAGCACCAATGCGATAGCTGATATTGTTCGGGACGAACAAAACTAAATGGAGGGCAGTGTAATAAACTTCGACCAGAATGGGTTAATTTAATTTAATCATAAATAACCAATACGTTCCGCCTAAATGTTTTCTACATTCAAAGATAAATTAAAAGTTAACTCCCTTTAACCAATACAAGTTGCATAAATTAATGTAAATTAAATTTGTTTACATTAATGAATTAAAAGGAGGAGTGGCCTATTGTTTCTAGAAACAACTACAGTGAGTACCAGAATATTCTGCTTATTTGTTTTTGAATATAAATAGGCGAAAAATATATCAGATAGTCAGTTTTACTTTTGCAATTAAAAGTGTTTATAAATATTCGCAAGTTTAAGGAATAATCGGTGGTACTTGAGCCTGGGTACTAATAGTGAAAGAATCTGAACTTAGTGGAATAGTAAATACAGATTTTACGATTCCGAATATTATTGATTCAAATTGTGGAAAAGCGGTGAAGTTTATTGTACATAAATTGGAGACCCTGGAATTTATTGTAAGGAAAAACGGAAGCTGCTGTAATTTCTTGACAAATAAAGTTTGAGATTCTGTTAACCAAAGATCTGTCTTTTACTGTCGTATTTGCTCAATAATCGAAAAGAACCAACGAAGAGTCGTTACAGTATATACCTTATTGATGATACCTTACAGCTAATCAAATAAAAAGTTGAATAAAAAAATAAATGTTATGTATTATTGTTTATTAGTAAATCCGGCTTATAACCAACTGAAATGTTCACTGCGACGAAACCAAGATAAAATACCAACTATTCAACTGAAGTAATGTTTTTCTTCATGTAGGTATAAGAGAAAGAAAACGAATTTTCACACCATTTCAAGGGTATTTATTCGGTGAAGTCTAAATATTTGCTCCTATTAATTTATTAAATAACCACCTACACACATGAATGGGGATATAAAGGCATTTATGATGAATTGATGCTTGCCGATCCAACAATGAAATTACCCATGGCATGGTATTTCCATTTTTAAAACTTTGTTTTGGTTGTTTATAATTTCTCTTAGTTAATTGGTGGTAGATGATTTGGTTTTTTTTTTGTTGCCAGTTGATTCCAAGGTTTGTATATATTTCTTCGTAGCTGATGCAGGAATGACGCGACTACTCTGCCACTTTTCTTTCCTAAACCAAATAAAGAAATTAAATCATTTTGCTTATCTAAAGACTCAAACAACAACCGCAATAAATTCATTTGTAAGAACATACCAAAGGGCTAATACGATTAAGTAGCTGATCGAACCTCCCAATGAGTTGCTTAAGCTAGTTGGTCAATTTTTTTTGTTTGTTTTGTTTTTTTTATACAGGTTGCATGGACCCTGATGTAAGTATCCACAATCCTGAAAATACGAACAAGCCCATCTATTGAATAGAATATGGTGGCTTGGACGTCTCGAATGGTGTGAATGCGCCTGTGGGCATGACCGTATGTATATGGGTGTGTGTGACTGGAGGAGTGGACGGAGGGTGTGAGCGTATATGAGGTGTGAGAGGGTGTGAGAGGGTGTGATTATGTGGTTGAATTAGGGGGTTGGATGTGGTGATAGTGGTTCTTTCGCCAAAGGGGTCGCCAGAGTCTCGTTATTTCCCTTGTTTCTGTTCCATTTCCATACATATCGTGTATTTCGCGTACAAATTCTGTATTTGTGCTGGAGTAGCAGGGTTTTCTACTCGTCCCCATGGACTAGAGCTGGCTTGGGGCTATCAATTAAACCTCGCTAGGTACGCGGCCTGCTATGCATCTTCGTTGAATCGCAACGAAACAGCTCTCCATTACAAATTGGCGCCCAACGTGGGGCTCCTCTAAGGATTCCTACAGCAATGTAGGACTCTGGAGGAGTCCCTCCATAAATTCAAAAAAGTTTGAAAAATTTTCTTTTGAAAATTTTTCTTCATAATTCATTTTCATTGTCCCCCAACCAATAGTAATAGACTCTGGCGACGTGGAAGCAGCGTATAGCTTCAAGTACGCAGGAGCGGAGTTAATCTGAGATGTCTCAGATTGACATCGATGGGGTTTTTGCGTCCCCACGTCTCCGAGCAAAAATTCTCCTCTTTTGTATTTTCTAAAAACGCAAGGGTGAGAATGATTCTTCGGGATCATTCTCAATGGGCTTTACAAACCCACGGACCCTAGTAAAGGCTGGGTTTCTTACTGTCACGGGGAATGCCAAAGGTAACCAGATGCCAGGCTTAGATATTTGTGGAATGGTGTATACGCCTACCACATCCAGTCTGGTCATCTGGTTATGCTCTGGGTTCACTGTTGCAGCGAGATTCTCAGCTGGGCTAACGACTCCATAACGTTTGAGTCCCCTTCCTGGAGCGTTAGAACCCTATGGTCTGGGTTGTCCAGTTCTCGCGAATGATACTGGGGAACATCTTTCAAAGCAGTCTGATATCAACTGCTGAGGGAAGAGTTTGCCCAGCCTTCATGTCGTGAGTTAATTGGATTAACTCAGATCATAGCACCTTTCCGTTTGTGTTGGTCGCGTGGATCGCAGTTGGCGAGTGTTGATTGATCGAATGATGGTTCAGAGGATTTATCTTCTGACTATCCCATCAGCACTCGTCCGCTGGGTGACACACCATCAGCACATACCCCATCTTATTCCTTTCCCACCCTACCTTTCCCCTTCCTTATCCATCCCTTCTTGTTCCCTGTCCTTTTCCACTTCCCATCCTTTAACGTAGATTACTTTATACTTTCTTTTGATCCCAAAATTTTTGTTTAATCCAACTTAAAACTATAAATGAAATGAAAGAACGGCGATCACCACCTTCCACCCCAGGAAAAATTAAACTCCCTCATGGTGGAGTCGATCCTATTCTTCATCCCCCCCCCAAAATTGCTGATAATGTCTGATACTAATTGCTTTTTCTCAAAATTTTAGGTATCCATATATAAAGAACTAATTACTGTCAAGAAGATATATATAACTAAATACTTATTGTCAAGACGAAATTTAACTAAATAATTATCCTCAAGAAGAAATTTAATTAAACACTTATTGTCAAGAGGAAATTCGATTAAACAATTCTTGTCAAGAAGAAATTCCGATAAATAACCCAAGCAACAAAAAATAACCGAGGTTATAAAATAACTTCTGTTTTTTATTATAAATCGGTTCAGAATAAGTTATTTTAAAACATGTTATAATAAGGTAACATGTAAACCGAATGCTAAAAACAAAAATATTATGTGTTACTTTAAAACGATGATACTATGTGAATCCTAAATTTCAAAATAACATTGAATTTTTGTTACAAAATCCAGTTAGTATAACATTCGAATAAAACCTATTTATATTATCATATTTATCTACGTCATTCTAGTTATAATTTTATGTTTTCGTAAAGTAACATTATAACAAAATATCTACTAACGCTTTTGAAACAGTAATAGAACGATATTATAACCAAAGTTTATTCCACACGGTTAAAATGTAAAAACGAAGCAAAAACAAGTAAGTCGTCATTGTTGTTCTGCACTTTTTATTAAGCTGGTGCCATACATTTTTATAATTAGTTTCAATAAATCTAAAATCTAAAAGAATACGTGATCTACCTGTTCTGGTGACAATATATATCATTCATATTTTTTATAAGTTGTAACTCGACCATCCCTCAAAATTATTTTCTAAAATAATTAAAAAAGATTCAAGTTTAATAAATAAATAATTGTGGTGAGTGTCCTTTTTGTATAGCAAAATTTAAGGGTTTTTACTTTGAAAATTTTGTTCGATAAACATCTCCGGTATTAAGATTTTAAATATAATTATAAGTGGAAAGTTTATTAGTGGAAAAAATATTT
Organism: Diogma glabrata; assembly: GCA_963693315.1. Taxonomy (NCBI): domain Eukaryota; kingdom Metazoa; phylum Arthropoda; class Insecta; order Diptera; family Cylindrotomidae; genus Diogma; species Diogma glabrata. Next base: position 212,790 of record CAVNZG010000931.1, read on the forward strand.
TTTTATTGTGAAAATTATAATAAAAATTAATTAAGTGGTTAAAAAAAATCTAACAATTATTCAAATCTAACAATATATTTGTGATTTATAAACTGTGAACTGTATTAAATTAAAGGCTGAATTAAGGAATAAGGATTAAAACGAATTTTTTTGAAGTTCAGGTTAGTCTTATATCATGGTTGTCTTTTTAGTAAAATACAATTTTAAACAAAAATCTTAAACAAATTTGTAGCAGCTAAGTCTATGCATTTTTGGTAAATACATATTTGGTTTATTTTACTACGGCTTGAAAGCTTATCAGTTATCACTATTTGATGGTTTGCTGTCTCAAATATGGATGGTTTGCTGTCTCAAATATGGATTTCATTAGAAATTCTTTATTCGAACGCACTTCTGTTTTTTTTTTGTAATGGTAAATTCTCTACTATGGTCGAGTCCGACAACTCAAACATGCCAAAATATCAACTGTCGAAATCGACAATAGCAGACAAATTTTTGTCGGACAAGGTTACCCTCGTTTTCTAAAACCAATTTCCATTAATAAAACAAAATTGTGGTAGTAAATTTACAAGATCTCCTGGCAATCGTCATGTAAAAATAGCAGATACAAAAGTAGTCGGACTCGTCAAGGGCAGGCGCCCCATGAAGTATAAAATATGTAGTGATCATCAAATAAAACAGTCGTGAGCTTGCTGACTACGCAGAAATCGTATGAAAAAATATGTAAAATTAAAAAATTTTTAAATTGTAATAAGACGTGTTTTAAGTTTTAACCGTCAAAATAATTAAAATGTACAATTTAATTTATTTATTGACAAATTTTATTAGCTATAAATAGCTTTAATATTACAAGATTTGTTTATTTAGGAAATGATTAATTTCTTAAGCACACTATTTGTGAAATTTCGAAAAAATTCAATTTTAAATAATTATTTGTTAATATCTTGAATTTATCAAAGTTTGATTCAATTTTAATTTCATTAGGCAGTCCTAATACAGTCCGTTCGTTGAATAGTTGCAAGACTTTTAACATAATTGTATTTTGACCACTGGTGGTTTTAAAGCTCATTGTACGAAAATCACCCGCATTTCTCAGAGGATATTTATCATCACTTACAAAACTTATGAATTTCATCAGGTATTGTGACATCACACCGTATTTTAGTTGAAATACGAACAAAAGCATTCTGAAAATTAATCGCTGTCGTATACTCATCCATCCTAATGAATCAAACATGACTATTACACTTGTTTTGTAATCACAACTGAACTATATTTCGCATAGGGTTTTGCAGTTCCTGCATTCTATCCTTCATGCCGTCATTATAGAACATCGAAATCGTTGCACAGTAGTCAAATGTAGCAGAATAGTTGAATTATAGATCATTATAGCGCTGTTTAATGTCAGTTTTCTTTTCAATCTTCGTAATAATTCAATTTTTTTAGAAATTTGTTTGCAGATATAGTCTAGGTTTTCATTAAACTTTAATTCATGGTCTATAATTACACCAAGGTACTTGATTGAATTTACTCTCTCTAGCACCTCCCCATCAATGTTAATAGCTTAAGAATTATTATTCTCTTTTGTAAAAACCATGTATTTTGTTTTGCTTGTATTCAAACTTAGTTTGTTCATTTTTAATCATTTGATTAAATCATCAAGATCATTTTGTAGTTTGCTTACCGCCTCTTCAACTGAGTCTGCTACCATATAAATAATTATACCATCAGCAAATAACGATATAGATGTGTGGAGAGAACATCTAACTATTCATTTATATATATGTATATATATATATATATATATATATATATATATATATATATATATATATATGTATATATATATATGTATATATATATATATATATATATATATATATATATATATATATATATATATATATATATATATATATATATATATATATATATATATATATATATATATATATATATATATATATATATATATATATATATATATATATATATATATATATATATATATATATAGTAAACAACACTACTGCCAGTATTTTCGGTTCTTGAGGCAAACCAATATTTGCATTGCATGAGTTGCAGTAAACAGAATTAATTTTTGTTCTTTGTGTTCTACTTCTCAAATATGTTTCAAACCACTTCAGTTCTTTGTTTTGTATCCCGTATTTATCTATAGCTTCATCAACAGTGGGTCTCTATCAATAGTTTCAAAAATTCAAAAGCATGTTTGAGGTCCAGAAACACTGTTATTATTGTTTCACTGTTTTGTAGCTCAATTTTTCATTCTGTTACTGTCCAGGTTTATAGCTGTTGCGCATGAGAATTTCTTTCATTGATGAGTTTAAGAATTCTTAAACTAACTAAACTAAACTGAAATATTATATAAGAATGCCTTTGCATTATGCCTATACGTTTTATGCTTATGTATTTATATGTGTCCATATGTATCATGCCTATGTTTAAAATATTTGTTTTATCCCCAATAGGTGACACTGCTGAGACGATTTAAAGTTAATGAAAATTTAAGAGGTGGTACAAGTTGTTTTGGAATCTATTGCAAAATCGTAATTTAAAATAAAATGAAGAGAATAAACTATATGGCAGAAGAAGTTTTAAAAGAAGAGTGAAAAAGAATAATGAAAAACCTAAAATAAACTTAGTTGATAGCGTTGCTTCCCAAACAAGTCACCCTTTTTCTAATAGAAATGGTTTAGATCCTTGCGTTTCCAGTTTAAATGAAACTAATGTCAGTTTATGTTCTCTGCCATCGCAGTTACAATCACCTTTAGAAGTGAACACAATTAATAATATTTTTTGTGAAAATGATTTTTTTTGCTTGGGTCAGAAAATGATAGTTCAGACGATAGTGAAAACAGAAGATCTTTTCAAGATGACTACCGAGATTGTTGTATTAAACACAATGTAACGCAACAATTTATTAATGATCTTCTAAAACTTCGCAGAGTACATAAATCTCCATTCAATCTACTTAAAAATACACGGTCTTTGTTAAAAACTGCAAGTGTTGTTCAGGTGAATACTGGCATTTAGGCATTGGTCACCATTTGATAATGTTTTATAAAAATTCAATTGTATTGATGTCTTGATGTCATCTTAATTGATGTCTTAGAAATGAATTTCAGTATTGACTATTGCCTCCCTATTAGCAAAAGATCAAAGGATCAGTTTTGGCCCATTTTAGGCAGTATTGAAAATATTAAAGTTGCACCCTTGGTTATAGGTGTATATTATTGACATTCAAAACCATCTTCGGCATGTGAGTTTCTTAAGTCAATCATTAATGAAATACAAATTTTAATAAGCGATGGCATAGTTATTGGTAAAAACGAAAAAACTGTTTTTTTAAAGATACGTGCTATGAAATGTGATGCTCCTGCTAGAGCCTTTTTGAAATGCATAAAAGGTTATAACTCTTATTTTGGATGCGAAAGATGTAATAAAGTAGAAGGAGAATACTTTTATTCTGTTTATCATGTCAGTTATAATCAATTCAAATCTGAATTAAGAACAGATGCTAGTTTTCGCCATAAAAGTCATAATGAGCATCACACTTCAACATCATCTCTAGAAGATCTACCAGTACATATGATACAAATATTTCCATTAGATTATCTGCATTTAGTTTTATTAGGCACTACTTCACACATTAGATGGAAACTCATAAGGTATTTTCTAACATTGTATCGCCATCGGCGAACAAAATTATTTACCTTTATTCATAAAATTTACGATGACAAAGAGTATCATTAAATAAGATTTTTGAAAATGGTCAAGGAATTTTGCTGAAACGTCATTCAATAAATTAATTAATGTAATTGTCATATTTAAATAGGCTATATACCCAATTTAATTAAAGTAAATCATATTAATAAATTATAAACATTATTTTCACATATAGCTTTCAGCAAAATTTACAAATGTATTGCATAGTTGAAACCGTCGAGGACGAAGAATTATGCTGCGTTGCTGTTCCGGAAAGCTGGGTGCAAAATAACGTTTTAGCATGGCCGAAAAAATGGTCTATGTTTACCAAAGCTGTCAAAAATTGTATGGAGCCCAAGGATGATTGGTTAAGTTTTCCTTGTAGAGTCCTGGGTACATTCAATAGGTAGATTTTTTTATTAATACTATTTAGAATTTTATATAAATTTAATGAATGCATATAATATAATTTTTTAATCGAAAATATTTTTTATTTGATATACATTAGACTGTTTCACAAATCCACTTTTTTTGAAATGTTCAGGTCCACATCAAAAATCTGAAAGTTCTCGATGAAAAAAAAATTTTCCACCCGATCTGAGCTTTTTATCTCATTCCCAGAGCGTGCGGTTTTGCAAAACGTCCTGAATTTTGGGCTATTCATGCAGGAAATTCAAATTGAGGCTGGATACCGATACGATAACATAAAAACAAAAATACCGCGGTGCTATTCGATGGGAAATTTTCCATAGAATTCAAAATTAACCATGGTACACACGTTTTCTGAAGCCTAACCATGAAAATTTGGAGCCGAAGTCAAAAAATATTGCAAATTTGCACATTTTTCGAAAAGTGGTGTCATTATTTTAACTTTTTGTCATGCTAACCACCACATTTAACGATTTTATGTCATAAATAATTTTATTAGCTTGCCAACAAAAAAAATCTTAGGTCTTTTGGTGGTCTAGATCGCGAGATATCTCACTTTTAGTGAAGTCGTGTTTTCCAGAATTTAGGCTAAAAGGCAACTTCTTCATAATTTCACAAAATCTACTTAATAAAATATACAAAATTATCATATATAATTTCACGAGTCGTCAAATAATAGTCGATTATTTTTCATAATCATTATTACGAATGTCATTTGAGGGTAGGTAATGTTGAAAAATAATCGACTAATAATTTGATGACGAGTTGTATTTAGCAGACAATTTAACGAACAGAAATAGTAAAATTATTTCATGCAACATAATCCTTTGTTGTCAAACAAAATTAAATATTATTTCATCTTAGTAGGCGCATAAATGTTATAAATTTGTAATTTATTTTTGACAAATAAACATAAACATGCAATCATTTATGAATGAAAACGGACATTTTTACTATTTGGAAATTGCATTTTTACATAATTTTGTATGTGCATTTTTGTTTTAAATTAATATATTAAGTAGGCGGAAAATATTCGAAAATATTCGCTGTTCCTTCCTACCAGAAAAAAATAATCGAAACAAATCGTTTTGATTTGCTAAAAAATAGTAAATGAAGCGTTTTGATTGGACCTTATTGAAACTTTATTTAGTGAGTTGAATTGTCATTTTTATTTGAAAACTTTTTATTTTACTTTTGATAAATGATATTTTAATTAATGCAAGTCCCTTCAGTTCAAATACAATTCCTTTTAAAACGTTAACATAGTACGCATTTTTAGGATTTCTTTTAATTTTAAGAAAGTTGTTCAAAGCTTTGTATTAGTTTCGTTTTATTTCTAGTAGGAAACAATTGGCGATGTTGCTCTATCGCTTGGTAAATAAATTGTTTTTGATCTTCATCCCATGTTAAAACGGAATGATACTGTTTCATTAAACCGATAGCTCTTTCGGCAATGTCGTTTGTTATTTGAAGGAATTTGATGAATTCTTCTGCTTTTAAATATTCATCATTTTCCGGCCATAGAGACGCATCTACCTTCAGGAAGCCCATTAAAAGCAGAAGAATTCATCAAATTCCTTCAAATAACAAACGACATTGCCGAAAGAGCTATCGGTTTAATGAAACAGTATCATTCCGTTTTAACATGGGATGAAGATCAAAAATAATTTATTTACCAAGCGATAGAGCAACATCGCCAATTGTTTCCTACTAGAAATAAAACGAAACTAATACAAACCTTTGAACATCTTTCTTAAAATTAAACGAAATCCTAAAAATGCGTACTATGTTAACGTTTTAAAAGGAATTGTATTTGAACTGAAGGGACTTGCCATAATTAAAATATCATTTATCAAAAGTAAAATAAAAAGTTTTCAAATGAAAATGATAATTTTGTAAATTTTATTAAGTAGATTTTGTGAAATTATGAAGAAGTTGCCTTTTAGCCTAAATTCTGGAAAACACGACTTCACTAAAAGTGAGATATCTCTCGATCTAGACCACCAAAAGACCTAAGATTTTTTTTGTTGGCGAGCTAATAAAATTGTTTATGACATTAAATCGTTAAATGTGGTGGTTAGCATGACAAAAAGTTAAAATAATGACACCACATTTCGAAAAATGCGCAAATTTGCAGTATTTTTTGACTTCGGCTTCAAATTTTCATGGTTTGGCTTCAGAAAACGTGTGTACCGTGGTTATTTTTGAATTCTATGGAAAATTTCCCGTCGAATAGCACCCCGGTATTTTTGTTTTTATGTTATCGTATCGGTATCCAGCCTCAATTTGAATTTCCTGCATGAATAGCCCAAAATTCAGGACGTTTTGCAAAACCGCACGCTCTGGGAATGAGATAAAAAGCTCAGATCGGGCGGAAAATTTTTTTTCATCGAGAACTTTCAGGTTTTTGATGTGGACCTGAACATTTCAAAAAAAGTGGATTTGTGAAACAGTCTAATATACATACTTTTATTTTCTCTTATAAGAATATATTATTTGTCCCTATTAGCGTTTTTATGATTTATTTATACAATATAACTAACACGTTATGAAAAATTTCATGTTAAAATTTGGTGTTCTATGTTTTTGGATGAAAAATACCACTGATTGAGTGCAATACAACACACCATTGTAACCGTCATAATCAATTTTAATAATTTATGCTAAAAAATATTTTTATACCTTTCTTACAGCAACTCTTGATGAAGCTCGTAAACAGGAGCAAATAAGAGCAGATTATACTGACTCCAACTCAAGAAAACAGTTCCAAATAGCGCAGCTAATTAAAAGAAAGCATCCAGTAACCACATCAGAACACGCAAGCTCGCAGAATACTGATGTTAATCGCTTATTATCTGCAAGCGAGTTACCAGCTCACATTCAACATTCTAGAAGATGAAAAACCTGTTCCAGAAACATTAGTTTTATTGGACCCAACGGAAATATTAGATGCTGTAAGATCATGTCAGTATTTAGCGTTTACTAAACACATAACTAGGTAGCAGATACATCAAATATAATTTCATACTTTTTATGTTACTGAAGACGTATAATATGGCGTAATATATAATAAAACAATTAATTTCTATAAAAAATTTGACTTCTGTAATGAAACTCAAACAGAGTCTTCTTAAAACTGCCTTGATTTCTTAAATTTATATACTTTAACAACATTACGAACTCTTTTTGTTGATCATTAAATGTATTCACGTAGTCAATAGAAAATGTTGAACTACTATATAAATGTTGATGTCCAAAGTATACACCTTTTGGTATGTACAAAGAATCTCATAGAAACTGATAGTAAAATTATCTTATCGTCCCTGTTTCTATTGGTAGTAATTTTTACTACAAATAAAACACCAAGCTTCAGATCATAAATTACTTTCTTTACTATAAATATTTCGGTCCTTTTTGAGACCTTCCTCAGTATATTTCTCCTAATGTATTATCCCGAACACTATTTTGAACTTAACACTTAATTCTGAGCATTAAGATCAAAATAGTGTTCGGGATAAAACAATAAGATAAATATACTGAGGTAGGTCCCAAAAAGGACCGAAATATTTATAATAAAGAAGGTAATTTATCTGAAGCTTGGTGTTTTAATTGTAGTAAAAATTACTACCAATGGAATCAGAGACGATAAGATGTTGAACTACCCTTTATTTCTTTACATTAAAAATAAATGGTTAAATTTCGCTAGTTAATCTCATTAATTAAAATTTTTATTTGAGAGTTTGTAAGCAATTAAACTCTAGTAACTTTGTGTACAATTTCAAATGATTTACAAAGTTACATGAGTTTATTTGCTCCACAACGAAAATCAAAATTCCAATATTAACTATATGTCAATCAATAATGACTACACAAGTGACTTAGGATCGGAATAAACTATTCACCATCCTACGAGTTAACACGTCAGAAGGTCAGAAATTAAATAAGTAAATCTAATTGAATATTTTTTTTTCAGTAAATATAGCTATGGACAAAAAACTAGACAAACTGGAGGCTCGAATTGTAGAAGAGATGAACAAGAGTGCTCATTTGCGATCTGAACTTCAAGTGACCCTTGAAGTGCTGCTTGAAAAAAAGCAGAATATTTTAACAAAAAACAAGTCAGAAGGTCTTTCTTCAACTCTAGTTGATTTAGAAGGATTCCCTATAAATAATCTAGACGACTTCTTAATCTTGGAACAAAAGCTTTCTAATATACATCTGACCAAGCTTATAAAAATGAATTGGTAAATTTAATTAACATTTTTTTTAAATTTAAATATAATAAAATTTATTTTCAGTTAAATGTCTTATCTAGACAAGGCGCTGTCATGTGGCGCTGGCGGGACAAAAAATGCCAGATCTTTGTGACCAAAGTACCTATTTTCCGATGAAGTATTAATTCTATACTCTTGGAAGGGTACAAATGACAAAAAAGCCTTTAAAAACTGTAAGGGAATAGTGAGCATCATTATTGCTGCTGTTAGAGTAAATTTTGACAAATTTGCTCAACACGATTTTATAAAATTCATATTGGACCACTTAATATTTGTGAAAGCTCGCATGGGTTGGTCTAATAAGTAGGTTTATATAAAGATCGCATTTCATTTAAAAATATTCTAATAATTCTTTAAACTTTTACAGCATCGCTAATTATCAGAAACGTCAACGTTCTAAAAATGGGATTCCAACGCAAACGCCATCCATAACATAAAAAATTCAAAAAGTTCAGAAGGCAGAAATTCCAACAGTTCAGCAAAAATGTTCAGTTTAAAGTTAGGCAAAAATTAAAATGCCGTACCAAAATGCCTTATGTATTTGTTAAAACATAGTCCTAAACAGTTTATGTATATATAATTAGTAATATATTTATATATAATATATATATATATATATATATATATATATATATATATATATATATATATATATATATATATATATATATATATATATATATATATATATATATATATATATATATATATATATATATATATATATATATATATATATATATATATATATATATATATATATATATATATAAAATTTGAAAAATATAGTATATTTTCCTACAAGAGATGAAAAAATTGTTTTTTTCGTGAGTAAACATTTGTTCACGAGACGCCCCAGCGTCGAGTGAGACATGTTTACGAACGAAAAACGTTTTTATCTCGCGTAGGAAATGCAATTTTTTCTATGATAGTAATATATAATCGATATTTACTATAAATTATAAAGTTAGAAATCGACAACAAAACATTCAATATTCATATTCTATTTTTTCATGGTTACGTTGTTTAAAATACTTTGTAAAATTATATGAAAAACCTTAGCAACTATAATTTGTTATTCTTTTTCACTAGTGAATTGACTTTTCGCATAGAAAAAAAGTTTTATCTATGAATCATTTAATTTTACGGAAGTAATTTTTGTGTTTTATATAATATATATGCAATAATATAACTAAAATTTTATAAAATAACTTCAAATAAATAAAAAAATCTCAAATGGATTTATTAGAATTAAAATATTATATTTTATTTGTGGATGAAAAATCTACAAAAAGCATCATAAAAGAGGGAAATTTTCTCTAAAATGAAACAATTTAAATTAAAAACAAATATAAATTAATAAAACAAAACTAATTAATTTATAAATTAATTAAATCTACCAATAAATAAATAAAAGAAATTAAAAGAAATAAAATATTGTTTTTTCTTCTATATGCACATTTAGGTTGAAACTGCGTTATGTTGTAACGTATGTTATTTAATAACAGGCTATTAACATGTCCTCTAGTGTTTAGACTACCTTTTTTCAACGTAAGTATACACATTCACAATGTTAAATATTTGTTTTCTCAACGATTACATTTTGGTTAAAGCTGTGTTATTTTATGACGTAAGTTATTTAATAACTGGGCATTTACAGTTGCTATAATGTTTATACTGAGTTTTATCATCGTAAATATAACCAATTTATAACTTAAACAGGTTTCACAACTTTAGTTATATTACTATAAAATAACGGTAATATAACTTTGATTTGTTGCTTGGGAACTCACATCAAGATAATACACAACATTGAAGACAACTCTACGCACCAGATAATTTTAAGTAGAAAAATTTAATGCATGTTAGCTTCTAAGTTACCAAATTTTTTGCATGTTAGGTTGAAAACTTTTTTTTTGAATTAATTTTTAGATTTTACTTTCTTGTCTAACCGGTAGGCTTGCCGCACTCCTTTTTTTTTGGTATTTCCTAGCAGTTCGAGGACAATTGGGTCCGGAATTTCAATTTTTTTTACCCCTCCATTTTTCACTTCCATAGTTTTAGTATATCGATTTCCTCTCAACCTCTCACGTTTTTAATTTTCGCTTGGTGAGATATTACCCCACGACGTCTTAATTTTTTTTGACCATCGTTATCTCTGGTACAAGTTTTTGTTTGGGTATAGTCGCTACCATCACCTTGCCATCCACTATGACCTCCGGCTCCATTTATAGATGATTCAGCTTTATCTGTACTACTGGTAAAATTTGTATTGTGCATAGGCACTCCCTGTGAACTGAAATCATCATCCCAATCATCAAGCATCCTGTGAATTTGTTGTTTATATAACGCTGCGGTAATAGTAATTTGGACAAGTGTTCTTGCCCTTTTGGCTGCTTATTGAGGTCTCTTTGGGGTAATTTGTAACTGAATACCATCTTCTACAATAGCAGTCTGATCACGGATAATAATTTTTACTGTACAATTCACCATCAGCAATCGCTAGTTTAACAATTGTATCTATAATTCAATCAGAAATAAAAATTTTTTTGTATTTCCAAGGCTTATTAATTTTTCGTATTATTTCACCGTCGGTAATAGTTAGCATAACGATTTTCTCTACCCTCCCACATTTTTGCTTTGGATTGGTCAAGTACTGCGCAGCTGTTTGTTTTTTTTGAATATTCATAATGTCGGCCTCAGATAGGATTGACGTTTTAGACAGATCTAGCTCCTGTGCGGTCTGTCAGCATGAGATAGTACCGGCAGACGTTAAAATTCTCACAAGGTGTAACCACCTGTTCCATGACATCTGCCTCAACGATTGGCTGTTGCAGAACAATACCTGCCCGATATGTCGAGCTGCTTGTGTGCGTTCTGACCTTCAACGGCTGCCTCGAGGAACCGAAAAAAATAATTACACCGTAGTGCCGCCACCTAAAAGACCATACACTCGAGCTCTCGCGGCTGAGTTACTCCAACGACGATTCAGCGTGGGAAATCAGCTATCATCAACTAGAGTACCAAGTGGCCCTCTGCCTCCACAACACGCTAACATAATCCGAAGTGACCCGGCCCAGAGGTGTTTTGAACAAGGTGAAGCTGCTGCCGCAGCAAGAGCCTCGCGTAAGTTCGTACATGCTCAGGTGGATCAAGAGATGGCTGTATTAAGAGGCTCAATAGTGCAAAACCGTGCTCCTGCACCCGAAGAACTGGTTCCTGAAGATCTGTCACCAGAAGAACTACATGCCATGTCTCACATCTCCCCGCGGCAACAATCAGCTCCGTCGGTACACTCGGTAATGGAAATAATGGTTCCACGACATAATATAACAATGCCACCCGTGTTTGCTGAGCCTCATCCCGCTCCTGCTCCAGCCAGAATGCGAACACATTTCGAACAGCACTGTACAACAATTAGGAATTGGAACGTAACGTTCTCAGGTAGGCCCGATGGTCTAGATGTTGAAGCGTTCATCTTCAGAATAGAGCGGCTGACTGAGATGTGTTTGAACAGTGACTTCACTATTGTCACCCGCTGTCTGTACCTGTTGTTCACCGATCGAGCCGCTGATTGGTTCTGGAGATATTTTCGCCAGAACCGACAGCTTATTTGGACTGACTTGTGTCATGCTCTGCGAATAGAATTTCAGGACCGGCAGACGGAGGAAGAAGTGAAAGAGCGGATGAGGGCCAGGAAACAGCGGCCCACTGAATTGTTTGATGAATTCTTACAGTCAATTTATCGACTGGCAGATAAACTACGAGTACCAATGTCGGATGTGGAATTGTTATCCATGATTCAAAACAACTTGCGATTGGAAATCAGGAGGGAGCTGCTATATGTCACCATTTATGGATTGAAACATCTACGCCAACTCTGCCTAGACAGAGAGAAGTTATGGGCTGAATCAGTAGCCAGACCACGCGACTATAATATTAGACCCTCTAGACCTGTGTCTGAGGTGGATTTAGACAATGAATTTTCTCGAATTCAAATTAGTGAATTGCCAACCGAGTCATTACCAATTGCATCTAATGAACTCGCAGCAATACAGTCAGCTCCTAATATGAAACGAATAACCAGCTCAACTATTTGTTGGAACTGCAGAAGACCTGGTCATCGGTGGCACGAGTGTCGTGAATCTCAGCGATTGTTTTGTTGGGGATGTGGAAAGGACGATGTATTGTGTCCTAATTGCGATACTTGTCGGGGAAACCGAAAGGGGGGGCCAGAATCCCAACACCTTTTCTCGCTCCCAGGACACATCTTAGACTCATCTGAGCCTAAAAATAGTTTGTCTCCTGATCCTTCAAATATTTCAACAACTAGTCCCAATAACCTATTAGTACACAATACACTGTTGAACCGAACTTCAACATCCAATTTGATAGAACACTCTGGGAATACTCTACCTGTAAGTATTTCAATCAGAGACGAAACAGATAATAATTCCATTATCGTCACCCCTGAAACACCGATTATAAATGCGACTTTTAATGATTTGGTATCCACTCATGATCCTAATGTGAAATTATTGAAACGAACACCCGTGCATACTGAACCACAACCATCGTATACCAAAATCAAATCGTTCCAACAACGATTGAATGAATACCTGAAAATACGCTCGAACATATTTGTCGATTCATTATCCTATTTGAAACCTACAACGCGCTCTGCACTCCGTTCTCGCATTTATTGGCAACAACGACGTATGTTTAAATCCAAAACCATTTCCTCTATTGTGAAATTGGCCAACGATGTGAGATCGTATGCCACCGTTTGGATATTGGGTAAACAGCATACTGGACTGTTGGATAGTGGAGCGTCCTTGACTGTAATTGGTGGTGATTTTGCTAAAGAAATCGTACAAACGCCAGACCTTCTGACTTATTCGTCTGCAGTAGTTCGTACTGCCGATCTCCAAGGACAGAAAATCTTGGGGTTTGTAAAAACAAAGATTTCGTTTATGAACCAAATCAGAACCCTGGACGTGTTCGTAATCCCGTCTCTAACTCAAGATCTATATCTAGGTATAGATTTCTTTAACGCTTTTGGCTTGTTTAACCCAATATTTAACTTACCTACATTGTCGACTACGGAGTCAGTAATATCAGATTTGTCTATGGACAATCAAGAACGTCTTCAAAATGCTATCCAACTTCTACCATCATTTTCAAAAATGGGTCTGGGTCGAACACATTTGCTAGAACATGTTATTGATGTGGGGACGGCCGCTCCCATCAAGCAACGTCACTATCCGATTTCGCCCGCCATTGAGAAACTGATGGGAGAAGAACTGGATAGAATGTTATCTCTGGGTATTATAGAGGTCACAAACAGTCCGTGGTCGAGCCCAGTGGTTTTAATTCGCAAACCTGGGAAGAATCGTCTTTGTTTGGACAGCAGAAAGGTAAATACTGTCACTAAAAAGGACGCGTACCCCCTTCCACAGATAGATGGGATCTTGAGTCGTCTGCCTCAAAGTAATTTCATTTCCAGTTTGGATCTGAAGGACGCTTTTTGGCAGATACCTCTAGAAAAACACTCCCGAGAGAAAACTGCTTTTACGGTCCCAGGGCGGCCATTGTATCAGTTCGTAAGAATGCCTTTCGGACTGTGCAATGCGCCGCAAACAATGACTAAATTGATGGACCAAGTAATTCCTCCACATCTCAAGTCGTGCGTCTTCGTATACTTGGATGATCTTCTAATAGTTACAGATACCTTTGAGGCCCATCTGAAACTGTTAGAAGATATCTCCCAGTGTCTTAGACGTGCGAACTTGACGATAAATGTGGAAAAAAGTAAGTTTCTCTTGCCGGATGTAAAATATTTGGGATATGTCGTGGGAGGTGGTAAGCTAAAAATTGATCCTGATAAAACTCAGGCCATTTCCGAATTTCCTACACCGCGTACGTCCAAACAGATCCGACGTTTCCTGGGTATGGCTGGTTATTATCGCCGTTTTATATCTGATTTCTCTGCTATGTCCTCTCCAATATCAGATTTGTTGAAGAAAAATTCTAATAAATTCGTATGAACACCAGAAGCTGAAATAGCATTTTTAAATCTCAAAAATGCTCTAGTATCAGCACCCGTTCTAATAAACCCCGATTATACTAAACCCTTTACTCTCCAGTGCGACGCTAGCAACGACGGTATAGGTTGTGTATTACTTCAGTGTGACGTGGACGGTATGGAACATCCCATAGCGTCCATGTCCAAAAAACTAAATTCTGCGCAACGCAATTACTCAACTAGTGAGAAAGAGTGTCTAGTCGACGTACTGGGAGTAAAGAAATTTAGAACGTATGTCGAGGGTCAGGCCTTTAAGATCGTAACTGACCATGCTTCATTAAAATGGTTAATGCAACAGAAAGACCTTTCTGGTCGATTGGCTCGTTGGAGCTTGAAATTACAGGGTTACGTCTTTGATATTGAGTACCGAAAAGGAAAATTAAATACTGTTCCTGACACTCTGTCGAGACGTGACTCTGTCGATATCATTTCTGAACTATGTCCAGTGCCTGATATAGATCTTAATTCACCTTTCTTCAAAACTTCTCGTTATTTGGAGTTGGTAAATCTAGTTACCGAAGCAGACGGTACACTGCCTGATCTGAAAGTGATTTCTGGTCGGGTATATAAACGATTGGCTTGTCTGGATCTCGATATTCCTTCAGAAAGTGAGGTTTGGAAATTGTGATTACCTGAGGAATGCGCTGACGAGTGTATTGCAAGGGCCCATAATCCTCCTACCGCATCTCATGGAGGTTTGGCAAAAACACTGTACAATATTCGAAAATTTTACTACTGGCCTCGGACGTATTCACAGGTTAAATCGTTCATAGGAAATTGTAAGACGTGTAAAGAAATTAAAGCGACAAATGTTCCACTTCGTGCTCCCATGGTGTCTCGTATGCAAACCGAACGAATCGGTCAGCGACTGTATATCGATATTCTTGGCCCTTACCCTAGATCAAAGGCCGGGAATATCGCTATTCTTGTAGTATTAGATCATGTTACTAAATATCCATTTTATTTCCTTTACGGAAACTAACTGCTGAACCAATTTGTCAACTATTGGCTACCTATGTCTTTCACGTATTTGGTTGTCCCGAAGTAATTCTGTCCGATAATGGGACTCAATTTAAATCTAAACTGTTTGAAGATTTCTTGGCGAAGCACGGAGTGAAACCCACCTTATTGGCTTTATATTCACCTCAAGCTAACGCTTCTGAACGGGTAAATAGGAGTGTTTTATCTGGTATTCGAGCCTACTTAAAAGAGGAGCATTCTAAATGGGATCTGCACTTGAGTGAGATCGCTTGTGCACTACGTTGTTCCCTTCACCAAACACTTAGATGTTCCCCATATTTCGCAATGTTTGGAATACCTATGGTGACTCATGGTTCATCTTACGATTTGCTACGACGACTGATTTGCCTCCACGAACCAGGGGAAACGATCGTACGTCTTGACTACCTTAATAAGACTCGGACTCGAATTCTTGATTTAACTGCCGAAGCATTTGTCAAGAGTGCTGAAAGATACAATTTACGAGCTCGAGTAACTCTGTTTAAACCAGGAGATACGGTGTTCCGAAGGAACTTTATTTTGAGTGACGCCGGTAAGAAATTATCTGCTAAACTTGCACAGAAGTTTGTTGAGACCAGAGTAATGAGGTTGGGAGGTGACGCCGCCTACGAACTGGAAGACCTGGTTTCCAAACGTAAAGGTGTTTATCATTCTAAGGACATTCGCGCCTGAGATCGTAAATTCTTGATTTCGATACGGTGTTATATTTCGTTTAAAAATTTATGTTTCACATCCATTGCTGAATGGTGGCAATTGTAAATTCAGAGGTTGAATGTGTTGAGTTTGGTTCAACTGGTTGCCTTGAAACTATTTGAGCAAACTTCAGAGTCACCAAGTCGGATGCGTACAACAGTGTGGCCCGGCTAGCGTAGTCGGAGAGACATGAGACTCTTGACAGTTCAGGTGTAGGGTTCGAGCCTGCATAACGTAAGAACGGAATTGTGGTGGGTACCTCATTAAAGGAGTCGGTCAATTGTTATTTCACCTTTCGATCATGTGACAATTTGATTTTGTTTTTTTTTTTACTTTAGAGTCCCGGGAACCCCCAGATCTGCCCGAAATTGGGTCTGGAAAGTTTTTTTTTGATCCATCGCTTACAGTAGATTAGTATACTAGTGTTTTCTCTCTACCTCTCAAGAATTTTTTTTGTAGTTAACTGATATATTTTCGATCTACTTCGTTTTCAATTCAGTTCTATAGGTATGGTCGGCATTTCTTTATAAGCGTTTTGCTACACTTGGATTGAACGGCTACATGCGCTATTATACTATTTCAATTCAATCCTGTTCATAGTTACCCATGGTTGAATTGGTTCCGCGTTAGAGTAGTTTTTTTGTTATTCTCGTTTGGTTGGGGTTATCGAGTGGAGATCGATGATAAAATATAAGACCAGCCTACGTCTTTTCAAGTTCTTTTTGGACCGTACGTTACCAAAAATTACTTGACCTGTAATGTAGACTGGTAATGTAGAGCGGTAAAGTTTCCGATTTATTCAATGTCTGTTTTCTCATAATTCACCCTTTTGTTCACCATACGTAGTTCATAATAGTTTCTCATCCATCCACAATCTATAGTTTTATTTTCATACAGTTTCCGTACCTAAGTTTGTTCTTAGCATAAAATAGTTAACAATAATATTTCTTTTACAATCCCCTATTATTGAACCATACTGCGTTTTCACCTGCCTTACTTTACCTTTACTGCAGAACTTTGAATTCTCTAAACACTAACCGTGCCTGATCGGCAAAGTTTTCAAACCTCAAACAGCTGTGCGTATTTGTCCAATCGTCGCAATAGAGAAATTATTATCCTACAATTCGTTATGCATTCGAATTCCTTTATGGGTATTGTTATCAAATTGTCTTTCCGTTATGGATCTTAATTTCACTGTAATACTGTTGCAAGTTGTTATTTTGTAATACGTAAACATCATAAAATCGATTAAACTTAC
The DNA here is from genome assembly GCA_963693315.1 of Diogma glabrata. Taxonomy (NCBI): domain Eukaryota; kingdom Metazoa; phylum Arthropoda; class Insecta; order Diptera; family Cylindrotomidae; genus Diogma; species Diogma glabrata. The sequence continues at coordinate 230,275 of CAVNZG010000931.1, forward strand.
GTTTAATCCATTTTGATTCATTGATATTTCTTATTAGTGTGTTGGAAATAATTTATTCCGTAAAATTATTTTGCTTTGTTGGGTATTACAAAGTTAAAAACGGTTTTGTTTTCACGAAAAAAGGTCCTAACATTTATTTACCTAGTGTAAATTAATTGCCTTGCATCAAAACCCTTTTTCGAATTTTTGGAAAAAAAGAAATTTGCTATATAAGGCGCGACTGTAGAAATTTCCAGGCTCTTAGTATATTTACATTCCATACGATACATATAGTTCATTGGATCTTGTTGTTTTCTGTTTTGACGTTTGGATAAATGTCGCGTGTAAATTTAAAGTTTTTTTGGTGAAAGGTGAAGTTTTGGTGAAAAATTACACGAAATAACTGGTCTAATTAGTGAAATTATACAAATCAAATTTAAAGTAAATTACATTAGTAAAATTCGGGATTATCGGTAGCGTAATTACGGTGAAGAAATTGATAATAAAAAAAATTACATTTCTGTTTGTGTTTGTGATTGAAACCCATTATTCTCACCGGTCAAGATACAGGATTGGGACGGTAAATATAACCTTGTGACGTAGTCATAAGATAAAAATAAACATTTAAATATTAACCCAATACTACCAAAAAAATGAACAATAGTCATTTGAGGTTAAGCAAGTCTTTCGGTCGAGTGAATATATTTATATATATTGGTGTTATTTTACAATTCTCATTTTATTGAGTTATTTACTAAATTTTTATAAACGGTAAAGAAAACGGGGATGTGTATACATGATTCATCGTTCTAACCCTAAAGCTAACCTGTGTTAAACGTCACCAAAATTATGAGTTTAGAAAATTCCAACTCTTTCTGTATTATCTGTGATAAACTTTAGAAAAATTAAGATCTGCCGAAATTAGAACAATTTGAATTATTAGTGAGTTACATTAGCTAAAATCATGAAGTCACTAATTTAGAGGAATTTAAATTGTTGTGTGTATCACCTGTGATAAAGTGTGGGAATTTATAATATTTATTTAGAACAATTTAGAATCATTAATGATTACGTTAACTACAATTAAGATAAAAAAAAAATATTTATTTAGAACAATTTAATTTATTAATGATTACGATTAAAAAAATATTTATTTAGAACAATTTAATTTATTAATGATTACGATAAAAGAAAAATATTTATTTAGAACAATTTAATTTCTTAATGATTACGATAAAAAAAATATTTATTTAGAACCATTTAATTTATTGATGATTACGATCAAAAAAATATTTATTTAGAAAAATTTAAATCATTGCTGATTTCGTTATTTACAGTTAAGATCAAAAATAAAATACTTATTTAAAACCATGTAAATTATTGTTGGGTCACCTTGACTAAAATTAAGATAAAAAAAAAGGTTATTTACTTAGTAACAATTAAAATTCCGGATGATTATATTATCTTCAATTAAGATCAACGAAAGCTATTTATTTAGAAAAATATAAATCACGGTTTATTGGTATTAACTAAAATTGTGAAGCTACGAAATTGGAAAGATTTAAAATATATCTGTTTGTATTTTCTGATATAAAATTTATTAAAATTATGAATCAATGTATCTATAGAAGTTTGAGTATTTGATGTTTGCATAAAATAAAGAACCAAAGAATCGGGACGAATTTGAATTATTTATGGTTGTCTTACCGGTGGAACGGAACAACGAAACGGTGAATGTATTCGAACTGGTTTTTGAATTGTGGTCGTACTGGAAATAGAAGCGAGGTGTTTCTCGTGTTGGAAGTGATAAGATAAACATACATTCAACGCAATTGAGATACAACCAACAATTTTTAGTTTTTTTGAAATTTCTTCGGTTTTTGCATACGAGGGCGGGGTTAATTCGAATTCATCACACTACCATTCTGCACCTGATCTGACGTCATCGCCTGGATACTAGTATCCACCAATCAGCTGCTATCGTTAGTTTATCCTGGAATACAGACTAAGGTCCGGCTAATTGTACCGAGATTGAGGAAATTGAGTTGATGCAAACCATGGGGTGAGTAACTTTATAGATTTTTTTTTGTGTATGGAGGTAGGTGTATGTGAGAGCTTGTGTGAGTATGATCGTGTGTACGGATGTATGGATGTGGGTACGCGTGAGCGATGATGCTTGTTGCATGTACGTATGGTTTTTTTTAATTTTCTTATATAATCCAGTGGGTACTATACAAACCTGAATTGCATACAAATAGTATATACCTTATTGATGATACCTTACAGCTAATCAAATAAAAAGCTGAATAAAAAAATAAATGTTATGTATTATTGTTTATTAGTAAATCCGGCTTATAACCAACTGAAATGTTCACTGCGACGAAACCAAGATAAAATACCAACTATTCAACTGAAGTAATGTTTTTCTTCATGTAGGTATAAGAGAAAGAAAACGAATTTTCACACCATTTCAAGGGTATTTATTCGGTGAAGTCTAAATATTTGCTCCTATTAATTTATTAAATAACCACCTACACACATGAATGGGGATATAAAGGCATTTATGATGAATTGATGCTTGCCGATCCAACAATGAAATTACCCATGGCATGGTATTTCCATTTTTAAAACTTTGTTTTGGTTGTTTATAATTTCTCTTAGTTAATTGGTGGTAGATGATTTGGTTTTTTTTTTGTTGCCAGTTGATTCCAAGGTTTGTATATATTTCTTCGTAGCTGATGCAGGAATGACGCGACTACTCTGCCACTTTTCTTTCCTAAACCAAATAAAGAAATTAAATCATTTTGCTTATCTAAAGACTCAAACAACAACCGCAATAAATTCATTTGTAAGAACATACCAAAGGGCTAGTACGATTAAGTAGCTGATCGAACCTCCCAATGAGTTGCTTAAGCTAGTTGGTCAATTTTTTTTGTTTGTTTTGTTTTTTTTATACAGGTTGCATGGACCCTGATGTAAGTATCCACAATCCTGAAAATACGAACAAGCCCATCTATTGAATAGAATATGGTGGCTTGGACGTCTCGAATGGTGTGAATGCGCCTGTGGGCATGACCGTATGTATATGGGTGTGAGTGGGTGTGTGTGACTGGAGGAGTGGACGGAGGGTGTGAGCGTATATGAGGTGTGAGAGGGTGTGAGAGGGTGTGATTATGTGGTTGAATTAGGGGGTTGGATGTGGTGATAGTGGTTCTTTCGCCAAAGGGGTCGCCAGAGTCTCGTTATTTCCCTTGTTTTTGTTCCATTTCCATACATATCGTGTATTTCGCGTACAAATTCTGTATTTGTGCTGGAGTAGCAGGGTTTTCTACTCGTCCCCATGGACTAGAGCTGGCTTGGGGCTATCAATTAAACCTCGCTAGGTACGCGGCCTGCTATGCATCTTCGTTGAATCGCAACGAAACAGCTCTCCATTACACCATAGTATCTCGATAATATTTTAATTGCACTTTTATTTCATCAGCAGAATCAAGATTTTCCCCAATTAAAACATTTTGTATGTTTCTACGCAGTTGCTCTTATTTATCCTTTCCATACTCAAAACTGCGGCATAACCGCTTTCGATTCATAGGTGAAATTTGATTAGATACAAATGGCTCAATATGTTCATTTATCCGGTTAATTAGCTCATCACGTTCCATATTGATTATCGTTGGTGATGAAATAATATCTCGTATAACGCTTGGTCCGCTGATAGGCTGTGGCTGTTCCTCCAATATTTCATCACTCGCAATTGATTCTGTATCACCTGTATTTTCAGTTTCAATAGCTCCAGTGGAACTGATCATTAAGAGACGAATTCTACAAGACGAACAAATTCGCTTTTCCGTACGTAAATTAAACAGAAAGTTTGTCGAACGTAATTTATTCTGAACTTCAGGTGTAACATTTTTTAAAGTTTGTGAACACTTGCCGATACCAAATGGTTTTAAACAATGATATTTACTCATGTTTTAAAAAACTTATTTTAACTATTAAAACACTTTGAAACTTCTTTGCTAACCGAACACAAATATTTTATTAACAAGATTGACAAATGAATTTAGTAATGTTGCTATACGCTGAAAATATCTCTAAAGACTATTATTTTCATTACTGTGCTCTCATTTTATGACAGATATTATCATTAATAGGTGACAAAGTACGGTACTTGATTTGTCCATGCCTCTAAAATTAATTTCGGACAGGTATAAATGGATGAAAAGATAAATTATGTAAAAAGCATTCACACCTTCAAATACTTAATTTGTATCCTTAAAATATTTAAACGGTCATTAAATTATTATAAAACAAGAATTCCGGTGGGTTGAGTTAAATAACGATTCACTGCATTGGTTAAAAAAAAATTGAAAAAAAAAAGGGAAATGAAAATTTTGTAAAAATTTTATTTTTAAAACGAGAAATTATATACTTGGGAAACTTTCGTTTTAGATTACGAACTAATTAAACATTTTTTTTCTGGAAAAAAAAGTGGTAAAAAAGAGGGAACCCCAAACAGCGCCATCCTTGAAACTTTTTTTTAAGTTTAACACACTTGCAAACAATTATTAAAAAATTTTAAGTAATTTTTTTTATAAGTCCTATCAATTACCTTTCCAGTGGGCTATAAATGACTTAAATCGGTTTAGTCAATCGTTAGCAATCGATATTCAAAGATACTCATGTTTCGCAAACCCCTAAAACTTTGCCGCCACCCTGTGTCATCCTGTGTCATAAAATAACAAAAGGATAAAATATACATAAAGTCAAATCAAAGGACAAATCTTACATATACCATAATCCAGATAGAAGTCCACGGCAGAAGTATTAATTTGTAAATATTAATTTAAGTAGCTTAGAGATTTCCTTAAATTATATTCCTGCATGTTAGGTTAAATTTTTATATATAATTTTTTTCTTGTACAGGCAAGATTCAATTTTGTTAATTTTAAGTATTTTCTTGCCGAACCGGTAGGCTTGCCGCACTTCTATATATTTTTTTTTGTTTGTTACTCAGTTTTGAGTATCGGGAACCGTCAGACCTGCCCGGAATTGGGTCTGTAAATTTTCTTTTGTGCTCATCTTCTGCCATAGTTGTAGTATACCTATTTTCTCTCACAGTACAATTTTTACCTTGTTTGGTCAAATCAAATACAAGCATCAGCCAAGATAGTTTTTTTTTGTGTGTTACACACTCGGCTGTTGTCAGATTAACATTTTTTTTTAAAAGTAAAAAAAAAAAAAAAAAAAATCATACTTGTGTCGAATTGGTCAGATCTCGAGCGGCTGTTCAAGGTTGGAATACTTACATCGTCTTAATAATAATTATATCGACATACCACTCTTTAAACGCTACTCTAATATCTTTGAACACAGTAGTATTTTCGTAATTGCCATCTTCTGCCATATTTGTAGTATACTTATTTTCTCTCAAATCTCACCGTTTAATTTTTTTTTGTTCTGTTCATATATCAGCACCTTGGAAAACAATTGTAAATAGTAATAAAATAATATCAAGATAATAATAAATCTTATTTAATATAATTGTCGAATTGCGAAAGATATCGCGCGGCTGTTTGAGGTTTGAATAACGAAATTTCCATACAACTCTCTAACTTCTGCTCTAATATATTTTAAGTACTAAAATATTGTAATAAAGTATATTTTTTTTCTGGTGGTAATTAGATTGTTTATTCGTTTTAAACATTTGCAATAAGTAACAATTAGCTAGTGTAACAATTTTCTCTCCATATACTTGTCTTTATTGGTCTAGTCCTGTGCGGCGGTTTGAGTTTTCATAATGTCTGCGGTTGATGGGATTGACGTTCTGGACAGGTCCAGCTCTTGTGCTGTTTGTCAACACGAAATAGTGCCGGCCGACGTAAAACTTCTCACTCGGTGTAACCATCTCTTTCATGATATCTGCCTCAACGACTGGTTATTGCAGAATCGCACCTGCCCAATTTGTCGAGCCGCTTGCGAACGTGCCGACTTACAGAGGTTACCTCGAGGGATGGATAAAACTAATGATACGGTGGTACCACCTCCACCGAGACCTGTGACTCGATCTATTACCGCAGGTTGGCAACATCGTCCTAGTCAACACTCTTCTACTCCCTTGGCAAACCGCCTTCCACGATCTAGACTCGCCGATGAAGTGCGAGTGAATTTAGCTCAACGATCTCCCATATATGGTGTCGCTGCAGCGGAAGATCACGGTTTTCAGGAAGCGGTAAATGCACACATCGATCAGGAAATTTCGAGAATTAATCACTCAATGATGCAATCACGTGAACCAGCACCGGAAGTGTTGTTACCTCTAGCACCAATTGCAGTATCACCCACCACCCCGCGTCATCCATCGGTTCATTCAAATTATACGCCAGTAAATGCGTTTGTGCAAAATAATGTACCAGTACCACCAATGTTTGCTGAACCTCATCCTGCTCTTGCTCCAGCTAGAATACGAACACATCTCGATCAGCACTCTACCACAGTTAGAAATTGGAACGTAACGTTCTCAGGCAGACCCGATGGTCTGGATGTTGAAGCATTCATCTTCAGGATAGAGCGGCTGACAGAGATGTGTTTAAATAACGATTTTACTATTGTCACCCGTTGTCTGTACCTGTTATTCACAGATCGAGCAGCTGATTGGTTCTGGAGATATTTTCGCCAGAACCGACAGCTTATTTGGACTGACTTATGTCATGCTCTTCGAATAGAATTTCAGGACAGGCAGACGGACGAAGAGGTAAAGGAGCGGATGAGGGCCAGGAAACAGCGGCCCACCGAATTGTTTGATGAATTCTTACAATCAATTTATCGACTAGGCGATAAACTACGAGAACCGATGCCGGATGTGGAGTTGTTCTCCTTGATTCGCAACAACCTACGATTGGAAATTAGAAGGGAGCTACTTTATGTCACCATCTATGGACTGGAACATCTGCGCCAGCTCTGTCGTGACCGCGAAAAATTATGGGCCGAGTCAATAACCAGACCGCGCGATTATAATATTAGACCATCTAGACCGGTGTCTGAGGTGGATTTAGAACGTGAATTTTCACAAATACAAATTAGCGAATTGCCAACTGAATCGTTACCAATTACATCCAACGAACTTGCGGCAATACAGCCTGCCCCTAATATGAGACGAATAACCAGTTCAACTATTTGTTGGAACTGCAAACGACCTGGTCATCGGTGGCACGATTGTCGGGAATCACAGCGATTGTTTTGTTGGGGATGTGGGAAGGACGATGTGTTATGTCCTAATTGTGAAAATTGTCAGGGAAACCGAAGGGGGGGCCAGAATCCCAACACCTTTTCTCGCTCCCAGGACCAGTCTTAGATTCATCTGAGACCACATTTAATTTGCCTCCTGATCCTTCGGATATTTCATCTACCAATCCCAATAACTTACTAGTACATGATGCACTGTTGAACCGAGCTTCCACATCCACTTTTGTAGAACACCCGTTGAATACTACTTCTGGTACAACGGTATCCACTCATGATCCTAATGTGAACTTATGGAAACGTACACTCGATCATACTGAACCACCTCCATTATGGACCAAAATCAAATCGTTCCAACAACGATTGAACGAATACCTGAAAATACGCTCAAACATATTTGTCGATTCATTATCATCTTTGAAACTTCCATCGCGCTCTGCGCTCCGTTCTCGTATTTATTGGCAACATCGACATTTGTTTAAATCCAAAACCATTTCCTCCATTGTGAAATTGGCCAACGATGTGAGATCTTATGCCACGGTTTCCATATTGGGTAAACAACATACTGGACTGTTGGATAGTGGAGCGTCCTTGACTGTAGTTGGTGGTGATTTTGCTAAGGAAATCGTGCAAACCCCAGACCTTCTGACTTATTCATCTGCGGTAGTCCGTACTGCAGATGGCCAAAGGCAGAAGATCTTGGGTTTGATAAGAACCAAGATTTCATTTATGAACCAAGTCAGAACCTTGGATGTCTACATTATCCCGTCTTTGACACAGAATCTATACTTGGGTATTGATTTCTTTAACGCGTTTGGCTTATTTAACCCTTTGTTTAATTTACCTACATTACCGACTACGGAGTCAGTGCTGTCTGAGTTGTCAATGGACGATCAAGCCCGTCTACAAAACACTATTCAGCTTCTACCATCATTTTCAAAAATGGGTCTGGGTCGAACACATTTGTTGGAACACGTTATTGATGTGGGGACTGCAGCTCCCATCAAGCAACGACACTATCCGATATCGCCCGCCATTGAGAAACTGATGGGAGAAGAACTGGATAGGATGTTGTCTCTGGGTATTATAGAGGTTTCAAACAGCCCATGGTCAAGTCCTGTGGTCTTAATTCGCAAACCCGGGAAGAATCGTCTTTGTTTGGATAGCCGAAAGGTCAATACCGTCACTAAAAAGGATGCTTACCCCCTTCCACAGATAGATGGAATCTTGAGTCGTCTGCCACAGAGTAATTTCATTTCCAGTTTGGATCTGAAAGACGCTTTCTGGCAGATACCTCTGGAAAAACACTCCCGAGAGAAAACTGCTTTTACGGTCCCAGGGCGGCCATTGTACCAGTTCGTAAGAATGCCTTTCGGACTGTGCAATGCGCCGCAAACGATGACTAAATTGATGGACCAAGTAATTCCTCCTCATCTCAAGTCGTGCGTCTTCGTATACTTGGATGATCTTCTAATAGTTACAGATACCTTTGAGGCCCATCTGAAACTGTTAGAAGATATCTCCCAGTGTCTTAGACGTGCGAACTTGACGATAAACGTGGAAAAAAGTAAGTTTCTCTTGCCGGATGTAAAATATTTGGGATATGTTGTGGGAGGTGGTACGTTGAAAATTGATCCTGATAAAACTCTAGCTATTTCTGAATTTCCTACACCGCGTACGTCCAAACAGATTCGACGTTTCCTAGGTATGGCGGGTTATTATCGCCGTTTTATATCTGATTTCTCTGCTATGTCCTCTCCGATATCAGATTTGTTGAAGAAAAATTCTAATAAATTCGTATGGACACCAGAAGCTGAAATAGCATTTATAAATCTCAAAAATGCTCTCATATCAGCACCAGTCCTCATAAACCCCGACTATACTAAACCTTTACTCTCCAGTGCGACGCTAGTAATGACGGTATAGGCTGTGTATTACTTCAGTGTGACATGGACGGTATGGAACATCCCATAGCGTACATGTCCAAGAAACTAAATTCTGCGCAACGCAATTACTCCACTAGTGAGAAAGAGTGTCTAGCCGCCGTACTGGGAGTAAAGAAATTTAGAGCGTATGTCGAGGGCCAGGCCTTTAAGATCATAACTGACCATGCTTCATTAAAATGGTTAATGCAACAAAAAGACCTTTCTGGTCGATTGGCTCGTTGGAGTTTGAAATTGCAGGGTTATGTCTTTGATATTGAGTACCGAAAAGGAAATTTAAACATAGTTCCAGACACTCTATCAAGACGGGACTCTGTTGACGTCATTTCTGAATTATGTCCAGTGCCTGAATTAGATCTTAATTCCCCTTTCTTCAACACTTCTCGATATTTGGAGTTGGTAAATCTGGTTACCGAAGCAGACGGTACATTGCCTGATCTGAAAGTAATTTCTGGTCGGGTTTATAAACGATTGGCTTGTCTAGATCTTGATATTCCTTCAGAGGGTGAGGTTTGGAAATTGTGGTTACCTGAGGAATACACTGACGAGTGTATTGCAAGGGCCCACAATCCTCCTACCTCATCTCATGGAGGTCTAGCGAAAACCTTGTTTAATATTCGTAAATTTTACTATTGGCCTCGTATGTATACCCAGGTTAAATCGTACATAGGAAATTGTAAGACCTGCAAAGAAATTAAAGCCACTAATGTTCCACTTCGTGCTCCCATGGTTTCTCAGATGAAAACAGAACGAATTGGTCAGCGATTGTATATCGATATTCTTGGCCCTTATCCTCGTTCAAAGGCCGGGAATATCGCTATTCTTGTAGTATTGGATCATGTTACGAAATATCCCTTTTTGTTTCCTTTACGGAAACTAACTGCTGAACCAATTTGTCATCTATTGGCTACCAATGTCTTTCACGTCTTTGGTTGTCCCGAAGTTATTGTGTCCGATAATGGGACGCAGTTTAAGTCTAAACTATTTGAAGATTTCTTGGCGAAGCACGGAGTGAAACATTCATTACTAGCGTTATATTCACCTCAAGCTAACGCTTCTGAACGGGTGAATAGAAGTGTTTTATCTGGTATTAGAGCCTATTTAAAGGAGGAGCATTCTGAATGGGATCTGCACTTGAGCGAGATCGCTTGTGCACTACGTTGTTCCCTGCATCAAACACTTCAATGTTCCCCTTATTACGCAATGTTTGGAATACCTATGGTGACTCATGGTTCGTCATATGAACTGCTGAGACGACTGAATAGTCTTCTTGAGCCAGGTGAAACGATTCTGCGACCGGATTATCTTAATAAGATTCGAATTCGAATTCTTGATTTAACTGCCGAAGCATTTGTCAAAAGTGCTGAAAGATACAATTTACGAGCTCGGTTAACTTTGTTTAAACCAGGTGATACGGTGTTCCGAAGGAACTTTATTTTGAGTGACGCCGGTAAGAAATTATCGGCTAAACTTGCACAGAAGTTTATTGAAGCCAGAGTAATAAGGTTGGTAGGTAGCGCTGCTTACGAACTGGAGGACCTGGCTTCTAAACGTAGAGGTGTTTACCATTCCAAGGACATTCGTGCCTAATATCGGTGATAACTTCTTTTGTCACTATGTTAGTAACTTTCGCTTGTGTTTTACCGCCGTTGTAAGTCAAGAGTATCGACGACCATATGAGGGTAGTTTCGTCTCGAATTCACAGTTCAGTAAGCGTGTATCAGCTGTGGTGTTCGGGTCTTGTTTCAAAATTTTTTTTTGTTTTGACTATTTATAAGTGCAAATTCCGTGATTGAACGTATTTGAATTTGGTTCAGTTGGTCACCTTGAATCTATATGAACAACCTTCCGAGTCACTTGGGCGGAATCGTACAACAGTGTGGCCCGGCTAGCGAGTCGGAGACGCATGAGACTCGTGTTAGTTCAGGTGTGGGTTGCGAGCCTGCATAACGTAAAAACGAAATTGTGTCGGATGTTTCATTAAAGAAGTCGGTCCTACGGTGTTTTTCCGTTCGATCTGTAGCAGATTGAATCAATTTTTTTGTGACTTTAGAGTCTCGGGAACCCCCAGATCTGCCCGAAATTGGGTCTGGAAGATTTTAGTTATCCACCGCTTGCAATAGAGTAGAATACTGATTTTATCGATACCCCTCCCAAAAGTTTTTTTTTGTATAATCATAGATGCTTTGTTACTTGGTTTCTGCTAAGACTGAGTTTGTAATACCGATCGAATTGATTGCTAATCTGTGGTACATCGAGGTGCTTCACCATACTAATATGGATGTACAAGGTCTAGTTGCGACCAGCCTATGCCTTTTTCAACTTCTTTTTGGTCGTGAGTGTTCTTCCAAAAAGCACTTGTTCTGTAATGGATAGTCTGGACTAATGTCAGAACGTAGTGTATTACAGTCGCAGTTTCCTTAGTTGTTGTTCCTTATATTAATCTGTACCACTTGTAATAGATTCTCATCCCTTCATCATCAATAGTCATATTTCGTGTAGTTTCCTTAACCCATAGTTTCCTTATATATTTCTTAAAATCTAACTAAATCTGCAATAGCCGGACAAACGTATAGGAGAAAGAAAATTGCACTAATTACCCTGATTTATTTATTCATTCATATAACATAATATTGGTTAATTTGAATTAATTAATAATTTTCTTTAATCATCATCCGTATAACCACTAAAATTTAATCAGAATTTAATCTTGCAACGCACTAAAATTGACGCGCGTTATACTTCCATTCGATTGTTCTCGCCTTACTACTTGAGTTTAAACTCTTCTTTTTTTTCAAAACACAAACCGTAATGAAACAACGAAATTCTCAAAACCTCATAACAGCTACGTGTATTCTGTTTCCAATCGTCAACATACAACGAATCACTATTCTTGCTTTGCTAAACATTTGATTTGTCTTTGTATGAGTGTTTTTTCTTTAAACAATCCTTCCGTTATTGAACTGAACTTCACTGTACTGATATTGCAGAATGTAGTTAATAAATGTCTAAACATCATATCATTGATCGAATCTGTATTTGATTCATTTTGAATTCAATTATACGTGTTATGGATGTGTCGGAAATATCTTGTGTCCAAACCTTACTTTCGTACAATATTATCAAATAGCAAACGGTTTTGTGAACTATAATAAGTTCCCAATAATTTGAAAATCTGATGTAAATTAATTATCTCCCATCTAAACACTATATTCGAGTTATTGCGAGACTAAAAATTTGACTATATAATGAGCACTGTAAATTATTTTCTCTCTTAGTTCTATTACATTTGTTTTTTGGTGTTTGGACGGCTGTCAGTCGTGCATGAGATTTTGTTGGAGGAGTGTTTTTCTTTTACTACGTCGGCAGTTCTCAACAATAAAATAAAATTCACCATGAAGATGACGATCGCGAGTGATTGTGATACATATTACTTTTGATGGACGTCTGGTCCTGCATTTCGCGAATTTGTGCCAATTTGGATAAAAATATCACGTCAAACTTTTGGGCTTGGCTGAAATTTTGGATAAGCGCGAAAAAGGATTAGTAAAGCTACCAAAAATTTTATAAAACTGTGAGAATTTATTAGGGACCTGCATAATTCGCTTAACGAATTAGCTTTCTGTTCTAAATACCTATTCCGTGTTCCGATAAATTGTGTCATCATTGTTATTAAATTATTGATCTTTAATCGAGTGAATATTTCTAATTTATTAAATATAAATATCAAAAAAAAAATCATTATCTGTAACTATAAATTATCCAAATGTACGGGACTGGCATGATCAATTTAAAATAATTATTACCGTGTTAGTTAAATTGTGTTGTCATTGTTCTTAAATTATTGAACTTTAGTCTAGCGAATATTTCTAATATATTAAATTTAAATATCAAAAAAAAATCATTATCTGTAACTATAAATTATACAAATGCACGGGACTGGCATGATCAATTTAAAATAATTATTACCGTGTTAGTTAAATTGTGTCGTCATTGTTCTTAAATTATTGAACTTTAGTCTAGCGAATATTTCTAATATATTAAATATAAATATCAAAAAAAAATCATTATCTGTAACTATAAATTATACGAATGTACGGGACTGGCATGATCAATTTAAAATAATTATTACCGTGTTAGTTAAATTGTGTCGTCATCGTTCTTAACTTATTGAACTTTAGGCTAGTGAATATTTCTAATTTATCAAATTTAAATACTAAATAAAAAAAAAATCATTATTTGTAACTATAAATGTACGGGACTGGACATGATCCATTTAAGATATTTATTACCGTGTTTAGTTAAATTGTGTCGTCCTTGTTATTAAATTATTGAACTTTAGGCTAGTGAATATTTCTAATTTATTAAATATAAATACAAAAAAAAAAACAAAAAAATCATTATCTGTAAATATAAAATATAAGAATGTACGAGACTGGCGTGATGAGTTGTAAATCATTATTACCGTGTTTATATAACTTTTGTCGTTCTTGTTATTAAATGATTAAACTGTAATTTAAAGAATAGTTCAAATATATCTTAAATAAAAATAGTTTATTCAACGAATTGGATTATAAAATTATTCACCGATTTTGATTGCAATTGGGTTCCATGAATTTGAATACAAATTTAGTCAACGCATTTGACTACAAATTTATTCAACGGTGTGGACTTTAAAGTCATTCAACGTTATTGTTTATAAATTTGGTCAACGCTTTTGACTACAAATTTATTCACCTATTTGGATTACTAATTTTATCAACGCAATTGATCACAAATCGTTTCAACGTTATTGCTTATAAATTTAGTCAACGCTTTTGACTACAAATTTATTCAACTATTTGGATTACTAATTTTATCACCGCAATTGATTACAAATTGGTTCAACGTTATTGTTTATAAATTTGGTCAACGCTTTTGACTACAAATTTATTCAACTATTTGGATTACTAATTTTATCAACGCATTTGATTACAAATTGGTTCAACGTCATTGTTTATAAATTTAGTCAACGCTTTTGACTACAAATTTACTCAACTATTTTTACTAATTTTATCAACGCATTTGATTACAAATTGGTTCAACGTTATTATTTATAAATTTAGTCAACGCTTTTGACTACAAATTTATTCAACTATTTGGATTACTAATTTTATCAACGCATTTGATTACAAATTGGTTCAACGTTATTGTTTATAAATTTAGTCAACGCTTTTGACTGCAAATTTATTAAACCATTTTTACTAATTCTATCAACGCATTTGATTACAAATTGTTTCAACGTCATTGTTTATAAATTTAGTCAACGCTTTTGACTACAAATTTATTCAACTATTTGGATTACTAATTTTATCAACGCAATTGATTACAAATTGTTTCAACGTTATTGTTTATAAATTTAGTCAACGCTTTTGACTACAAATTTATTCAACTATTTGGATTACTAGTTTTATCAACGCATTTGATTACAAATTGGTTCAACGTCATTGTTTATAAATTGAGTCAACGCTTTTGAAGGACAAACTGACTCACGATTTTAAATACAAGTTTATGCAACGCTGCTGATCACCAATTGATTCATCGTGTCTCCATAACGTTCGCGACATACAAAGTATTTTTTTGCGAGATTTCAAACCTGAACAACGTGCTGATGGAGGGCTGATGGAAGCAGAATAGGAGGACGGGGTTTAATCATGGGGTGAGTGAATTTATTGTATTACTTAGGTCATATGGATAAAGGGGTGTGAATGTGTGTGTGTGTGTGTGTGGGCGTATGTGAGTGAACGTGGGGGTTGGACGTGTTGATCGTGGGTCTTTCGCAACAGGGGTCGCCAGAGCCTTCGTTTTTCCACTTGTATTTCTTTCCATTTCTGCAAATTTTCGTGAATAGCGTACATGTCTGTATTTGTGCTGAAGTAGCAGGGTTACTTTATCGTTCCCATGGGCTGAAGCTAGTTTGGGGCTTGAAAATCAATCTCGCTAGGTACGCTTCCTGCTATGTCCTTCTCATTGGTTCGCCAATGAGAAAGCGCTTCATTACAAGTTTTGTTTCACTCTTTACATTTTTTTGTCTTATGCAAAGTTAGGCATGTTTAGTGTTAATTAAAATAAATGATAAATTAACGTCTCTGAATATCCGAAGATATTATGCCAACTAGAGATTAGGATTATTTTCAAATAAATAAAGTGTTTTTAAGAAATTTATTAACGTTAGCTTTAAAATTTAGAGAATTAGAGAAAATTTAGAGCTATCGGGGAAAACCCAAAAAGGTAAATGTATTCCAGAGGTGAGATACTCTGTTGAAAAAATCACGTTAAAAGGCGACAGTTCTACAACTTTTTAGTTGAAATGTAAATGATGGGTCACAACACTTGGTCTGGTGCAACGCCATAGGTTTGCTGGTTACATAACGTATTTGTAGAAAATTATCATATCAGCAACATTTCGTCTGTGCTGCAAAGAACCAAGCTCATTAGTAAAAGCTGAGTTGTCAATCAGCTTAACAGCTCTGCGTTGAACAGAATCAAGGCACTTCAAACTCTTTTAATAAGCTCCGCCCCACATGTGAGAACAGTAATCCATGCAGGGACGTATAAATTATTTGTATATTAATAGAAGCTGTTCGTTATTAAAAACTTACAACATCGTCCTAAAAAGTCCCAACATCGTCCCAATTTTTGAACAGAGTTCTTAGTTAGGTTAAAAATATGAGAATTCTATTTCAGATTATTTTCAACTTCTACTCCTAGAAGTCTTACAGATTCTTTCTCTACAAGAACTTAAGAGTCAAAATTTAATGGAAACAGATTAGGCGTGGATAATCTTGAAATATGACTATTTTGTTCGTATTGAATTCAACACTGTTATGCAATATCCCGATCCATAATTGTTTTAAGATCAGTGTTTAGGGAATCTTTCAATTTCGATCTAAAGTTATTAAGCGCTAACGGTGAATATAATTTAGGGTTTTCATGAGACGTATGGAGCATGCTATCATCAGCAAAACTAAGAATTGGACTAATTGTAGAATCCAACAAATCGTTAATATAAATAAGAAACAGAGTTGGTGACAAATCAGAACCAAATAGTTGAAAAGACATTCGATGAGACACCATCAACATTAACGCGAAATTGACAAACTCTGTAACTAAGAAATAAGTTGCTCGTCTAAGCCGTAACATCTCAATTTGCAAATAAGATTGTTGTGCCATATACTTTGTCAAATGCTTTGGCAATATCAAGAGCAACACCGAAAGTTTCACCATGGCTTAAAAGCGACTTGTTCCAGATATGCGTGACAAAATATAGTAAATCTCCCGTCGCTGTTCCTTTATGGATCTCCATATTGTTTTTCATTAAGTACATTGTATGAAGAAATTCGTTCACTACAACCGTTTTTGGACCAACTAAATGTTTTCTAACACATTAACCTCAAATTCGGTTGTTGTTTCTCCAAATTCGGTTTTTGAAGAAAAGACAACCGAATTTGAGGTTATTGTGACAGAAAACATTCGGTTGGCACAAAAATGGTTGTACACTGATAAAAAATTTGGTAATCAAATATGCAGAGTTGTGAACAATAAAAAAATTTCACGATTAGTATACAGCCAAACTCGAATTTATCAATATGATTATTAAACCTTTATCAGCCTAGCAAATTATCAAATGAAATAAAAAAATTATCAGTTGTAATTTCCCAAGGGCGGTGATAATTCGAAATATTTTTTTGCCAAAAATTTCGAAAGCAAGTATATTATATATATATAGTATATACGAGGCCGTATGTCGAGGGCTTTTTTTATCAATACCACTTGCAGGGGTCGACATCGATTTTTTGAAAAACAAGATTGAATTTTTTTCTTGAATTAAATCTTCATAATCTATATAAATCTATAAATCTATATAAATAAAAATGTAAATGTTCGTTTGTTCAAAATAGGTAATCTCCGAAAGTACTTGATCGAATCTTTTGAAATTTGGACACAACGTTGCATTCGAATACAGGAAGGTTTATACATATTTTTTTTTTTTTTTATTTTTTTTTTCTTATACATATGTATATGTTTTATAACGTAGGCTGTCAACAATTACAAGTGTCTCACCTGCTTTATTCTTAAATCACTCAACTTTATGGTCGATTTTAACTTCATGCTCAATTTAATCGATTAGTTTCGTATAGTGATAGGCCCAAAGATTATTTTATCTAATTTGTAAACCAATAAGGTTGCAACGTGTTCTCCTTTCGG
Source organism: Diogma glabrata (assembly GCA_963693315.1). NCBI lineage: Eukaryota > Metazoa > Arthropoda > Insecta > Diptera > Cylindrotomidae > Diogma > Diogma glabrata. Next base: position 247,686 of record CAVNZG010000931.1, read on the forward strand.
TAGGACTGTCCTCGGTAGGAGAAAAAATGTCCTCAGTTCTCATTTACTATAAAAACATTCTCCTTGAAGCAATTTGTAATACAATATTTTACACTGAACAAAAAAGATCTTTTTGCTACATATTTCTCCCAATAAACATATGGATCAGGAAAATAAAAAATCGTGATTGCACCTTTACTTATATCAAAGTAACTGCTTATTAAAAATTGAGTCGCACGGTTGGTAACAATATCAATTAATTTACATTGCTCTATAATATATGTGAATATCTTTACTTTAACTATATCGCACGATCAGGTGGTGAACCATTGTTTAAGCAATTTTGGATTCAATCCACCGTTAAACATCTGTTTTTTTTAAATAACTTCTGTTACTAATTATCTGTTCTTAGTATTATAAATGAAATAGCTGATCATTTGTGATTGTTATAAATTAAAGCATTTGGCTACAGAAAACTTACCATTTTGAAGGAAATTTAAATATATAAAACAGTACTGTGCATGAATAACTAACTAACAACTTGCACTTAATGATTTTTATGAAAGTGCCAATGAATCAGATGGTAAGTTTAGCTGTATTTCTGAGTACTTAAAAACATTAAATTTAAGTGATTCGAGTATCATATATCATAAATAAATAAAAGGATTACAGAAGTAATTGTCGTATGTGCAATCAAATATTCCAAAGCTAACGTTTGAACAAAAAACAATTTACGATCACGACCATTTCAGATCAAATCGAGAGGGGGGCTTAGGTGACCATTTCCGATTTGTCTGAAAATGCGTTAATAGATTCGTCTCGTGAAAATAAAAAACTGATTTGACCGAAAAAATTCAATAAGTGGTTTTTCATGAGATATCACCATACAAAGTTTCGCGAAAATCGGGAAAAATCAAAAAAGGAGTCAAATTCAAAAATTCACAGCTCTTTCATTTTTTATCCAATTTGCGTCAACAGTATATCGTTGAAAAGGTATTTTAATCTACTTAAAGATTAATTATTCAAAATTTATTGTTGCTTAACGAAAGGAGAGTCAAAATGTGAGTTTTAATATATTTTCACCCTTCGGCTCAAAACCTTACCTTTAATTTTTTTTTTATTTTTTTTTTAAAGGTCAACAAATTACCTTTCCAACGATTTACTGTTTTTGATGGTATCTTGATTCGTTAGGTTTTTATTGAGTTTTTTATGGGATATGCCATGAATTTTCAGTACAAAGTTTTACCGCATGAGTAAAATATATATATATATATATATATATGTTGATTATTAATATATGTATTCGCCCTTTATTTTTGTGATGTGGTTTAGAATTTATTTTTCGAAGGCGCCTTCCGATGTTGAATTGATTTTAAATCATTACCAAAGAGTGCACAAAACCAAAGCAGAATATGTTGATGTTAGGTTTAGATAGCTTAGGATTCATTAAAATGTTGTATAATTTTAAAAAAATCCAATTTATTTGATTGTATTGGTCGACGTTTCGGCAGTTTTTTGTTGCCTTTATCAAGACTATGTTACCCTTAAGTCAATAGCTTAGAACAGAACTATTTTAAAAACTTTTAAAAATCTTTAAAAACTTTTAAAAAACTTTTACAAACTTTAAAAAACTTTTACAACACAGCATATACAATAATTGACAGGATTTGAAATAGTTTTTAGTTGTCTTTAAAAGTTTTTTACAAAACTAATAAAATTGTTATTATTGGACATTGACAATATACATAAGCATAACCAACATTACTGGTAAAAAATGTGGAAATCATTGATTGTACGAACAACACTATCTGTACGAACAAAACGATGGAGGTTTGTGTCATTTGGACCTTGATTCAATCTGATGAAAACTTTAAAACCTCAAAAAACACATATAATGTTTAAAAAAGGAAGACAATGGTTCACTGAACCATTGTCTTCCTTTTTTAAACATTATATGTGTTTTTTGAGGTTTTAAAGTTTTCATCAGATTGAATCAAGGTCCAAATGACACAAACCTCCATCGTTTTGTTCGTACAGATAGTGTTGTTCGTACAATCAATGATTTCCACATTTTTTACCAGTAATGTTGGTTATGCTTATGTATATTGTCAATGTCCAATAATAACAATTTTATTAGTACAGTGAATTATTTGTGATATAACATCACCCCGATGGAAAATCTCCCATCAAGAATAATATAAGAACTGAATCTAAAAAATTATGGTGCAAATTATGAAACTTTTTGCAATCCATACAATTTTAGAGCGATCTAGTTTCGAACCAATGAGAAAATTTTTAAACTTTAAAAAAGTTTATCATTCTCATCAGGGCTAGCCGACTAGATAAACTCTACCAAAAAATGTTAACGCTAATGATTATAAACCAAAAATTGGGTTACAACTCTAGCGAAGTGTAAAAACAAAAAATTTACATAAACATACATTTAATAAATTCAGGTTTAGTCAATTAATTTCTCTGGTGATCACTGTTTTGTTATACTCTAGATTTTCTAGTATTGAATAACAAAATTGTATCTGTGAGAAGAAGATGACTAGTCTTCACTTGTGTCTATTGACACATGATCAACAATTAATTCAGTAAATTATTTGTGATATAACATCACCCCGATGGAAAATCTCCCATCAAGAATAATATAAGAACTGAATCTAAAAAATTATGGTGCAAATTATGAAACTTTTTGCAATCCATACAATTTTAGAGCGATCTAGTTTCGAACCAATGAGAAAATTTTTAAACTTTAAAAAAGTTTATCATTCTCATCAGGGCTAGCCGACTAGATAAACTCTACCAAAAAATGTTAACGCTAATGATTATAAACCAAAAATTGGGTTACAACTCTAGCGAAGTGTAAAAACAAAAAATTTACATAAACATACATTTAATAAATTCAGGTTTAGTCAATTAATTTCTCTGGTGATCACTGTTTTGTTATACTCTAGATTTTCTAGTATTGAATAACAAAATTGTATCTGTGAGAAGAAGATGACTAGTCTTCACTTGTGTCTATTGACACATGATCAACAATTAATTCAGTAAATTATTTGTGATATAACATCACCCCGATGGAAAATCTCCCATCAAGAATAATATAAGAACTGAATCTAAAAAATTATGGTGCAAATTATGAAACTTTTTGCAATCCATACAATTTTAGAGCGATCTAGTTTCGAACCAATGAGAAAATTTTTAAACTTTAAAAAAGTTTATCATTCTCATCAGGGCTAGCCGACTAGATAAACTCTACCAAAAAATGTTAACGCTAATGATTATAAACCAAAAATTGGGTTACAACTCTAGCGAAGTGTAAAAACAAAAAATTTACATAAACATACATTTAATAAATTCAGGTTTAGTCAATTAATTTCTCTGGTGATCACTGTTTTGTTATACTCTAGATTTTCTAGTATTGAATAACAAAATTGTATCTGTGAGAAGAAGATGACTAGTCTTCACTTGTGTCTATTGACACATGATCAACAATTAATTCAGTAAATTATTTGTGATATAACATCACCCCGATGGAAAATCTCCCATCAAGAATAATATAAGAACTGAATCTAAAAAATTATGGTGCAAATTATGAAACTTTTTGCAATCCATACAATTTTAGAGCGATCTAGTTTCGAACCAATGAGAAAATTTTTAAACTTTAAAAAAGTTTATCATTCTCATCAGGGCTAGCCGACTAGATAAACTCTACCAAAAAATGTTAACGCTAATGATTATAAACCAAAAATTGGGTTACAACTCTAGCGAAGTGTAAAAACAAAAAATTTACATAAACATACATTTAATAAATTCAGGTTTAGTCAATTAATTTCTCTGGTGATCACTGTTTTGTTATACTCTAGATTTTCTAGTATTGAATAACAAAATTGTATCTGTGAGAAGAAGCCAATTTTTGGTTTATAATCATTAGCGTTAACATTTTTTGGTAGAGTTTATCTAGTCGGCTAGCCCTGATGAGAATGATAAACTTTTTTAAAGTTTAAAAATTTTCTCATTGGTTCGAAACTAGATCGCTCTAAAATTGTATGGATTGCAAAAAGTTTCATAATTTGCACCATAATTTTTTAGATTCAGTTCTTATATAATTTTATTAGTTTTGTAAAAAACTTTTAAAGACAACTAAAAACTATTTCAAATCCTGTCAATTATTGTATATGCTGTGTTGTAAAAGTTTTTTAAAGTTTGTAAAAGTTTTTTAAAAGTTTTTAAAGATTTTTAAAAGTTTTTAAAATAGTTCTGTTCTAAGCTATTGACTTAAGGGTAACATAGTCTTGATAAAGGCAACAAAAAACTGCCGAAACGTCGACCAATACAATCAAATAAATTGGATTTTTTTAAAATTATACAACATTTTAATGAATCCTAAGCTATCTAAACCTAACATCAACATATTCTGCTTTGGTTTTGTGCACTCTTTGGTAATGATTTAAAATCAATTCAACATCGGAAGGCGCCTTCGAAAAATAAATTCTAAACCACATCACATATATATATATATATATATATATATATATATATATATATATATATATATATATATATATATATATATATATATATATATATATATATATATATATATATATATATATATATATATATATATATATATATATATATATATATATATATATATATATATATATATATATATATATATATATATATATATATATATATATATATATATAAATATATTAGGGTGTTCCTTAGTCATATGAGAAAAAAAAATAACGGTATATATTTTTGGTCTCACCCCCTAAATCGGTGTGTATACATATAAAAATGAGCTGCAAGAAATTTTAGGTCAATCCTTAGATTATAAAATACACAGGATAAGTAATATCTTTTTAAGTTGAAGTTATTTTTATTTACATAAAGTAGTATGCGATTTTAACGTGATAGTATTTGCACTGAAAAAACACAGTAGCTCAGAAATTGAAATATCATCGAGGTTTTTACTTGCTTGACCAAATATGCTTACAAAATAACAGACTTATGTAGAAATTTTGTATTTAACATTTTTACCGATTGGAGAATGACCAACCTTATTCAATTTTATTTTATGTTTGTCAAAAGTATATCGATTAAAATAAAACTGATAATATTAAAACTGAAAATTTGATCCTAACTAAAATTTTATCATGTACGCTTTGGTTTTGTTTTCATTTAAACTAAATTTAAGATGAAATGGATATTGTTTATATGGTTTACTGTTTCAGGTTTTGTTTTAATTTAGAATGAAATTAAAATGAAATATATATTATTTGGCAGTTACTTCTTTCTGGCAATAGAAGAATAATAATATATTTTTTTTTCTATAAATGAAAAGAGATAAAAATGCTGCATGGGACCCTGTATTTTTGTGTTTATTTTTACAGGAGCCTTTTATTTTGTGGAAATTATTTTCAATGCAAAATTTGAATTTAAAAAATAGCTTCAATTTTTTTTATAGTTTGATAGTGTAGATACACAAATATTATTTATCCTGTATATTTTATAATCTAAGGGTCAATCAAATAAAGTTAACCCGTGCCGACTTGAAGTTGAACTTTGGCTTAAGAGTTATTCTGTATGAAATCATCGAAAAAAAAGAAAAATTGTTGCTGCACTGTTTCAGATGTTACTCAAACTTTGTGGAAATGTTTTTTAAGGTTCAAAAGATCAAAATCCACAAGGATTTAATTTTCGCACGCGCCACTTCCGGTCCACACAAAATAAAGCACTTGAAAAGTCGTATTTTTGTGTTTTGCGGTTTTAGCTGTAAAACTTTTTCTAATAAAGATATTGATTCGGTCAAGGTAGCATTATAAAGCTGAAAGATGGTAGTTTTTAAAACAAAAATAAAAATGTAAGAAACTGTAAGCTGTAAGAAACAAATGGTTGGCTTCTCTTTAAACGCCTGTACACCCGCGTCAAGAGGAAATAATTGTTTTGTTATTTCCTCTTGACGCTCATTATATATCCAGAACACTATGTTTCCAGAGCTGTGGTGAAGTCAGCCTATGCAATATTTTTTAAATTGTTTATCCAACAATTGTTTCGGTTTTAAAAAACCATCTTCAGGGATAATATTTAATAAAAAATTTGATACAAAAAATAAACACAAAATGACACATGAAAAACTTATTATGAAAAACTAACAATCGAAAAAGAAAAAGCTAACTATATAAAAAATAATGAAAGAAAATACAAAACAATAATACAATGAAAAAATATTGCGACGCTGATGCATAGGCTGACTTCACCACAGCTCTGGAAACATAGTGTTCTGGATATATAATGAGCTAATTTCCATAAAATACTTTAATTAAAAGCTAACCAATATTATGGACTTCGTAGTTCTAATAATAAAAATATTAAAGCAGGCAGCAGTATCCCAACAAACATAAATTCTGTTGTACGAGAAAAAGTAAAAAAAATTTTATCGGAAGTGACAAAGCGGAAGTTAGGATGCAGAACTGTTGTAAACCGTACTAAATGTGTGTGTACCAAATTTCATCCAACTCGATTATCAGGTACAGAAGTTATTGAGCTTCGAAAATAACAGGTGCTTGGAGGACCCCCTACCACTTTGTTCACTATAGCTAAAAAAACTAATCAGTTCCTTGCCATACATATTTGCATCTTTTTCCAAAGTGTAATCAAAATTACTTAACGAACGAATGTTGTATGCTTCCAACAAACATTGAAACAATAAACAGGTGTTCGGGAGGACCCCACCACTTATCCAAATATTGTTCAAAAACTAGTCAATTCTTTGTCAATAAAGTCTTTATCTTTTTTCAAAGTGCCATTAAAATTGATTAATGAATGAAATCTGTATGCTCCCAACAAACTATAAAAACCAAGTGTAATAAGTCAGCAGTTATATGGTAGATCCCCCGCCACTTTGATCAATGTGTCCCAAAAGATGATAATTACCTTCTTACACTAATTGAAACCTTTCCATAAGTTTTATCATAATCACTTCATTATTGTAGGCTGTAGTGTGCATAAAGATACTGAAAAAACTGCCAACAATTAAAAAAAAAACTTTTTTTACCGGATGTAAACAACCGGAAGTTAGGATGCAGAATTTTTGTAAATCATACTAAATGCTTATGTACAAAGTTTCATCCAATTCGATTATCAGGTACAGATGTTATTGAGCTTTAAAAAAAACAGGTGCTGCAGGGACCCCCCACCACTTTGTTCACTATCGCTCAAAAACTAATCAGTTCTTTGCCATACATGTTTGCATTTTTTTCCAAAGTGTCATCAAAATTGGTTCACGAACGAATGCTGTGTGCTCCTAACAAACATTGAAAAAATGCTGACACAGTAAACAAGTGTTCGGGAGACCCCGTACCACTTATCCCAATATTGTCCAAAAACTAATCAGTTCCTTGTCATTTAAGTTTCCATCTTTTTCCAAAGTGTCATTAGAATTGATTAATGAACGAAGTCTGTATGCTCCCAACAAACTTTAAAAACAAAGTGTGAAAAGTCAGCAGTTGTATGGTAGACCCCCCGCCACTTTGATCAATGTGTCCCAAAAGATGATAATTCTCTTTTTACACTAATTGGAACCCTATTCCATAAGTTTCATCATAATCACTTCATTATTGTAGGCTGTAGTGTGCTTAAAGACACTGAAAAAACTTCAAAAAAGTACAAACAAAATTTTTTACCGGAAGTGAAAAACCGGAAGTTGGGATGCAGAACTATTTTAAACCGTACTACATACTCATGTACCAAGTTCCATCCAATTCGCATATTAGGTACAGAAGTTATAGAGCTTTAAAAAAAACAGGTGCTCCAGGGACCCCCCACCACTTTGTTCACTATCGCTCAAAAACTAATAAGTTCTTTGCCATACATGTTTGCATCTTTTTACAAAGTGTCATCAAAATTCGTTCACGAACGAATGCTGTGTGCTCCCAACAAACATTGAAAAATGTGTGACACATTAAACAGGTGTTCGGGAGGACCCCCACTACTTATTCCAATATTATCCAAAAACTAATCAGTTCTTTGTTACTTAAGTCTCCATCTTTTTTCAAAGTGTCATTAAAATTGAATAATGAATGAAGTCTGTATGCTCCCAACAAACTTAAAAAATAAAGTGTGAAAAGTCAGCATTTGTATGGTAGACCCCCCACCACTTTGATCAATGTGTCCTAAAACATGATAATTATCTTTTCACAGTAATTGGAACCCTATTCCATAAGTTTCATCATAATCACTTCATTATTGTAGGCTGTAGTGTGCATAAAGACACTGCCTTCAAAAAAGATCAAAAAAATTTTTTTCCGGAAGTGAAAAACCGAAAGTTGGGATGCAGATCTATTGTAAACCATACTACATACTCATGTAACAAGTTTCATCCAATTCGCTTATCACGTACAGA
>CAVNZG010000932.1:0-25345 GCA_963693315.1 Diogma glabrata
TGTACAAAGTTTTACGCACAACTGCACAACTTTATTGTAGTATAAATCAATTTTGAATTTTTTAAACTCGCTAGACATTTTGAAAATTATGCTAAACATGCCATGATTTTCTCTATAAACTTCATACAATAATTTATTTGTTTGTTCTAATTTTATGAATATTTTACGGGTGATTATTTTACGGGCGGTAAAGTAGAAATAGTACACTATGATGCTAGGACGTAAGCTAAAATATTACGTCCGTGCATCATATACTATTTTTTATTCGCCGCAAGCAAAATATTTAAAAAAAATTTGTTTAATCTAAATTAAAATTATAAATTTTCATAAATTTTAAAATAAAAATATGTGGAACAAGTAACCTTTGACAAAATATTTATTATTTTTTCCAAATTATTGTGTAGCTATGACAACAAATGATAACAACTATTTTAATTGGATAATGAAATTTTGAATTTAAGGGTTGCTTTGATAAAAAAATTTATTTTTCATAGAATTTAAACAAATACAAATGCTTTTTACTTTTTTGGACGTAGCTATCACAACAAAATAAATAGCTGAAAAGTGATACTTTAAGGCCGCAAATCACAGTAATAAAGTAACACTTTAATGTGTAGGCGAATAAAAAATATATTAATATTTCATATAGCAACGAGATTTTATTTTACGGATGTAAAGTTCAACTTTCAGCCACGATAACTAGGATGTAAATAGTATATTACATATTTAGAGTTGTAAATAGCATTTTACATGCGAGTAAAAATTTTGCGCACGAGACGCGTAGCGTCGAGTGCAGCATCTTCACGAGCATGGAAAATGCTTTACAACTCGAGATTTGTTATATACTTTTTCTACGACTTTGTTTTAATGCCCAAACGCATATAATTACTTGAAAAAATGAACTACTAATTATAAATTAAATGCAAATAGTTTACAAATTGTGATAGGCTTTGCATTATTCTGTGTCAAAATAAATTGAAATATATAATTTTTAAGAATCAAATTTTTCTTTAAATAAAAATTTTTCTTTTTATTAAAAGCGTGCGGTAATATATATATGAAAATCCATTACCGCACGCTTCTTTTACTTACCGCACGCTATTTGAAATAATCAATTAACATGTCATGGATAGTGTGATGTAATTTATAATTTACTGTGATAGGAGTAGAAAATAGTATATTACATATATAGAGTTGTAAATAGCATTTTACATGCGAGGGAAAATTTTGCGCACGAGACGCGTAGCGTCGAGTGCAGTATCTTCACGAGCATGGAAAATGCTTTACAACTCGAGATTTGTTATATACTTTTCCAACGACTTTGTTTTAATGCCTAAACGCATATAGTTACTTGAAAAAAATGAACTACTTATTATAAATTAAATGCAAATAGTTTACAAACTGTGGTAGGCTTTGCATCGTTCTGTGTCAAAATGATTGAAATATTTAATTTTTAAGAATCAAATTTTTCTTAAATAAAAATTTTTCTTTTTATTAAAAGCGTGCGGTAATAAATATATATAAAAATCCATTACCGCACGCTTTTTTTCACTTACCGCACGCTATTTGAAATAATCAATTTACATGTCATGGATAGTGTGATGTAATTTATAATTTACTGTGATAGGAGTAGAAAAATAAATTTTTAATTACATAGTGTTGCCGACGTATTTCCATAAGAGAAGGAATTTAATAAAAGAAAACAACAACAAATGTTGTCGTATTCTTAATTTTTTGATAATTTCTACAGCTTTCAGTTTAATTAATCAATTTTAGGGTTGTGTTAACAATTTTTTCCATGTATCATAATTTTTTGTAATGCATATAAATCTTATATTTTTCCACGAAAACAAATCAAATCAACATTTTTTTATTATAAAAACAGACGGGGTACGGGGAGTAAGAGGAGTTGAAATGAACTTTGAACAAAGAGAAAATGAAAATAAATAAAATTTCTATCTTTATATAAATTATAATCCCTTTGTTTGTTTTTATTATTTTCAAAGTTTTCTCGCCATGTCACAAAATGATTTTCTATAGCTTGAGAATAAAATCATAAAGATTTTCAGACATAATCCATAACATATAACTATAGAAAATTAAGTTTTGTTTTAACAAATTTAATTTAGTTACGAGAAGAGAGAAATTGATTTTTCATGGATTATGTTGTTTGTTTATTTTGAAATCATAATTCTATAAATGGTGGACATTTCTGATATAGGAAGACAAACTCGATAACACACATAAAACCAGTCCTACGACACACTCTACATAAATTGCTTCAGCCCAAATAAAATATATCAATATAAACGATTATACCGTACAGAAGGAGAAAGCAAAAAATCACCAGTGATTATATCCATATGTGAAAGCAACGCAACTTAGCAACCAGCATAAAATAATTAAATTTAAACAAATATAAAACAACATAGTGAATGCAAAAGTACAAAATTAAAAGTGCAAGAAGTGCACTTCTAAACCAAAGGTTTTGACAAACCAAGTACATCAAATTGTTCAAATGTGTACCTACCTAGGTGTAAACATCGTTTAAATATATAGAATCGTAGTGATACAACAAATATACGGCCCAAAACTGGACAACATCATACTTCATATTAGGAGTAGGTCAAAAGATTCTTTTCTTAGACTCTACACAGTATTTCATGTGTTATGAACGCCGCTCTTGCTATGATTACGCAGGTTCGACTGTATAATTTCTTTAGTTAAAGTTGAGTGGGAGAAACGAGTAGAGCGAACATCATGTCTATAAAAGACCAAACATTCTGATAATCGTTCTCTTTTTCCTCTGACTCAAGTAAGTAAAACATTAAATAATAATATCATAATAAACTGTGTTTGAATATCATTTTAAATAAAAGAAAAATCATAAAATAAAGTAAATTATTATGGTCCAAATACATGTGCAGAATTCTGCATGCAGCGAAATTAGAACATGTGTTGTTATATGAGAGCAATTACATGTAAATTCTGCATGCAGAAAAATTCTGCAAGATATCTCTAATTCTAATTTCGCTGCACAGAGGCAGTGCTACCACAATAAAAAAAACAAAAACTACTTGAAAACTCAGATAAAAATGCATTATTTTGACATTTTGTTTGAAAATGAATTATTTTTTTTATAACTCAAATAAAAATGAACGATATTTTTTGAAAATGAAATTATTTTTGTAATGATTATTTGTTTATAAAGATATTCAAATATTCTAAATAATCCAAATTATAAAATAATTAAAACTAATATTATTTATTTATTTTATTTATTTATTTATTTATATCTTTTCGTATATTTATTGTAAATAAATAAATTTTTGGAAAGGATTATCGGAAACAGTGGTATATGTAATTTGAACTTAAATTTTAATTTAGACATAAAAGTTTTTACAGGCAACGATTCAATTATTTTCTTCTATCTTTTAATTAAAAAGATAGTTTTCTTTAAATTGGGACAATTTTCACTAATAACTATGTACTTCATAATACGTAAGAACACGAACTGTCATTTTTTCGAAAATGCTGCACGTCAAATATATAAAAATTCTGCACATCTATTTTAGATGCAGATATGCATGCAGCACTGCGTGCAGACTTTCTGCACATGTATTTGGACCATTAAACTTATAAAATAAAGTAAATTGTTGAAAATAATAAAGACAGAATAAATTGTTAAATTGATAAAGACTTTCAATAATTCATACAAGTGCACAACAAAAATTTGGTGACAGCGGTGGGGTGTTTTCCAGATTCAGGAAAATTTCTTTATAAAAAAATTTGTTTGCATTTTGTGTTGAATTATTTTTGTATTTTAATGAGTAGTGTAAAGAGGAAAATAAAATAATAAAAATAAAAAGATATTCAAACAAATCGTCGATTTTTAAAATGTTTTACTTACAACCAAATTTATTTTCTTACATGAAAAATACGAGCCAAATTACACACACTCAGTATTTTTGGCACGAATAAAAAGAACGCGTTGCTGCAGGTTTTCGACTTTCTATAATCTATCATCAAGGAAAAATCGAAATTAAGGGCAAAGTAATCATCCAGTGAATCATCAAATTTATTACCAAAAATCATTGGTTTTCAAAACAAATTACAATTTGAGACGCTGGAATTCATCATTGCCATTATCATACAAAGTTCGTTTTTTAATAGTACAAAGGATACAACATACAACAAATTTAGTCATCATCATCAATTACCGAATCTATTTGGTTTAATACAAATTTGCAAGTGAGTCATCTCAATACAACAAATCAACATTTACAGCTCATCACCGTTACCAAAAATCATTTGGTTTACTTCTACTTACAAAAAAAGAAACAACAACAAGAAATAACAACAAAGTTCATCACACATAAATCAAAATCTGGTTTTACATAAATTTTACCTACAAATCATTATCATCCAAACAACAACAAAAGTTCACAGTGCAGTTCAACAACCCATCTGATTTAGATCGATATAATCGATTCAGTTATTTGTTATTGTGAAAATTATTGGATATTAAGAAAAAGGTTAGTTCATTCGATTTAAATTTTACGCTATATTTTTTTGTATTATATTTAATTAAAAGTGTTTTAAATTATTAAATATATTAGTAAATTCAAAAAGGTGATAATAAATTGTAAAATTCGTTCAAAATAATTGTCATTTCCAATGTAACAGTTTAATTTGTTAATGTCCTTCGACAATTCGTTAGAAAAGTTTAAATTTCTTAATTTGAGAAGCGGTAATAAATTAGTGAAGTGCACTTCAGAAAGTAAACCTAAGCGAAGGTCAATATCGCTAAGTACTGAAAACGTGTACGAGAAATCAAATATTTTTACAGATTTAAACGAATTAAAAAGGTTTTCGAAAGAGTTAAAATCCAAAATTCCAAGTATGTCCGATCTAAATGTCGATCTAGCCCTTAAAATAATTCCTGATTTTGATGGAAATTCTTCAAGGTTACACAAATTTTTGTCTTGTTGTGAAATTATTCATACACCACTAAAAAAACTGAAGTTCCAGTTTTTTTAAATCTTCTTAATGTAAATTTTCTGATAAAGCTTATGATATCGTAAGATATACGGAGTATGAAACATGGGATGCCTTAAAAACAGAATTAAAGAAACAGTTTTCAAATAAACGTAGTATTGAACAACTTCAAATCGCGTCAGTAAATGTTAATCAATTAAAAAATGAAAATGTGATATCATATGCCAATCGTGTTGAACAACTATTATCAGAATTGGATGACGCTTTTATCGAAAGCGAAGGTAAAAAAGCAGCTGTTATTATAAGAAATTTAAATTCAAAAACAGCTCTTAAAGCTTTCCAAGAGGGACTAAATCATTCTCTTAGACTAATTATAAAGGCCTATCGTTTTGAGAATATAAAAGATGCTATAGCTAAAGCTGTGGAAGAAGAAGCCATTTCAAATTCAAAATCCAATCAAAAAAATTTTCAAGCTACAGATTTTTCAATTCAATCTAAAACTGTAGTTAGGTGCCGAATTTGTAAACGCGCTAATAATTTTTCGGAGAATTGCTTTCATAGGTATTCTAGATCAAATCAAAATGGATCTTTTAGTCATTCTGTTTCAAATTCTTCAAATACTCAGCATAATTTCCTTCAACAACGCAATAATAATCATTCAAATCAGTTTCCAAGACGTACATATATTATGTGTGCTTACTGCAAGGCAGAAGGGCATCATATACGCGATTGTAGGAAGAAGAAATTCGCTGATTCTCGTACAGAACCTAGACTTAATTTTGAAAATAATAACCATTCGGGAAACTTCTCGCGACTCGGAAGACCAAACCAGAGTACAACTTCTCGAGTCGGGGATCTAAAATAGAGTACTCAAAATTATACCTTGTGGATGAATCTAACAATGAAAATTCTCCAAATAATTCTGCAAATTCTTTAATAAATCCTGAACTTTTTTCAAATAATTTTACAAATTCTTATTCCAATTCCTTAATAAATCCTGAACATTCTTCGGAAATTTCTACAAAGTCTTGTAATGAAGCGCTTTCTCATTGGCGAACCATTGAGAAGGACATAGCAGGAAGCGTACCTAGCGAGATTGATTTTCAAGCCCCAAACTAGCTTCAGCCCATGGGAACGATAAAGTAACCCTGCTACTTCAGCACAAATACAGAAATGTACGCTATTTACGAGAATTTGCAGAAATGAGAAAAAAAAAATAATACAAGTGTGAAAAAGGAGACTCTGGCGACCCCATTGGCGAAAGACCCACGATCCACACGTCCAACCCCCCCACCATCACTCTCAGACGCTCACACACTCACACTTCACGCATACTATCGTTCGCCCACACATTCACAATTCACACATACCAACATTCACCCGGACATTCAATCACTGACTCGCCCTCTCACACACATTCCCACTTTTACGTTAGACAACAAAAAAAATAAAGGTAATAAAACAAGTCCACTCACCCCATGATTAATCCTCCAGTCGTCCAAGTCCTTCGGCCTTAGCCCTCCATCAGTGATGATTCATCCAACAGGCATGGTATTACAAAAATAAATGTACGGATAATCCACGGGTGCGTGGTCAGCTCGGCAGCAATAGCAAACCAGTTGGTGTAAATATGGAGTTGAAAATATGACAGTATCAGCAAAAATTGTATATAATTAATCAGTTGCAATATTCCGAAATTTTGTAAAAATGCTGCGATGAAAATACGATAGTATCAGCAAAAATTGTATATAAGTAATCAGTTGCAATATCCCAAAATATTGTAAAAATGTTGCGTTGCAAATGCGATAATAACAGCAAAAATTGTATATAAATAATCAGTTGCAATATCCCAAAATATTGTAAAAATGTTGCGTTGCAAATGCGATAATAACAGCAAAAATTGTATATAAATAATCAGTGGCAATATCCCAAAATATTGTAAAAATGTTGCGTTGAAAATGCGATAATATCAGCAAAAACTTTATATAATTAATCAGTTGCAATATTCCGAAATTTTGTAAAAATGCTGCGTTGAAAATACGATAATATCAGCAAAGATTTTACATAAATAATCTGTTGCAATATCCCAAAAGATTGTAAAAAGGTTGCGTTGAAAATACGATGATATCAGCAAAAATTGTATACGAATAACCAGTTGCAATATCCCAAAATTTGTAAAAATGTTGCGTTGAAAATTACGATAATATCAGCAAAAACGGTATATAAATAATGCGTTGCTATACGGTGGCAATAACCAAAAAAAACTCTATATCAATATGGCAGTAATAACAAAGACACTTCCAGGAAAGTTGCGTTGAAATAGGTATAAGATATGGCATTAGTAGCAAAAAATTTGATTCAAATGTCGTGTTGAAGATACCCATAGATAAATTCAAATTTCCTTTAGGTTGATTCTTTCGCTCCCGCCCTCAATGCTTTCAACTTTTCGTATTCCCTATCGACCAAGGCGATAATCAAAACAGTTATTATTCTCTTCTTTTTATTATTAAATCAAGCATTAATTTAACGATATTCTAAACAAGTAACATTTTACAATCTTGTACTGAACCAGAGCCGTTTTCGTCTGATTCCCCTTGTTTTTTAAATTATTTCTGAACAAACACTAAATTACAGGTTTATTAGTTGATTTTATGGAACTAGTAATATTTTACTTATACTATTAACCAAGCATGAATTTACGGTTGCTCACCAGACAACTTTCATATATACATTTACTATGAATCATAACAGAACTTACAGTTCTTTTCACTAAATGAATTACTATTTACATTTACTATGAATCATAACAAAATTTACAGTTCTTTTCACTAAATAAATTAGTATTTACATTTACTATGAATTATAACAGAATTTACAGTTCTTTTCACTAAATGAATTACTACATGCATTTACTATGAATCATAACAAAATTTACAGTTCTTTTCACTAAATAAATTAGTATTTACATTTACTAACAAGCATACAAGAATTTACAGGTTTTCACTAATATTATTTGTGTCAAATTTATTACGAAACATCTAGGTATGTTCAGTTTCGTTCACTGAGCAATTTTCAATTTGTTTGTTCTAATTTACTATGAGACAAGCAATTATACATGATTCTTTACCTTTTTAATCACGGCATTCTAAACAAACCGCTTTCCGCTAATTCTACCGCTATCTCAACCTCAGCAGATCCACTTGCACAATGGTTGTATTATTTAATATTAGAGGTAGCAAGTCTCCCTAATTACACTAAATCACACAATAAAATTTTATTTAAGCTATAACAACTAGCACTGAACAAATTGAAATTAATAGCACATGAATCAGAAAAACGATATCCATGTCCCGCACGGATAATTAGAATTTTTAACTTGAACGTCAAAAATGCAACAACATAATGCGAATGTAATAGATTGCGCGAGTACTATGTGAATCGCTAATTGAACTAGGGGAGAATAAGTTACCGTGCTCATTATATAGTCAAATTTTTAATCTCGCAATAACTCGAATAAAGTATTTAGATGAGAGATAATTAATTTACATCAGATTTTCAAATTATTGGGAACTTATTATAGTTCACAAAACCGTTTGCTACTTGATAATATTGTACTAAAAATAAGGTTGGGATCCCCAATATTTCCGACACATTCATAACACGTATAATTGAATTCAAAATGAATCAAATACAGATTCGATCAATGTAGTGATGTTTAGACATTTAATAACTACATTATGCAATATCAATACCGTGAAGTTCAGATCAATCACGGAAGGATTGTTTAAAGCAAAACACTCATACAAAGACAAATCAAATGTTTAACCAAGCAGAAATAGTAATTCGTTGTATGTTGACGATTGGGAACAAAATACACGTAGCTGTTGTGAGGTTTTGAGAATTTCGTTATTTCATTACGGTTTGTGTTTTGAAACAAAAAAAAAGTTCAAACTCAAGTAGTAAGGCGAGGACAATCGAATGGAAGCACAACGCGCGTCAATTTTAGTGCGTTGTAAGATTAAATTCTGATTAATTTTTAGTGATTATACGGATGATGATTAAGGAAAATTATTAATTAATTCAAATTAACCAATATTGTGTTATATCAATGAATAAATAATTCAAGATAATTAGTGTAATTTTCTTTCTCCCATACGTTTGTCCGGCTTTTGCAGATTTAGTAGATTTGAGAAATATAAGGAAACTATGGGTTAAGGAAACTACATGAAATATGACTATTGATGACGAGGGGATGAGAATCTATTACAAGTGGTACGGATTAATATAAGGAACAACAACTAAGGAAACTGCGACTGTAATACACTGCGTTCTGACATTATGCCAGACTATCCATTACAGTCTTCAAATAAATTTACAAATTCTTTCGACAAGCCTGAGAATTCTTTGAATAATGCTCTAAGCTCTTCGAATTATTTTACAAATTCTTTAAATATTTCTGCAAATTCTTCAAATAAGTCTGCGGTGCTTTTAAATAATTCTGAGATCCCTGTGAGTGATTCTACGGGTTCTTCATCGGATAGTTATGGGAATTCTTTGAATAATTTTTCGGGTTTTTTGAATAAATTTGCGGGCTCTTTGAATATTTCTGAAAATTTTTCAAATTATCCCGAAATGTTTTTGGATTGTTCCGAAAATACTCTAAATAGTTTTACAGGTTCTTCGATTAATCTTGATAATTCTTTGAATAAATTTGAAAATTCCTTGAATAATTTTACAAGTTCTTCGAGTAATTCCTTCAAAAATCCTTCAAATCATTCCTAAAATTCCTTCAAATCATCTAGAAAACTCATCAATAAAACCATTTGAAAATACTTATAATACAAATTCTTTAGATACATTTTGTGAATCATCTTCTATTTCTTTAAATAATCCTACAAGTTCTTTAGATTCACAAAACTTATCTACCTTAAATAATTATAAGTCCCCTTAAAAGAGGCTAAAATTGTATTACCTATTAAATCAATTTATTTAACCAATTCAAAAAGCGGTAAACAATTCGTTTCACTAAGTTTAAATATTCTTGATACAAAATCAATTTCTTTCCTAGTAGACTCAGGTTCAGATATTAGTTTAATAAAGAAAAACCTAATTAATGATAACACAATTTGTTATCCAGAACTCAAATGCCAAATTCAAGGAATTTCATCTGAATTACTGGAAACTCTGGCTGTTTGTGAGTCAAAGATTCCAATTTCTGACACAACTTCTACTGTAATAAATCATTCCTTCCATATTGTTCCAGCTGATTTCCCAATACCTTTTTCTGGTATTTTAGGAAACGACTTTTTGACAACCTTTAAATGCAACTTGGATTTCGCTACGCGATTATTACAATTTTCAGTCAATAATATAAAAGCTTCACTACAATTACAGTCCAATTCAGTTAATATTATACCGCCAAGGTCTGAAACATTTCTAACTCTACCAGTCGACTTACCTGAAAACAAAGAATTTCTATGCAGCTCTTTTGAGATTCAAGAAGGTGTTTACATTGCGAATTCCTTAATTAAATCTGAATATGGCATGGCAACAATTAGTGTAGTAAATACAAACGATAATCCAATCGAAATGAATAATCCTTCTCTTCACACCAGAAGTTTAGATAAATATGATTTGTACAATTTCCAGTCATGGGATAATAAAATTGAAAAACGACTACAAACTCTTGAATCTTTAATAAACATAAGTCATTTAAATTCGGAAGAATACGAATCGATAAAAAGTTTATGTCATGAATACAATGATGTGTTTTTACTTGAGGGTGATAAACTTAGTATAACTCCTGCGGCTAAACATAAAATTCCAACTTATCAAGATACTATCCCCATTCATGTTAAACAATATTGTCTACCGGAATCTGTTAAAGATGAAATAAATAGACAAGTTACTCAAATGCTAGATGATGACATAGTAGAAAATAGTAAAAGCCCATGGAACTTTCCGCTACTAGTCGTACCAAAAAAATCTAACACTGATGAAAAGAAGTGGCGTGTGGTAGTGGACTATCGTTAATTAAACAATGTAACAATAAATGATGTGTTTCCACTCCCAAATATTTCGGAAATCTTTGATCAACTGGGAAAATCAAAATATTTTAGCACTCTTGACTTAGCCAACGGCACCAAGTAGAATTAGACTCAATTGATAAAGAGAAAACAGCTTTTAGCACTCAGCAAGGCCATTATCAGTTCAAACGTATGCCTTTCGGGTTGAAAGGGAGTCCTAGCACATTTCAACGTCTTATGAATAACGTTTTATCTGGATTGATAGGAATAAAATGTCTAATTTATTAGACGATGTGGTAGTATTCGGATATAATTTGAAAGACCATAATGATAAATTGCGAGATGTATTATCCTGTCTTAGATTAAATAGTTTGAAAATCAATCCATCTAAATGTCAGTTTTTAATGAAAGAAATTTGTTACCTAGGTCACTTAATTACATCGGAAGGAGTTAAACCTGACAATAATAAGACAATTGTCATTCAAAACTATCCCAAACCACAAAATCCAAAACAAATTAAATCTTTCCTAGGTTTAAGCGGTTATTACCGTAGGTTTATAAAAAACTATTCAAAAATCGCAAAACCGTTAACAAATCTTCTTAAAAAAGATACCGAATTCATATGGAATACATTTTGTGATGAAGCATTCGATAAATTAAAAGGTTCTCTTATTCGACCTCCTATTCTCATTTATCCTGTTTTTACCAAAGAATTCACTGTTACGTGCGATGCAAGTGATATTGCTATTGGCGCCGTGTTGTCACAGCTGGACAATTCTTCAGATTTACCAATCGCGTATGCCAGCAGAGTACTTAATAAAAGTGAGAAAAATTACGCGGTAATTGAAAAGGAACTATTGTCAATAGTATGGGCAGTGGAATACTTTCGTCCTTATGTGTATGGTCGCAGGTTTACGGCCATTTCTGATCATAAACCGTTAGTGTGGCTGTGTAGCATAAAAAACCCTTCGTCGAGATTAATCAGATGGCGTATTAGATTAGATGAATATGATTTTCAAATCATCCATAAATCCGGTAATTTAAACTGTAATGCAGATGCTCTAAGTCGAATTATCCATAATGCACTTGAAACATCTGACTTTTTAGCTATCACTCGATCTAAATCCAAATCTCAACCTAATATATTGCCTGATGAACCAATCTCTACTTCCGAATCTGAAGTGGTTGACAACAAAAAACATTTGATTCAATTAGGAAATAAAGAAGAAATAATAAATCTTGTAAAAGAATTTCATGAAAGTACTCTAGGTGGACATCAAGGAGTATTTCGTACAATCAGACGTCTAAAATCATATTATGTATTTCCCAATATGCAGAAAATAGTCAAGAATTTTATAAAAAACTGCGAATCATGTCAAAAAAATAAAAATGGAAAATTATATAAAATGCCGATGAAAATTACCACTACTGCAACACAACCATTTGAAAAAATCTTCCTAGATATTGTTACGCTTCCCTTGACATATAATAATAATAAGTATGTATTGACAATACAGGACGATTTAAGTAAATTTTCGTTAGCAATCCCTCTTCCAAATCAAGAGTCAGAAACTATTGCAAAAGGTTTCGTAGAACATTTTGTTTGTATTTTTGGATCTCCATCTCAAATTCTTACGGATCAGGGTGCTAATTTTATGTATTCAGTGTTTAAAGCTGTATGTAAGCTCTTAAAAATCAAAAAGCTTAACACAACGGCCTACCATCCACAGAGTAATGGTGCCCTTGAACGATCCCATAATACATTAGGACACTATCTTCGACATTACGCAAATACCGATCCATTAACTTTGGATGAATTCATTCCCTATGCGATGTTCTGTTATAATAGTACTCCACATTCTACAACTAGATTAATGCCCTATGAAATCGTATTTGGAAACAAACCAATTCTTCCCAATTCATTCCAAATAGAACCAGAAGTAGTATATAACTATGATGACTACCTTATAGATTTGAAAAATAAAATGCAAATAGCTTTCCAAGTGGCTAGGAATAATATTTTGAAATCAAAGGAGAGGTCCAAAATATATTACGACCGTAATTCAAAGCCTGTAAATCTAAACATTGGAGAAAAGGTGTTATTACGAAATGAGACTAGAAAACACAAGCTCTCACCCCTTTGGTTAGGACCATACGAAATTATGGATTTTCCCTCTAATGAAAACACGGCAATTAAAATTGGAAATTCTGTAAAGACAGTTCATAATAATAGAATTAAATTGTTTGTTGAATAAAAAAAAAATAAATAAATTATAAATTGTGACTTTTCTAATAGACAATCACTTTAGTTTAATCATGTTTAATTTAGTTTAATTTTGTTAATTTTCTTTAAATTATTTGTGTTATATATAGCGTAAGATTATATTTTGATCTGATAACTAATAAAGTAATTATTTCGAATATTGAATAATATATTCATAAATTGAATGTTAAAATTAAAATAACATTGTTTAGAAAACATAATGTAATTCTTAGTTCTTAATTAATTTTTGTTACTTTTTTTTATAGTTTTGTAATATCTATAATATAATAGCCGTAAGTCTATCCTTCTATACAAGCGTAGCGGCAATCTTTTCTATCCTTTTAGTCTATTGATCAAATATAGTTCAAATAGGTAAATTGGTAGCGCGCTCGACTGATGATCATAAGATTAAAAGTTCGAAACCTGAATATTGCGATTTTTTTTTATTTGTTTTTAAATAACATTAAAATTATTGTTTTTTTACACACTTTTATTTTATTCATATTCATACATACATTTCGTTTTACGATAATGCAGTTTTTAAATTTTTATTTTAAATAACATTAAAATTGTTTTTTTTATTCATAAATTCATTATTTTCTTTAAATAACTTTAAAATTTTTGTGCTTTTTTATTTTATTATTCATGAATGAATTCATATAAATAAATAATTCATATATAAATAAAACTTATATAAAATTTTGTTTTTGGATACTTAGAATTATCGATAAATTAGTTCTTTAAAGTTAGTTAAAAAGTTAAGCTGTCTTTTGCCATAATTTGTTCAAATTAAAATCATTAAAATCATTTCGATATTTACATTTCGATATTAAGAATAACAACAACTACTATAAATAACATTAAAACTATTGTTTTTTTACACACTTTTATTTTATTCATACATACATTTTGTTTTACGATAGTGCAATTTGATCGATAATGCAGTTTTCATAGCATTTTATTGCACTGTCATTTCCCGTTTCGTTCAAATTATTATATAATTTCGATATTAACAAGAAAATTAATTAGTTTTTTGACAGGCAGTGCTAAAAATCATATAATAGTGGTTTCCGATAATTATTTGCCATAATTTCATTCCTGTGAACTAAATTAAGGAAAAACAAAAACTACTATTTGAGTATGTTTTTCTCTTGCAATATAACAGCTTTATCATAAAAGATCGTGTGACGTCATTTTGTTTAGTAATGAATGCAATCATGTTATAGAATGCATTTAGGGGATTTTATTTTTTTATTTTAATTAAGTTACATAATACATATATTTATAATTTTTGTTGATGTTTTATTAATAAAACCTTTTTTATTTTGAATAAAGAGTCACAAGATATGTAATATTTATTATGAAAAATAGATCGAATTTTTTTTAAAGTAATAATAACCTTTTTTTAAAGGAATAATTTTTACATTAAATAGTAAAGTTGGTATATGGTTTTTATAATAAGTTTATTAAAAAAGAAAAGAGGAAACAAATTGATGGAAGTACATGAAAGTACCCCCTAGTAATATAATATAAACAGCCGAATTTTCGTAATCCTTAGTCGGTAAACGAAAGGTTTACCTCTTTCTTAAGGAGGGAGGTGTTATGAACGCCGCTCTTGCTATGATTACGCAGGTTCGACTGTATAATTTCTTTAGTTAAAGTTGAGTGGGAGAAACGAGTAGAGCGAACATCATGTCTATAAAAGACCAAACATTCTGATAATCGTTCTCTGTTTCCTCTGACTCAAGTAAGTAAAACATTAAATAATAATATCATAATAAACTGTGTTTGAATATCATTTTAAATAAAAGAAAAATCATAAAATAAAGTAAATTATTAAACTTATAAAATAAAGTAAATTGTTGAAAATAATAAAGACAGAATAAATTGTTAAATTGATAAAGACTTTCAATAATTCATACAAGTGCACAACACATGGCCCGGCTGGAAACTGTTTTAGGGTGTGAGATAACCTCACAACATGTACCAAAACTCTGATGTAGTTTTTCCTGCAAATGGTTGGGCAATGAAAAGCTTAAATTGAGGGATCTAATTGGATAGTATATGAAGATCCCAAGCATCAGTTTTGTTAAGGCAAATAAAATTGAAAAGGCAGGTCAAATGGCAACATTTATCACTATAATATGTGCAGGACTTTATAAAACGCTTATTAATTTAACCATATTTACAGTCCGAAAAAACGTTTGAAAAAGGCATCACTCTTCTACGAAAACATTTTTTAAAAAAGCAAAAAACAAGAACAGAGTGTGCTAAATTTCTCAAAATCAAGAATGGTCCATAACTTAATTTATTATAATATTTTAGTTGATGGTACCAACGTGACATATTAAAAAATGTTTATAAAAGGAAAACTATAACGCGAACGTTGCCTTTGCAATATTTTAAAATACTATTCATAAAATTCCATTCATAATCGTACTGGTATGTCTGAATCGTGTTCTAGAGTGAGTTAAAATAAACAACGGCCCAAGCACCTTCGACAACAGTAGCTGTTTTCTCTCGGTATGTCAAACAAAATGTGTCGCTCACCACTTGTTGTATGCTGAAATGCGACACTCATGGAAGGCATCATAGAAATCATATCAACGTCGGAAACAAGGAACAGAAGTTGGAGAACATTCAAATGTAGTTGCTTCAGACGCTCTGGGCCGAGATTTTAAATCAAGCACTGCAAATGACGATGAAATTTACATTGAGATATTGATCACGATAGAAGACATATTTTTTAATTGATTGCGGATACAGTTTTTCCATTTTTGGGCATGATATCACCCAGGTCACTAGTTTCTTTTCTTGTAGTGTTTAACTCTACCCCACACAGCATTTTCTCGCCCAGCATGAAATTGTCTTAGGCTGTGAGAAAACTCCACAATATGTGCCGAAAAATACTCCAAACTCTGCTCGTTTGTATACTTTTTATTAACGTTACTGGCATACTGTTGATGAATATCTATGTTGTAAATATACTAACGAAAAAATAAAAATAATATTACATTATGTAAGAATATTTTAGAGGTAATAAATTATTTTTATTTTATAAATTATCTATTTTTGAAGTGAAAAATATGGAGGGGCTGAAATCTCACAGCTCTGAGATATCAAGACTTCGGTCTGGGTTAAGGATTTGTATATAGTTTTCGGCAAAATACTTTTATGAGGACATGGTTTTTAGTTTTGGGCAGCGATGTATATCAAACATAACTCTTTGTTAAAGTACTAGTATTTTTTACCTCTGTTTAAAAATTTATTACAAAACTAACACGAAACATCAATACGTTGCCGGAAAATTATAATCAAAATTCCAAAAATATTGTTAAATTAAATAAAATCAAACTTTTTCAAAATTCCAAAAATATTCCAAAAATTAGAATAAAATCCAATATTTAAATATTTTCTAAATTCCAATAATATTTCAAAAATTCAAACTTTTTCCAAAATTCTAAATATATTGCAAAAATTATTACAAAATCAAAAATTTAAAAATTTTTTCAAAATTCCAAAAATTATAATAAAATCAAAAATTAAAAATTTTTCAAAGTTCTAAAAAATATTCCAAAAATTCTTACACAATCAAAAATTAAAACTTTTGCCGAAATTCTAAAAATATTGCAAAAATTATTACAAAATCAAAAATACAAACTTTTTCAAAATTCCAAAAATATTTAAAAAAACTATAACAAATTCCAAAATTTCCATGTCCAATTTCATTTTAAATTACATTTACGTCATAAAAACAGCTACATTTTTTTTCCCAAAAAATTGGCTAAAAAATTAAATGAAATCATTTTTTGACATACTTGACATTATTTTTTGACAAACTTATAATGCCATAATTCTCTATAATAATAATTAAATATCATGTCATACGAACTATTAATTTTATTTTTTTCTAAGAAAATAGGGTAAAAAATAAATAAAAACCTTTCTTTTGACACACTTGACAACATTTTTTTGACAAACTTATAATGGCATAATTCTCAATAATCATAATAAAATTTCATTTCAAACAAACAATTTATTTTTTTTCCAAAAAATTGGGTAAAAAACTAAATAAAAATCTTTTGACACACTTGACAACATTTTTTTGACAAACTTATAATGCAATAATCTAGATTTTGGTCTCACATACTAATCCCGACCATCAAGATTTCTCCAAATTCAATGTTCCTACTCGTAATCACTTAAAATGAACGTTTTTTAAGCAAAAAATATGCAAATTTCCTTGTTTTGACACACTTGACGATTTTTTTGACACACTTCCGGTACAGTTATCAAACACATCGTCCTTTCGGCTCTTCCCATTGAGTAAACCTATTTTTAGAAAAAAAAAATTTTGAAATCCGTCCAGCGGTTTTCTAGATTTCGTCGGTTGTGACGGCCGGACGGCCGACAGACATACACACATTTTTTTTTTTTTGCTTTTTTAGAATCAGTTGGTCCCAAAACGTCGAGAAATGCCAAAAAAAGAGGGGGTAAGAATTTCACTTTGAGCTCATGAATGTAATACTTAGGTCTTTCAGACCGAAGTAACTTCTTTAGACACGTTGTGCGATTTTGTATGGGAAAAAATTTATATATTCGTATCATCGTCACGCTCTAATCATCACGCTAAATAAATATTAAGTATAACACAAATGTTAAATGAGAGTGAGTTAAATTGTAATCATTTGTTATTTTCTTATTTCTTATTTTCATTATCTTGATTTATAAGTTTTTTACTTCACCACAATTTTAAATTGTGTGAAGTAATGCAATCTATCGTGAAAAAAAAAATCTTACATACCCCAAATTTTATTTTTTCTTTTGTTTTGGACCATCCTCTATCTAAATAGCCAAAAAAAATTTGGTGTACGTTTGTGTGTGGGTGGGTGTGTGGTTGGGTGAGTTTTCTGCATAGGATCTTGATGAAACTTTGGCAAATGATACAAGTTCACTTGAAAATGGAAGATCTGGATTCATTTCAAATTTGGACAAAATGGCGGGGGTCTCCAGAACACCTCTAAGTTTAAATCTTGAATAACTTCTGATCCCGGGCTATGATCTTATTGAAACTTAGTATATAAGGTTTTAATACTGTTTCCATTATTTCTGCATACCAACTTCCGGTTTGCACCTGTTTTTTTAAAGCTCTATAACTTCTGTACCTGATAAGCGAATTGGATGAAACTTGGTACATGAGTATGTAGTACGGTTTACAATAGTTCTGCATCCCAACTTCCGGTTTTTCACTTCCGGTAAAAAATTTTTTTTTGTACTTTTTTGAAGTTTTTTCAGTGTCTTTATGCACACTACAGCCTACAATAATGAAGTGATTATGATGAAACTTATGGAATAGGGTTCCAATTAGTGTGAAAAGATAATTATCTTGTTTTGGGACACATTGATCAAAGTGGTGGGGGTCTACCATACAAATGCTGACTTTTCACACTTTGTTTTTTAAGTTTGTTGGGAGCATACAGACTTCATTCATAAATTTATTTTAATGACACTTTGGAAAAAGATAGAGACTTAAATAACAAAGAACTGATTAGTTTTTGGATAATATTGGAATAAGTGGTGGGGGTCCTCCCGAACACCTGTTTAATGTGTCACACTTTTTTCAATGTTTGTTGGGAGCACACAGCATTCGTTCGTGAACGAATTTTGATGACACTTTGGAAAAAGATGCAAACATGTATGGCAAAGAACTGATTAGTTTTTGAGCGATAGTGAACAAAGTGGTGGGGAGTCCCTGGAGCATCTGTTTTTTGAAAGCTCTATAACTTCTGTACCTGATAAGCGAATTGGATGAAACTTGGTACATGAGTATGTAGTATGATTTACAATAGTTCGGCATCCCAACTTCCGGTTTTTCACTTCCGGTAAAAAAAAATTTTTTTGTACTTTTTTTAAGTTTTTTCAGTGTCTTTATGCACACTACAGCCTACAATAATGAAGTGATTATGTCTTTATGCACACTACAGCCTACAATAATGAAGTGATTATGATGAAACTTATGGAATAGGGTTCAAATTAGTGTAAGAAGATAATTATCATCTTTTGGGACACATTGATCAAAGTGGCGGGGGGTCTACCATACAACTGCTGACTTTTCACACTTTGTTTTTAAAGTTTGTTGGGAGCATACAGACTTCATTCATTAATCAATTCTAATGACACTTTGGAAAAAGATGGAAACTTAAATGTCAAGGAACTGATTAGTTTTTGGACAATATTGGGATAAGTGGTACGGGGTCTCTCGAACACCTGTTTACTGTGTCATCATTTTTTCAATGTTTGTTGGGAGCACACAGCATTCGTTTGTGAACCAATTTTGATGACACTTTGGAAAAAAATGTAAACATGTATGGCAAAGAACTGATTAGTTTTTAAGCGATAGTGAACAAAGTGGTGGGGGGTGTCCAATACACCTGTTTTTTTTTTAAGCTCAATAACATCTGTACCTGATAATCGAATTGGATGAAACTTTGTACATAAGCATTTAGTATGATTTACAAAAATTATGCATCCCAACTTCCGGTTTTTCACTTCCGGTAAAAAATTTTTTTTAATTGTTGGCAGTTTTTTCAGTATCTTTATGCACACTACAGCCTACAATAATGAAGTGATTATGATAAAACTTATGGAAAGGTTTCAATTAGTGTAAGAAGATAATTATCATCTTTTGGGACACATTGATCAAAGTGGCGGGGGATCTACCATACAATTGCTGACTTTTCACACTTGGTTTTTAAAGTTTGTTGGGAGCATACAGATTTCATTCATTAATCAATTTTAATGGCACTTTGAAAAAAGATAAAGACTTTTTTGACAAGGAATTGACTACTTTTTGGACAATATTGGGATAAGTGGTGGGGTCCTCCCGAACACCTGTTTATTGTTTCAATGTTTGTTGGAAGCATACAACATTCGTTCGTTAAGTAATTTTGATTACATTTTGCAAAAAGATGCAAATATGTATGGCAAGGAACTGATTAGTTTTTTTAGCGATGGTAAACAAAGTGGTAGGGGATCCTCCAAGCACCTGTTATTTTGGAAGCTCAATAACTTCTGTACCTGATAATCGAGTTGGATGAAATTTGGTACATACACATTTAGTACGGTTTACAACAGTTCTGCATCCTAACTTCCGCTTTGTCACTTCCGATAAAATTTTTGTTTATTTTTTCTCGTACAACAGAATTTATGTTTGTTGAGATACTACTGCCTGCTTTAATATTTTTATTATTAGAACTACGAAGTCCATAATATTGGTTAGCTTTTAATTAAAGTATTTTATGGATATTAGCTCATTGTATATCCAGAACACTATGTTTCCAGAGCTGTGGTGAAGTCAGCCTATGCATCAGCGTCGCAATATTTTTTATTCAACTTGATTTTTTTTCGGTTCGAGTGTGGTGTGTAAGTGTGGTATAGTAAGTAAAGATTTTGTTGAATTTTTAAGTAAAAATATGGAGGGGCTGAAATCTCACAGCTCTGAGATATCAAGACTTAGGTCTGGGTAAAGGATTTTGATATAGTTTTCGGCAAAAAACTTTTATGAGGACATGGTTTTTAGTTTTGGGCAGCGATGTATATCAAACATAGCTCTTTGTTAAAGTACAATTATTTTTTATCTCTATTTAAAAATTTATTACAAAACTAACACGAAACATCAATACGTTGCCGGAAAATTATAATCAAAATTCCAAAACTATTGTTAAATTAAATAAAATCAAACTTTTTCAAAATTCCAAAAATATTCCAAAAATTAGAATAAAATCAAATATTTAAATTTTTTCGAAAATCCAATAATATTTCAAAATTCTTAAAAATTCAAACTTTTTCCAAAATTCTAAAAATATTGCAAAAACTATTACAAAATCAAAAATTGAAAATTTTTTCAAAATTCCAAAAATTATAATAAAATCAAAAATTAAAAATTTTTCAAAATTCTAAAAATATTCCAAACATTCTTACAAAATCAAAAATTAAAACTTTTGCCGAAATTCTAAAAATATTGCAAAAATTATTACAAAATCAAAAATACAAACTTTTTCAAAATTCCAAAAATATTTCAAAAACTATAACAAATTCAACAATTTCCATGTCCAATTTCATTCTAAATTACATTTACGTCATAAAAACAGCTACATTTTTTTTTTTTCAAAAAATTGGCTAAAAAAATAAATGAAATCATTTTTTGACACACTTGACATTATTTTTTGACAAACTTATGAGGCCATAATTCTCTATAATAATAATTAAATATCATGTCATACAAACTATTAATTTTTATTACTTATAATGCAATAATCTAGTTTTTGATCTCACATACCAATTTCTCCAAATTTAATTTTCTTACTCGTAATCACTTAAAATGAACGTTTTTTAAGCCAAAAATATGAAAATTTGCTATTTTTGACACACATAATGATTTTTTTGACACACTTCCGGTACAGTTATCGAACACAGCGTCCTTTCGGACCTTCGGACCTATACCTATTTGTTGAAAAAAAATTTTTGAAATCCCTCCAGCCGTTTTCCCTGCAGCGTAGGTAATGACGGACGGACGGCCGGCCGGCCGAAAAACAGACATACATTTTTTTTGCTTTTTTAGAATCAGTAGGTCCTAAAACGTCGATAAATGCCAAAAAAAGTGGGGGTAAGAATTTCACTTTTGGCTCATGAATGTAATACTTAGGTCTTTCAGACCGAAGTAACAAATGGTGTATGTCATATTTGATTTGTGTGTTATTCTTTATACTTTTTAATAAAGAAAGCGCCATTGATAGTACGAATAATGTCACAACTCTTAACGAAACCAAAACATGCACTATGCTAAAGCTTAATCGATTGCTCAACTTGTTAAATAACAAACTTTTTACAAGATAAAAATAAAAACATTTCCCCATCTAAACAAGAACATTGCAATTAATTTTCTTCCGGTAATTTTAATTACATTCTAACCTCATATATCCTTATTTAATCAAATTCAATTTCCTTTGAGTTTTATTCTACTAATAGCATATAATATATACTTAGTAGTTTTACCTTTATTTTTAATCAATATCCTCTTAACACCTATGTTGAAAGTTTCTATTTTTTTCCAATTAATTTTCTATTTAATAATTTTTGTTTTCAGTTTTCCTTTGATCTAAAAATCGTACAACGAATATGACAACTTCCCAACTCAATTTATATTCAATAAAAAAAAGGGAAATTAAATTGTTATCGAACAACAAAAAAACATCCAATGACCACCCGATTTAGTTGTTTTTATCGTTTATAGGTTTGGAAAAAGGTGAAATCATTTTGGTTGATTTTTTTTTTCTGTTATCCATTTAGTGTTTGTTGTTTTTTTGTTTTATGAATCAATGGATTGGAAATCATGATAGGCTACATCTTTCGATGACAGAACATCATCAAAGAACCAATCTATCATTTTTCTAATATAAACATTAAATTTGGTTTCGTACAAAATGTACAGTAAATACCAATGAAGTTTGGCGTTAGTTAATTTAAAGAACATTTCGTGATTTAATTTAATAACTTTTTTCCAATTACCTTTCAATGATATTGCTCGCAAAGATAGAAGTTCAAAGCATTGAGTTAACAAGGTTCGATCAGTTTGCCCAACTTATTAGACATTACAACTCCAACTCCCTGTGGATTAAAGCTGCAGTATAATGGTATGCTAGAGTCCCATCTCTCTTTCATTCATAAAATTTAATAAAAAATGTATACTAAAAAATTATCCTACACATTTACTTTGATGTAAAAACATGAATCCATATAAATAAGTTCTACAAAATTTAGTCTTACAAAATGTTACTCACAATTTTCTTGTTGTGCGTATTATTATGAGTTCAAAGAATTAAGAAATATTTCATTTAAACAGCTAATGAGTTTCTCATTTAATTAAATAGAATTAGCGAAACATAAATTTAATAAAAATAATATTAAGTTTCCTATATAAATGCTATAATTTTTTTGAGCTTGCTTGTTTTTGTAAAAGAATGTAAGTAAAGAATATATACAAGGGTACACGGTTAATTAAGCTTCATTTTCATGTTAATACAAATATTTATAAGGTGAGACGTTAAGTGAAATTAAAAACTGAAATAAATAAATTAGTTATGTTATTTTTTTAAGCTTCACCGTCGATTGATTGTATAATTTATTGTGATAAGGTGCAAATTATTTAAATATTTTCTCTAAACTCATAGAAATCCACCCTTGTAGTAAAAAAATTAAAAGTTGGTGATTACAACAACAAATTATGGTTTTCACTTTTTCTTTTTTTAAATTTTCATTAAATTTATTTCAAAAGAAATAAAAGCTTCTTACTTTGAAAATGTAAACAGTTTAATGTAAAGTAAGGAAAGCTGTGTTCTGTTTTTCATTAAAACGATGATGTATAAGAAAATGAATTAAAAAGTTTTTATCGTATCGTTCTTGTAAGTATGTTTTCGATTTTTTTGTTTAAATAAATAAACAGTTGATTGAGGCAATAGTAAAAGGAATATATCCGTTTTTGTAAGTAATTCTGTCAACTTCTGCCAACTAATGTTAACACCAGACATTAAATTAATGAATATTCAATTAAAATAATAGAAGAAAATAATTTATCTCATATCTGTCAGTCAATTTCACCATTAACTCGATTTTTTATTAGAGGGGAGGGATATAGTGCTAAATATATTAATGTAAGGATAAAAAATGGTAAAAATGTATATCTCGCAGTTGTTTTCTCATAACATCAATCCATAAAATTGTCTTCGTTTGCTTACATTTGTATTTTGAAATATAAAACTAATGCCAAATGCATTTTAATTAGTGTTATAAAAATTACAATTATTGCATTTAATTAATGAGCAGTTTGACAAAACTTAATTTCAATAAAAATAATTGTTGAAAATCAAAATAGTATTCTTTGGTAGAAATTTTTTTGAAATCCCGTCAAACAGATATCATCACCTTTTTTGATTAATATCGGCTTTTGAGGTGCTTTGATTCGGTTTTTCTTTTTTACTCCGTGATCTCTTTCGTTTCCATTTCTCGTCGCCAGTGATGATGCGTTTTAAAAATGGGTCATTTTCTCGATATTCGAGAAGCAAATCACAGACGTCCACGCGATGAAACAAATTTCTTTATGTAAGAAAGAACATGAGGATCAAATATTTCGAGCTTTTAAATTAAACCTAGACGTGGATGATTGCTGACTGAATTTAATTTCGTTTCATTTCAATTAAATTCTTTTATTTTATTTTATTTTTGGTGAATTTATTTTCTTTTTGGCTGATGGAAAAAAACTACTTTTTTATTTGGAAATTTAATTAATTTTTTTATTTTATATTTTTTGGAAACTTCTTAAATTTGATTGTATTTGGTTGGAAAGATCTTTGAAAACTAAAATAAAATCAAAGAATTTAATTTAAATAAAACGAAATTAAATTAAGTCAACATTGGTCCTTCGAGCCGGATTGTTCTTATTTTTTTTTTATTTATTTTACTGCCCGGATATTTATTTTGCTTCCTTTGTTTTATTAAACATGATGTGTTTAACAATTTCATACCACTTTTTAAATAATATAAGATGTTGAAAACAGATATAATAAAAAATACAAACCAAAACTACAGAATAGGATTAAACAATAAATTTCAATCTAGTAATCTCAATAGTTATTTTTCGCCGGTTCGCATCAATTAACGCCTTTATAGTATCTTCGTCTGGTTTAGCTTGCCTTTCAGAACGTGATGCATTTACTACGCAAATTGCCGAATCGAAATTTTGCAAATCTTTGTGACACTGGCGTTCTGTCAATACATTTTCTCCATATACATCGAAAATTTTTTGCTTGCTTGAGCAGCAGATTTACCTTTTCGAAAATAAAATAATAAAATATGTCGAAAATGTTGCTTTACACTTTCCATATTTGAAGCTAATCAAAAACTACTGCGTAGAATAAATTACACTTTTTCACAAGCAAACCTTGCTTATCAGCTGTCAAAATATTTAATAATTATGTGGCTTAAGTGTGAATTTTGTTGTGAA
>CAVNZG010000933.1:0-22209 GCA_963693315.1 Diogma glabrata
CGCAGCAGTTTGACTGTTTGCACAAACCGATTGAGTATAAGTAAAACGGAAAAAAAGAATATGTTTGTGTAATAATGGATCTGATTTCATTCGAGCACTTTTGGTGACGATATTTATAAAAAACAACGAGAACAGCAACAATACAACGGTGTTGTAGGGAATCAAGATTTGATGTTAAATTTCGATCACCCACAATTCACATAGCACGCTCTTGTACAGAGTTAAAAAGAGCCAGGATGAAAACAGGTGCAGCATCCCAAACTTGACAACAATACCTCATACAAGGACGAATATTGGACTTATAAATGTGGAGTAATTGATACGGAGTGAAATATTTTTTACATCTATTGAAGAGGCCGAGTTTTTTTGATGCGCTGTTTGCAATTTCCATTATATGATCGTTCCAGAGTAGGTCATTGGAAATTGTGACTCCAAATAAACGAACGCTTTCACATTCGTCTATTTGATCTCACACATACTAATTAAAATATCATTGACGAACTCTTTGATTTGGAAACAATCAATAGCTCTGTTTTCTTGCAATTAAAATTGACTAAATTTTTGTCACCCCAATCGACTTTTTTTAGGTCCTCGTTTACATTTATGGCAGCGTCTCTCAGGGCAGGTTTTTAGAATAATAGGAGGAATGTTGCCCAGACCGGAGGCTTTGATATCGACAATCTTGCTTTTGAAATCAAGATTTTTCATACTAAGTCCTGATGACTGGATTTGGCGTATTTCTCTAGTTGTTTCCAAAACGATCGAGTTCAAAGCAAAGCGTTTCCCGAACAATGTGGCTTTTCTTGCTGTGTCAGTGACGATTAAACCTCCGTCAATAAAAGGAGAAATAAAAGATTTAGAACTAGACTTTAAAGGATTAATGGTACTTAAAAACTTCGTTTCTAAGGGCCAAACTGGCTGCCTTGGAAAACAAATATTTTTGTTGGGGTTTCATTATTGGTCAAACAAAATTTTTACTATATCTTTATTATTATTATAGTATTATTTTATTTTATATTTGTTTTCACTCAGATAATATACCAACCTACTCAGGCGCTCTGAAAAGTTGGTTTATTATCTGAGTGAAATAAATAATAAACATTCCCGGCGAAAGTTGTTAGGAAATAAAAATCCCCTTTATCCCTATTCCGTGTTACCCTATGGTAACAACCTTTCTCACATCATTGTCACTTGCATTTCTTAAATCCAGTCCAACACCTTCGTGGTCTTATTTCTTTTATTATTTCAAAAATTTTCTCATGATATATGAAGTTTTCATGGACAATTACCTCAACGGTGATATTTGAATAAAATAACCTTCGTTGTTCCTATTCCAGTCTGCAAGTGACGGAAATGGTTTTCTATTTCTATAGAAAATTATAAAATTTATATAAATTTTTTTTCCCATCAAAAATTGCAAGTATTGCAATTTTTTTATTTTTTCCTCAAAACTCGGAAAATCAAAAAAATGAGAGAAGATATACGGGAGTAGACTACGAACGAAAGTGGTCAAGTTATTTTTATGGGTTAAGAAAAATTGTTAAAAAGAATAAATATTTTATTATAATTAATCGAAATCAGAAAATCTGATACTAAGTTCAATAGTTTAAGTGAATAATCAGAAGATATGATACTAAGTTCAATAGTTTAAGTGAATAATCAGAAGATATGATACTAAGTTCAATAGTTTAAGTGAATAATCAGAAAATCTGATACTAAGTTCAATAATTTAAGTGAATATTTAGAAAATCCGATACTAAATTCAATAGTTTAAGTGAATATTTAGATACTTAATTACACAAAACTATAAGTACTGTAAAAGGAACCGAATTAATTAAGGTGTTTAAAGGAGAAAATAAATATTTTATTATAATCGAAATCAGAAAATCTGGTACTAAGTTCAATAGTTTAAGGGAACATTTAGATAGTTAATTACTTTGGACTGATTAGAGAATGATTGTAATAACCTAGTTATAATTTGGGGTTATAAATAAAAATAAAAATAGAAACGCAAATATTTCTTTTAACGTATGGGATACATTTGGAAGGTGGTGGGATAGTAAATAGTGAGTAGACAACGCCGATAGGACCAACAGCTGCATTAGGCTAAGAGTAAGTAATAATGTTTAGTACTTCTTATAGTCAAATTTTTTCTCAATATATAAAACTAAATCTATAAAATGAATAATAACATTAAGATCATGTCATAATAAACTACTAATAGTGAGTGTGTGTGTGAATTGAGTTAGCGAGGGCCGGGCAGTTCCAAAGATGACTAGGGTCTTCAACCCTCTACCGGCACCTTTTCTTATAAGTTTCAAAGTAATAGCTCCCGCTATCCCCAGCTATTACAAATTGGCGCGAAACAAAACCTGATTTTTATTTATAAAAATAAAACAGAATGGACCCTTGGGGGATCTTTTAATATAGTTTAGTAATTATGTAGTGAATTTTTTTTCGATTAAATTAACTGTTTTATACACGCGCAAGAGTGGATGAGTTGGTCTTCGACTGACCATTCAACGAGTCTTACGAGCTCGCGCACTCCAGTTAGGTGATGGAATTGACTAAGGGGTGGTTTGACAGCGTCAGCAATGACTAGCTGAGAAAATATGATACAATGGTCGAGCAGATCATAGTGTTAGCCTACTAGTTAAAGCTGAATAGTGTACAATTCAACACTTAGATCAATTACTATCATATACGTTCATAATTTGAGCCCCGTTTTTCTAATTAATTTATTGTTTTAGAACGTATTCGTTTAATGTGTTTGGTAGGAGTGAACGACTCAAGGTATGGTACTGACTGATCATAAGAGGGCAAAGGTTAAATTTGCATCTTTGATGGTCTAGTGAGTTCTTGTGGCTCTGAGACTGGTTAACTCTTACAAACGATCATTTCCTCTCTTAGCTCTCAACACAGGTTCCAGGTTGTGATGGAGAAGCTGAAGTTACATCAGCTTAGAAAATACAGAGTGCAAGCTGGTCATCTACCAACTTGCTCTGGCTAGTTGTTGTGATTTTTCCGGATTCGTCATAAAACCTGAACACCTACTAACTTCCCAACCGTAGAGTAGTATACTTTTGATAGTTTAAATTTTTGTTCTTAGTTTTTTCTAAATTTATTTTAGCATCATTTTTGGAAGAGTACTGCCTAACGCATGACTCGGACACACACACAACACTCACACGTATATTTTATAAATAAATAAAATAAATAAATAGTAATAATAATTATACAGTTTACTTACAGTTTAAATAAATAAATAACTAAACATTGAGGAATTTTAAATCAACAGTTTGCTCATAATGAATAATTAATGAATAATTAAATAATTATGCGTATAATTTTAACAAACAAACTGACTAGAAATAATGTTGGCAAATAATTTGAATAAATAATTAAATTGCCTATAAATAATTTTTGATTAAAATTTTAATAAATATAATTAATGGGCCTAAAAATAAGTTTTGCGTAAAATTTTAATAAATAAATAAATTGCCTATAAATAATTTTAGCTTATAATTTGAATAAATAATTAATTTGCATATAAATACATTTTGCTTATAATTTTAATAAATAAACTTTTGCGTCTTATTTTAATAAATAGATAAACTACCTAGAAATATTTTTGGCAAATAATTTTAATAAATAATTAAATGGCCCATAAATAATTTTTGCTTGTAATTTAATAATTAATTGAAGGCCTATAAAGAAGATCTGAATTGTTAGATTGTTAACAATTACATACAACCGAGAACATTTTGTTGCTCACTACTGACTCGCAGATTAGTATACAGTTTTTCGAATTCCCTGTGTACATACAGTACGAATTTGCTATTCCCTTGAAAGGGAACCACGCAATTTCCTTTACGGATAGTAGATTGGTAGATAGAGAGATAGTGATTAAGCAATTATACCTTCCCATTCAACCTTTTTGATGATCAAGTGTTAATTTTTTTTGGTTTATATTAAGTTTAATTAACCTAAAATTGAATCAGCTAAGGGATAACACTTTTCTCTTGGGAATTCAGTTTAAATTTTACGCATCTCAATACTTCAAAAGTGACTTTGCAAAATACCGAGAGAATCAGAAATGAATATTTATGAAAATATTTACAACAATAAATGTTTCCTCTGCACTGAAAAACTGAATTCAGACAAGTTGTTGGTAGAAGCACCCTGCACCCATGTTTTCCATGACAGTTGCATTGCAAAGTGGCTAGAAGAGGAGCCACATTGCCCCATTTGTAAAAGAAGCTGTCAACAGTCTGATGTGCATCTCTTGCCGGAGGATCGACGTCCTTTTTCCCCGATTTCACAAACAAGAAAGAATAAGGCACAGCCACA
Organism: Diogma glabrata; assembly: GCA_963693315.1. Taxonomy (NCBI): domain Eukaryota; kingdom Metazoa; phylum Arthropoda; class Insecta; order Diptera; family Cylindrotomidae; genus Diogma; species Diogma glabrata. The sequence goes on from CAVNZG010000933.1 coordinate 4,351, forward strand.
AACACCTGTGGTCAATCGGCAACCAGAGTCTCTCGGTGCTATACCTAAGACGTGGACTCGACCGAATACTAGGGCTGAAGAAAAAAGGCGACAAGCTGAACGTGCAGGTATAAAAGCATCAGAAATTGTCGCTAGTTCGCCAAAAGATAATCATGGAAGACAAGACCAGCCAACAGATAAGTCAGCAACGATGATCGATTTTTCCGTGATCCAACAGGCCATGGAAGAAAGCATTCGAAAAAGTGTAGAACAGATGCAGAGAGCCTTTGACGAAAAATTTGCGAATCAGTTACTCTTTTCGGAGGGGGTGAAAACAGCTAGTCGCAACCCGCAAAATCCCTCCACATTGTCTATGCATGCACCTGGGGGAAACCAAGGACCTCTTCAAAATTCCAGGAACCTAGGTAATATAAATCCATCCTACGTAGCGAATCCTGCAGCTTATCGTCATCATTCCTTAAATGAGAAACACTCCACCATCATTCGTAGCTGGAATGTCTCTTTCAGTGGAAGACCAACGGAAATGGAGGTGGGAGAATTTATATATCGAGTGAGCACTTTAAATAACATCGCTTTTCCAGGTAGTTATGATGCGGTTGTGGCTCATGCTCACTTATTATTCACAGAAAGAGCTTCAGAATGGTATTGGAGATTCCATCACCGTACTCCACGTTTTAATTGGCCCGAACTGTGTATGGCTCTACGTACTGAGTTTGGTGATCGTAGCACCGATGAAGAAATAAAAGAGAGAATGCGATCCCGTAAACAACGTCAAAATGAGAACTTTGACTCTATGTTTAATGACATTTTGAGACAAAGTGATCGACTCAGTGTTCCAATAGCTGATAGAGAATTATTGAATATACTGTTGAACAATCTTCGCAGTGAAATACGAAGAGAATTGTGCTACGTTGAGGTATTTACGGTTGAACATCTTCGCGACCTCTGCCGTAAACGGGAAAAACTTCTAGCTAGTCTACCGCTGCCACCTCGTAACTTTCCTCATCGCCCTACACAGACGGTATCCGAAATTGCTCCATCTACATCATATCATTATCCTGCGACTGAGGATACGCTTTCTTCATTACCTGCTACTATTCCTGAATCCAACAACCTACTGCAGATTTCTGATGACCCCGTAATTTCCGATGTCTCAGCTATTCATAATTCCAACGGTCATCGTGAGCCAAACAGAACTTTAATTTGCTGGAACTGCAAGCTAGAAGGACACCGGTTTCAGGATTGTCTACAACCACCTCGACTTTTCTGTTGGAGTTGTGGCAACGAGGGGGTTTACAAATCAAATTGCACTAGATGCTATTTAAACAAGACCGGGAGCGTGCAGAACACCCAATCACGCTCCCAAAAGCCAATCCAATTTTAAAGTCAAACACCTCACTTCACTCAACTCCACCTTTAAGAATGCGTTGCCCAGAGGAGTTGGCAAGTAAAACTATTTTGAAGCGAGATTCATCAGCTTGTACTAAATCGTCTATACCTCATCACTCATTTAAATCACTTGAGCAGAGACTCAAAGAATATATGGCACTAAGAACTAGTCTTGGAATTAATGCACTTACAACATCGCGTAAGTATACTCGTTCAGCATTGCGTATTAGAAATTTCTGGAAGAAACGACGATCCTTTCGGTCATCGATTATATCCTCAATCACATCAGTGAAAGATGATCTCCGCGCTTACGCTGAGGTTCAACTTTTAGGCAGCACAAGAGTCGGATTACTAGATAGCGGAGCGTCACTTAGTGTGGTGGGAGGCACTTTCGCACTAGAGCTTCTCCGTACCCCAACACTATTTACACGTTCATCGGTAAAAGTTAGAACAGCGGATGGCGCTAGCCAGAAAGTGGTAGGACATCTGAACACTGAGATAAGGTTCCAAGGTCGGACAAAGTCTCTAGATCTCGTAATTATACCATCTCTTACACAAAACCTCTATCTAGGTATTGACTTCTTTCGGTTGTTCAACCTGTTTCCACCGTTAACAAATCAGATCCCGAAAAAACCGAAACCTCGGTAATATGTACGTTGACAGCTGACGAGGAAGGGAAACTGCAAGATGTCATTCATGATTCCGTCTTTTGCGAAAATGGGATTGGGCAGGACGCATGTATTGACTCATGTCATTGATGTTGGCGATGCATCCCCTATCAAACAACGCCACTATCCAATATCTCCTGCAGTAGAGAAGTTAATGGGGGAGGAGCTGGACCGCATGTTAGCTCAGGGTATCATTGAGGAATCTGATAGTGACTGGAGCTCGCCAGTGGTCTTAGTTCGAAAGCCAGGGAAGCTTCGTCTATGCTTAGATTCGCGTAAGGTGAACGGTGTAACGAAAAAAAATGCATACCCCTTACCACAGATCGAAGGAATACTGAGCCGACTCCCGCAAGCTAATTACATCTCTAGTTTAGACTTAAAGGACGCCTTTTGGCAGATTCCCCTGGATGAGGATTCAAAAGAAAAAAACAGCGTTCACAGTCCCAGGCCGTCCTCTTTATCACTTTGTTCGTATGCCTTTTGGTTTGTGCAACTCACCACAGACGATGTCTAAACTGATGGATCGAGTAATACCATCAAGGTTGAAGACTCAGGTCTTCGTATACCTAGACGATCTTTTAATTGTGACAGATACGTTTGAGTCACATCTGCATATATTAACTGAACTGGCAGGCTGTTTAAAGAAAGCTAATCTCACAATAAACATTGAAAAGAGCAAATTTCTGCAATCCGAGATCAAATATCTTGGGTATGTCATTAGTAGAGCAGGGATTAACATCGACCAGGAGAAAGTTGCAGCAATATCAGAGTTCCCAGTTCCTTCGTCAGTGCGCCAGGTTCGTCGATTTTTAGGGATGTCAGGATATTACCGACGGTTTATTTCCGACTACTCTTCGATTGTGACACCTATTACTGAGTTATTAAAGAAATCCCATGGTAAATTTAAATGGACTGTTGAAGCCGATGCAGCTTTTGTCAATATCAAGAAAGCTTTGTCTTCAGCGCCAGTGCTGGCCAACCCAAACTTTTCAGAACCATTCATATTACAGTGTGATGCAAGTAACGATGGAATAGGCTGCGTGTTGACTCAATTAGGAAAAGATGGCAGTGAACATCCGATTGCATACATGTCTAAGAAATTAAACCCAGCCCAAAGGAACTACTCCACTAGCGAAAAGGAATGTCTGGCAGTAGTTCTAGGAATAAAAAAAATTTCGAGCGTTCGTTGAAGGGCACCCATTTAAAGTAGTAACCGACCATTCTGGTTTAAAGTGGTTGATGAGTCAGAAGGATTTATCAGGACGACTGGCGCGCTGGAGTTTGGAACTTCAAGGGTACACCTTTGACATTGAGTACCGAAAAGGCAGTTTAAATATAGTCCCGGATGCATTGTCAAGAATAAACTCCGTAGACTTGATTGATACCGTGACCGATAACTTTTCCCAAGCAATTGATTTAGATTCACCAGCATTTCAGTCTACCAAATATCTAGAGTTAATTAAAATCGTCGAGGATGGGAAAGAAGTACTACCAGATTTACGAGTGGAAAAGGGTAGGGTTTATAAGAAAGTTGGATTCACTTCGTGTTTAGAAGGTGAGCCGTGGAAGCTATGGGTTCCCGAAGAACTAACCCACAACTTGATCGAAATAGCACACGCAGCACCAACGGCAGCCCATGGCGGAGTAGCTAAAACCTTACATAAGCTACGTCGTTTTTATTTCTGGCCGAGAATGTTGTTCCAAGTACACTCGTTTGTATCCCAATGCAAGATATGTAAAGTAGTTAAAGCTCCCAACCAAATTTTGCGTGCACCAATGATAGCTCCTCTAAGAACCGAGAGGGTAATGCAACGATTATATATTGACTTACTGGGCCCGTACCCCAGGACAAAAAATTCTAATATTGGACTGTTGGTGGTACTAGACCATATTTCCAAATTCGTGTTCCTGTTCCCCCTTCGCAGTTTCACTTCTACTCCAATCTGCAATCTTCTGGAAAGTCAAGTATTTCATGTGTTTGGTTGTCCAGAGATTGTGGTTTCGGATAACGGAACGCAATTTAAATCCAAGTTATTCCAACAATTCCTAGCGAAGTATGGTATAAAACACACTCGCACTTCTTTATATTCACCCCAGGCAAATGCTTCCGAGAGAGTGAACAGGAGTGTGCTCGCCGGAATCAGAGCCTTCTTAAAGGAAGATCACACCAAATGGGATAAAAACTTGAGTGAAATTTCTTGTGCTTTGCGCAGCTCATATCACTCTACCATCGGCTGTTCTCCTTACTACGCTTTGTTTGGTCTCCCCATGATCACGCATAGTTCATACTACACTCTACTAAGGAAGTTGGATTGCCTGGAGGAGTCCAGTGACTGTTTAGATCGCGCTGACACTCTGTCTAACGTTCGAGCGCGATTAAAAGATCTAATAGCAAAAGCTTTTGTGACCAGTGCTGCGCGATACAACCTGCGGGCCCGTAAAAATTTGTTCCAACCGGGTGAAACGGTTTTTCGACGAAACTTCATTCTGAGTGATGCAGGCAGAAATGTCTCAGCTAAATTAGCACCGAAATTTGTAGAGGCCAAAGTACTCCAATTGGTCGGAAATTCATCTCTAGAGCTCGAAGACATAGCGTCTAAACGGGTGGGAATTTATCACACCAAGGATGTGCGGAAATAACACATGTTAGGCTTCAGTTTTTATTCCATGCCTAATAAAATTCCACCTTATTAGATCTGATCTAACTGGATCTTTCGTGTTATTACAGGTCATTACAGAATTGCTGTTACAACGTCACAATAATTAATTTACCATCATGCAGAAGAGTAAAATTCTGACCTTCATCCTAGGTCTAAGCGTATTAGTCCTCCTTGAAGGCAAGGTCATACATACAACAGAAGGCAAAATATGGAAACTAATAGACGCCGAGTGCGAGGTACTCATTGACAATACATCTATAAGGGCTAATGAAACCAAACATCTGTTAGTATATGGCTTATTAACATACAATTGCAGCAAGGAACAAGGTCACATAGTGTCAACGGTGAAGTGCCAAGCATGTGGGATATATTGCTCCATTAATGAAATCATCCCGGGTTGTACTCAACGTAGTGTACATATTATCGTAGGAATAATCACGAGTATTCTACTCGTGGTAGCGTTGAGTTTGATTTTCAGGAAGTTATGCGACAAGTCGTTTGAGTCCCTAGAATATCGGATTTTTAAAAGACAAATTCAAAGACTAGATAATAAGAGACTAAAGAGAACCAACCGCCTAAATGCGTTATCATCCTTCAGACTCGTTCCGAGATTCAACTCTCTAAACCCCGAACTGCCACCCAGAGTCAGAGAAAAGGTTAATCGAAGACGATCCGCCATTCGTTTAGAACATTCCCCGCCTGTAAGAGCAACGCCTCCTCCTTTACCACCCCGCTCACGCACAAATACTGGTGCTCCATTACGTCCAGTCCATGTGCTACTGACCATTTGTCTTTTAATTCCATGTATAAATAAATTTCATTCCATTTCATTCCATGTAAAAAATAAAGTGCCATGCTAGTAATATGTATGCGTTTAGTCTAAAGTTTGGAGAGAGCATCTGTTTTCAGGATCGTACAAAGGACGTGTTTAGGTTGAGCATATCCAATTCACATATATTAGACAGATATGATCCGCTGTATTTGACCTCCAATTACGAAATACAAATGCTTAGGACTCATTCCGAGTGTAAAGGAGCGGGAAGCTGCTGGAACGGGGCATGTCAATTATATGAAAAGAAATGGAGAGACACTGAGTTCAATAACAGTACGATCGTGGGTCAAGGTTGTAACACAAATACCCTAGGGTGCGATACGTTATGCTTTTACCAAACTTCTTGTACTTGGTACGCCTGGTCGTTAAAGGAAACGGAAGACTACGCAACGGTCTACCAACGGGATAGCTCCATATGGGAAATCGAAATATCCGTTGAGTACAAAGGTATCATCAGGACGGTGAAACTAAACTCCAACAAGGTAGATTTTGATCTGTCAGACACATCAGATGTTGGTAACGATAAACTGCCCATGTTAGTGACTTCACTCATACATGAGAGTTATTACACCTCACAATTCGTGATTAGAGACCGTTCCGTTGTATATGCCGTAGATGCAAATGACCTAAATACGTTAACTTCCGGGAAAGTTGGTGATTATCAAATATCATTAGATAATAAGTCTCGAGCGTTCGAAGCCCTGAACGTCCATTGTTCAGCTAGGTCCTGTAGAGCAGGATGTATTATACCTCAACCCGGGCTCGCGCGATTTAGAAAAGATAATTTAAAGACCTGGAAAGAAAAGAAAGTGGTTACTGTTGACGATTCCAAACTGTGGGTAAGACGGACTATAATGGCTGTGGCAAACATTATGTTCGGAGACATCGACCTCATGAACCTATATGTTGAGCCTGCTCATTGTCTAATACGCCAGATTACATCCTATGGGTGTATAGGTTGTAATATGAAACCGTATGTGGTGCTTCAAGCGTACAACATTAAAACCCCCCGAATATTGCCTTTCACTTCAGACTGTTCGTTCCAGACCCATTATGTGAGCTGTAATCCTAACCCGTATATTCTGGAACACGACAACACTGAACGGTCGTGCAGTTTGTATATAAAGAGAACGAACCAAACGGTCAATATCACCATCCATTACCAATTCGTAGGGGTAGTTAGGGTTCCCACGCCACAGGTGCTAGACTCCACCTTCGGACAAATGACTAAAGATTTGCTGACCGCGCCTGAATTTATTAAATCCTTAAGTTTCTCCTTCGCCACCTTTACTCTTGCTACCGTGGTGGTAACCTCTGTCATCCGAGTTTTTAAAGTCTTATTAGTAAGTAAGTTTAATGGTGAGGTGGAACGGGCTACGGCCCGCAATTGATTTGATGGACCCACTGCATAACTATCTACCAATGATATAAAATTGTAGCTTATTTCTCTCTCTAAATCTGATTTAAATATCTTTTCTTCTAGTACGTTCCACTCAATGGGATTTCCTCTTTCAGATCAAAGCAGCTGTATACTGTAGCTATTTGTTCTGTGTTGTTAGGAAATAAAAATCCCCTTTATCCCTATTCCGTGTTACCCTATGGTAACAACCTTTCTCACATCATTGTCACTTGCATTTCTTAAATCCAGTCCAACACCTTCGTGGTCTTATTTCTTTTATTATTTCAAAAATTTTCTCATGATATATGAAGTTTTCATGGACAATTACCTCAACGGTGATATTTGAATAAAATAACCTTCGTTGTTCCTATTAAAGTCTGCAAGTGACGGAAATGGTTTTCTATTTCTATATAAAATTATAAAAATTGTATAAATTTTTTTCCCATCAAAAATTGCAAGTATTGCCATTTTTTTTTATTTTTTTTAATTTTTCCTCAAAACTGAGAAAATCGAAAAAATCAGAGAAGTTAGACGGTAGTAGACTACTAACGAAAGTGGTCAAGTTTTAATTTGTTAAGAACATTTTTTTGTTAAAACGAAAAAAAATTTATTTTTAAGATAAACCGAAAGAAACGGAAAATCTATTGTTAAGTTTAGTGAATATATATAAGTTCAGTGAAAGTTCCTATAAGTTTAGTGAATTTTCCAATTTTTAAATTAGTGATAATAATAGTATGGCTCGAGCTGGCGTTTTATAACTTGTTCTTTCAAAAAAGAAAAAAGAATCAATATAAAAAACTATTGAAAAACTAAAAAAAAAAACTGTCTTGATATGAACGACAATAGAAAATTAGTTATCAAGTCTCTATTAGTTAAGTGAATGTTCAAATTGTTAAATTAGTGATAGTAATAGTATGGCTTGAGTTAGAGTCTTATGACTTTCTCACAACAAAAAAAAAAAAACATAATTAATATAAAAAAAAAAGCCAAATTGATAATTGTTTTCTTGTTAAAGATAAACAAATATGTTAGTATAAACGTAAATTAGACAAACTGTTATAAAGATTATAAATAAACCTAATACAACCACAAATATTTCTTTTAACATACTTATATGGGATACTTGGAAGGTGGTGAGATAGAGAATAGACAACGCCGATAGAACCAACAGCGGAATTAGGCTAAGAGTAAGTAATAATGTTTAGTACTTCTTATAGTCAAATTTTTTCTCAATATATAGAACTAGATTTATAAAATGAATAATAACATTAAGATCATGTCGTAATAAACTACTAATAGTGAGTGTGTGTGTGTGTGAATTGAGTTAGCGAGGGCCGGGCAGTTTCAAAGATGACTAGGGTCTTCAACCCTCTACCGGCACCTTTTCTTATAAGTTTCAAAGTAATAGCTCCCGCTATCCCCAGCTATTACAGATCATAAGCCACTCATTTACGCTTTGTCGCAGAATCCTGCCAAAGCCAGTCCTCGCCAATTCCGTCATCTTGATTTTATCAGTCAATTTACGACTGATATTCGCCACATTTCTGGAATTGATAATGTAGTTGCCGACACACTTTCTCGTGTTGAGCAAATATCAATTCCAGAAAATATTAACTATGACGAAATTGCTGATGCTCAGTTCAACGATAACGAACTAAAGGAATTAGTGGACACTAGTCCCACACTTCAATTCCGTTCCTTTCCATTATCGTTCGGCAATTCTAGTGCCAAAACAATTTTGTGGCAGAACTGCCTGGCTTGCCAAAAGGCAAAAGTTTCTCGTCATACTCAATCTCCTTTGGGTAATTATCCTCAAACTTCTCATCGATTTTCCGAGATTCATATGGACATTATTGGTCCACTTCCTACCTCTGAGGACAAACGTTATTGTGTCACTATTATTGACCGTTATACTCGATGGCCTGAAGCCATTCCTATCTCGCTGAAACGGTAGCATCAGCTCTCTACTCCAATTGGATCGCTCGCTTCGGAGTACCTTCAGTAATCGTCACTGATCAGGGCTCCCAATTCGAATCCAATCTCTTTAACGAGTTGTCAAAACTTATCGGTTTCGAACGTAAACGTACTACTAGTTACAATCCTAAATGTAACGGACTAATCGAACGTTGGCACCGATCTCTTAAATCCGCGATAATGGCCTACGACAGAACGGACTGGACACGAATTTTACCGTCAATACTACTTGGTTTACGAACCACTTTCCGTGAAGATTTCCAATCTTCATCGGCTGAACTCGTCTACGGTACTAACATACCTCTTCCAGGAGAATTCTTTAGCCAAAACTCTAACTCCACTCCACAATCTGATTTCGTTTCACAGTTGAACAACATTTTACTCACCTTCGTCCATCTACTGCGTCAAGACACACTTCTCCTAATGTTTTCGTTTCCAAAAATCTCCAGTCTTGTTCGCATGTCTTCTTACGTACGGACTTAGTACGTAAATCATTACAACCTCCATACGAAGGTCCATTTAAAGTCATCAGCCGCGATGATAAAAATTTCGTTATTGACCGTAAAGGTCAACATATTCGAGTTTCCATCGACAGATTAAAACCTTGCTTTAGGGAACAATCTGAAGATGACTCATCTCAAAACTCACCTACTTCGAGTACTAATCTCAGTCGCGCAGACGAAACTTCGTCTTCTACAGATATTGTCCATCCTACTCCTTCGGACACATTCCTGTCTTCTCCTTCTACCTCCGCAGAAGCGAGGCAACGCGACGCTAAGGCAACTGTATCACCTAAAAGGGTTAGATTTAATCTCACTCCTCAGACTCAGATATTCCATCCTGCATCAACAATTACGCGAGCAGGTAGAACCACTCGTACCCCTGCTCGTTTCCTTCGTGCTCTAGCACAATAATTTTCTCTTTATATCGTCCCATCTTCGATGACACTAGGGGGGGAGTGTTGTGGCGAACATCTAAATTAACTTTTAAAATTTCAAATTTAGTTGGCGATGTTTTTTACGTTACATTATTAGAAAAAAAACAAAAAAAATTATTCATTCTAATTTTTCCGCAAAAAAAAAATCGTCTTCATTTTTCAAAAAAGTTATGATTTTTTTTGTAATTAAAAGTTCCTGCTATAATTTAATTTATTAATAATTGTTGCGAAATATAATTAAATATATAGTTTAGTTGCTATTAATATTAAACTCAAATTAATTTGTTAAAAAATGGAGTTCCTTATTATGTTTTTAACATTATTATATTGCATCGAAATTATATTGCATAGAAATATAATCTAATATATGTACTTTAATTGATGTGTATATGCATACATTAAAATTAATATGAATTAAACCAAACTCAACCTGTTATTAATTTGGTTTTTTAAAAGAATATTTTAGAAGAATTTATATCATTTAAATATTTGTTGCATCCAATAAAATAAATACGTTTAATTCAAGAAACCCAAAATATGATTCAAAAAAATTGATTTATCTTTAAAAAATACTACATTATTGGGATTAGTTTGTCAGAAGATTTTTCTTGGAGGAATGAAAAGGATTAATTAGAGAGAATTACTAACTACAAACTGGATACATATAGAAGTGATCTTTTAAATATGTATTTGAAATTATATAGCGTGAATCATTACAAGCTATAGGTCTTTCTCAACGCAAAATAGGACAACGCCAGAAAGAACACCTTACAAAAATAAAATACAAAAGAGCTGAGAATTCTAGCGTTGCCGCTCATATGCCGCTCAACAACACGTCACCATCAAATTTAGAGCTCATAAAAGAGATTAATAATCTAAAACACCTAGAAGCATACGAATTTTTTCATTGAAAAAGAAAATCAATTAAACCCCGGTATCCTGATGAACAATAAAGAAGGAAACATAAAATCTAATTTATTTAACCTAATAATTAAAAGACAGCCGAACATTTCGTCGCTTTAATAATGAAACAACGTATTCCCAAATTGGGAATTGGGTTTAAAGATTTTTCGATTTTCTGATTTTCGTAAACTCGGCAGCACTATTGAATGAATAAAGATAAATTGGAAAAAAAATTTCTAACAATCACTCTTGATTAATTTCCCCACAGCATATTAAAATTTCACATTGGTACCTGCTGACTTTTCTACCTAAAAAGAGGTGAAAAGTCCATCAGGTACCTTATACGTTATTTCATATTTCTCGATTACGATTAAGCCTAAAACTGATTTTATTGAAATAACGCATGATATTCTTACAATTTTTTATTTATATGAACCGGCCCATCATGTAGTCACGAATGATGCTTATACAATATTTTATATTTACCATTTCGTGTGGCGATCGTAATGTATGTAAAATATACTACACTGATTTTGCCCAAGTTATTATTCTGTAGGAATTGGAATATTGTACATGCATTTACATTTAAATTTGCATGTACGTTAATTATCAATATATTAATTTTCACCCCCAGTTATAAAATAATTGGAAAACGTTAAAACGCCACTCTATAGAGATCTTTATGGGGAATGCAGGTCACCCATTATATAATAACAACGTATAAATGGCATACGTTATTTCATAATTAAAGCGACGATATAATAAATAAATCACCTAAACTCTATTTATGACTGAATGATATCCACCCATTTCGGACATGCCATAAAACTGTTATTATTTAGGTTCACTATATATATATATATATATATATATATATATATATATATATATATATACATATATATATATATATATATATATATATATATATATATATATATATATATATATATATATATATATATATATATATATATATATATATATATATATATATATATATATATATATATATATATATATATATATATATATATATATATATATATATATATATATATATATATATATATATATATATATATATATCTATATATATATATATATATATATATATATATATATATATATATATATATATATATATATATATATATTTTGTCAAATTCATTTTTATTTTTTTTATTTTTTTTATTTTCTCTAATGGTTTACTTATTTTATTGTTTTATTAGATACGTTCCTTTTGCTTTATATTTTATATTTTTTAGTAGTTAGATTATTAATTTTTTTAAATGGGGTTTTATTAAACCACCGATATGTATATAATGGAATGCATCTTACTTTAAAATTTAGTTTTTATATACTATAGGTGATGAAAGCATAGCTTTCGAAATTCGTAAATAATAAAAAATAATAAAACAAGAATAGTAAACAAGAATAATAAATAAATGTTGAATTGCTCAATAAACTGTTTTAAAAGCTCCTCTAAAGATGATTCATTTCAAACTGAGTCACGATAAATGTGATATTTTTGATTATTCTTTTAAAAAAAATATAACAACGCTGTTAATGAAATCTTGTTTTGCAAAGCCCATTGCCTTAGTTCGTTCAACAGATCTATTTTAGTTTGCGCGTTATGCTCATATTCCAGGTGTTCGCGCATCAATTCCTCAGCAATATCTGCTTCTGAGAATAAAAATTCAGCATTTTCACCAACTTGGGATGTACAATCATCTGGCATATCATCGTCACACTCTACATTTTCATCACAAGTAACACTAACGGGGGTTTCGATCATACCATTTTCTGCTGGCAAATTATTTTCAAAAATGGCATTCAGTTGTTGTGGCGGTGGCCGATCCATTTCTTCATCCGTTGACACATTTGATGCATCAAATCGTGCTTCGAATTCGGCCGCTCTCTTCCGCCGCATTATGTAGTATCGCCCGTTTTTCTTAACTTTCTTTTTCAGGGGCATTTTTTACTATTTAAAAGAACGTTAGTGAGAGAAATATATAATAAAGACTGTATCCGAGCGATTTACTATAAATCTTTATGGATACTTATAAACACATACACCTATTATATGTATTATATGAAAAAAACAGCAAAAACTTAGTTAACATCCGTTCACTAAACCAAATTAAATGCAATATTACATGTAAAACTCGACCTATTTAACTTAACAGCAGTCTGAGAATTTTTTTAAAGTTTCAATGTTCCGTAGTTATGTTAATTTTAGGCTATTTAACTTATTTCATGAAATAACTGTTGCAATGTCAGCTAAATTACCGCTAGCTAAACAACAGGTAATAAGTTAAATACATGTATTAGATACACTTTTGTAACTTAAATTTTCACTTAGTACATGAAATACATCTACTATCTGTAATACATGATTTTTTTTACTTAAATTTGTATACTTAATATGTTAAATTTACCTATTAACTTATTTTTTTACACCAAAAACATATTAACTATAATTTTCGACTAGAAATACATGTACACTAATTAGCTGAAACAGTTATCTATTATCTTTTTCCACATATTTAACCAAACTTTTACTTAAATTTAACCAAATCCCAAAATGGTTCACCTAAATTTCACTAAGTGTGCTGGCTGGGTATATATATATATATATATATATATATATATATATATATATATATATATATATATATATATATATATATATATATATATATAAAAATATATATATATATATATATATATATATATATATATATATATATATATATATATATATATATATATATATATATATATATATATATATATATATATATATATATATATATATATATATATATATATACATATATATATATATATATATATATATATATATATATATATATATATATATATATATATATATATATATATATATATATATATATATATATATATATATTTTTTTTTTTTATTTATTTATTTATTTATTTAGTTAAAAAAACTATTTTTTTTTACAATTTTACAAACATATAGAAAAAATATTATTTAGTTCTAATAAAATTAATAATTTTTTTTTTATACAAATTAATTCTTGTTTCAGTTTTAATTTCATTTGGTAACTCATTGAATAATTTAAGCCCATTATACATGAGCATTTGTTTAGTCTTTTCTTTATTATAACATTTAAGCCTAAAACCACTAGTATTTCGTAAATTATACTCATGAACATCTTTTACATATACTAATTTATCACAAAGATATTTTGGATAAATGCCATTTTTCATTTTAAAAACTATTACCAAGACATTATATTCAATTCTTTGATGTACATTAAGCCATTTTAAGGCACTTAACATAAATTTAATTGACGTATATTTACTAACTTTTAAAATAATTCTCATACATTTGTTTTGCAATTTTTGTAACTTATTTAACATTTCTTTCGTACAAGTAAACAGAATAGTAGAGCAATACTCAAAATGTGGCTTAATCATAACATTATATATTTTTACAGCTGTAGAAAAGCCCAATTTGCAACGAATTTTTGAAAAAAAATAAACTTTTTTGGCTACTTTTTTACATACATAATTAACATGATTTTTAAAACTTAAATTACTATCAATAATTACACCTAAGTATTTTATTTCTTTAACTACCTCTAATTTATGACCATCTATTACAATATCATTTCTAATATTACTATTAATAATCATACATTTCGTTTTGTCTACATTTAATTTAAGTTTATTCATTTTAAACCAATCACTCAGATTTTCTAGGTCGATATTGATCTGCCTTACACATTCTTCAACACTATCACCAATTATATAAATTAATGCATCATCGGCAAAAAGAACTAGCTTTGCTATACTTATGGCCTTTTCCATATCATTTATATAAATAAGAAAAAGCAGCACTCCAAGAACGGTTCCTTGAGGAACACCAAGCTGAACATCAATGGCATCTGACACAGCATCGCTAATCTTTGTTTTTTGTTTCCTATTACTTAAATAGGATACAAACCACTGTAGTTCTTTCTCTTCTACCCCATACGCTTGCAACTTTTGAATGAGAATATTTCGGTCAACGGTTTCAAAAGCACGCCTCAAATCCAAAAAAACACCAACTATGACTTGATTATCATGAATAGCAGTTTTCCAGTTTGTAACCACTAAATTTATAAGAGATTCACAGCTATGGTCCTTACGAAAGCCTGATTGGTAATCAGAAATTAAATTATTATTCTCAAAATATCTCACCAGTTGGTTGTTGACAACTTTTTCCAATACTTTTGCCTCAATAGCAATCATGTTGACTGGACGAAATTCATGGGGCTCCTTTGTATCCTTCACTTTTGCAATTGGCACCACTAAAAAGATTTTCCATATTTCTGGAAAAACTCCTGTTTCAAGCGATTTATTTATAATTGATAGTAAGTTTGGACCAATAAGTTTAAAAGAATCTAATAACATTTCACTATTTATAAAATTAAAGTCTTTTTTTTTATTAATTGTTTTTAAAATTGTTTCTAATTCATTTAATGTTAGTAACTCAAATTTAAAATTAGTATCACTATCTTCAATTAAGTTAATATAAGGTTTTAGCGGTATACTTCCATTAATATCTTTTATACTATCAATGAAATATTTATTAAATTTATTTGCAATTTCTGTTTTGTCCTTAATTACTTCATTAAGAAATAATATTTCACTAATATCCGACTTTTGATCTTTTAAAACATACGACTTTATATTTAACCACATTTGGTTTTGATCTTGAGACATTTCAATTTTATTTTGAATAAATTTGTTTTTCGCTAGATTTATTTTATTTTTATACTCATTTCTTAAATTTCTATAGTTCTGCCATTCATTTTTACTTTTAATCCAAGTTGCGCGTTTATATTGCTCAATTTTTTTAATTTTTAGTAACTTTAGATCATCATTAAACCAAGCATTTTCTAATAAAACTAATTTTTTTTCTTTAACAAAACTGTTAGCTACCTTACGTAAACCATTAGAAAATTTTTCTGCTTTTATGTTGCACTCAGCAAAATACATTGTCATTACGTCACTTGAGCATATTTTCGAAAGAAAGGAATTTTCATTATAATTTAAATATTTAAAAGTTTTTGGGTTAGTATCAATATCATTTTTGAGATTAATTTTTATTTTAAAAGTTTCGTGATCACTTATTTTTAAATTAAAGTCCATCTCTACTTTGATGTTGCTATACAAGTTTGTTACCACCCAATCAATTAAGGTAGAAGATGTATTGCTAATTCTTGTAGGTTCCGCTATTAACTGTTTGAAAGCGTTGTCATCCATAATTTCTTTCATTTTTAATTTGTGATTGTTATCATTAAACCAATTTATGTTAAAGTCACCAAAAATTATTGAATTATCACTAAATTCGCCTAATTCTTCCAAAAGTGAACTAAAATAACTAAAGAATTCAGCATTCATGTTTAATGGTTTAGGTGATCTATATAAACCAGCCAAATAAAAACATACATCTGCCAGACTAACTTTTACAAGCAGCCACCATGATTCATTATTATATGCTGCACTCTTTATTAGCTCTACATTCCAACAGCTTTTTATATAGAACGCCACACCACCAGTATGACGCGAATGACTATTGATTCTAATTAAATTATAATTATTAATTTGTACCAACGGATCAACATCTGCATCAGTTAAGTGCGTTTCTGACAAACAAATAAAATCGAAAGTATTCCCTACTAAAATAGCTTCAAGCTCAGCAAAATTATTTGTAAGACCTTGTATGTTTAAATATATACATTCTATAAACTTTAAGAATTTTAGTTGCTAATAAGAAACTCTGTTTGCTTGCTGTTTCAATTTTCGTTTATAAACATTACACTCAGAGCTTAAGGAACTGTGAAAAACATCGCATTGTTCATCACTCAAACGCAGACTAGATTTAGCTTTTGTACAATTCACACATTTTGTTATGTTGCTAGTACAATTTTCTTGACTGTGGCCATTTTCACAACACTTATGACAACGAGACTCTTCTGAACATTGTTCTGCCTTATGATTAAATCCCAGACACCGGTAGCATCTTAGAATACTTATTTTTTCAAACACTCTACAACTATTCCATCCAATTAATAGTTTCTCTTTTTCGATAACGTTTTTAAAAGCATCACCGTCTAATTCCACAATAGCGTTATGTACCTTTTTGTTTTTAAAAGATGGAAATACTTTTAAACATTTAATATATTTACACTCAATTTTATTTTGAATTTTTATTGAGTTAACAATATTATCTTCAGTCAATTTATCATCCATTCCACAAACAATGATTTTTGGATTGTTTATTTTTGGAATGAGGATGTCGTACTGAGCACTCATTTTATTTTTTATTTCACTCTCTAGTTTTTCCAGAGATTCATTATTTGAACAACAAATAGAAATGGATCCATTTTTTCGCTCATAAATATTATTAATTTTTACTGGTAAATTACAAACATCAATATTTTTTTTAATATCATCCTTTGTTCTTTTGCTCTCTTGATTTTTTTTTGGTTTAATTATTAGTGGTAATTTTACAGTATCGGCATACGACAAAGTAGAACTTTTTTCTCTAACTGGTTTTAAATTTATTTCATTTTTAGTATCATTGACCTCTTTAATAATATTTTTGTTCGATTCATCGATTTTTTCCATGACCTCCTTAATTTTTTCTTCAAACATTTCAAGAAAAGACATTTTATTATCTAGGATTAATTCTAATACTTTATCATATTTCAATTTCATATCATTAAAATTATCCAAGCACTCGGTACATGTAAAACCAATGTTTTTATTACGATTAATCAAATCATAATCTGCTTGATTAAACTTTAAGCAGTCATTGCAAAATGATTTTTTACAAAACCCGTTACATATTAATTTAGAGTCATTTCTCAAAAATCTTTTTTCACATTTATCACACGTCATTTCACTATATTTTAGTTACCACACTTTAATATACCCTTTGAAAATTAAAAGACTGTGAAATATACCTTTGAAAATTAAGAAACTGTGAAATACACTTTATAAAACCGTAAATTTTTTGGAGCAAAACAAAACACGTCTGCTTGCATCTTTGTG
>CAVNZG010000934.1:0-65632 GCA_963693315.1 Diogma glabrata
AAAAAATGAGAATTTATATTTGAAAGAGAAATATTTCTTTTGCTTTATTTTCTATTTTACTTTTACTTAAATACGAAAAAATACGATAATTATAAAATAGAAAATAAAAAAAAAGTACTCGTATGTATGAGTATATATATTGGTATGATAATTTTTTATATTTAACAAATATAATTTCATTCATTGATAATTTTTTGTTTTTGTATATTTTCTATTTTACTTTTACTTAAATACGAAAAAATACGATAATTATAAAATAGAAAAAGTACTCGTATGTATGAGTGTTTAAATATATAATTTAAGGATTGTGTTGGAATGATAATTTTTTGTTTTTGTATATTGAAGAAGCAAATGATTGAATTTGTTATTTGGGTTACGAATTGTTTGTTTTGTTGTCAAGATTTTTTATTTATTTTTTCATCTTTTTTTAAATGGATTTGAACTATATTAAGTTTTTATTGTCCTAGGTCGATGACTTTAGATATTAGAACATATCAATTTAGTTTGGTCAGAGTTTGATTTAAATTGATTCATTTGGTCGTGTTTGATATAATTACTTCGGTCTGAAAGACCTAAGATTACATTCATGAGCTCAAAGTGAAATTCTTACCCATGCTTTTTTGGCATTTCTCGACGTTTTAGGACCTACTGATTCTAAAAAAGCAACAAACAAAAATGTATGTCTGTCTGTCGGCCGACCGTCCGCCGTCCGTCCGTCACAACCTACGAAATCTAGAAAACCGCTGAACGGATTTGAAAATTTTTTTTCTAAAAATAGGATTACTCAATAGAAAGAGCCGAAAGGACGATGTGTTCGATAGCTGTACCGGAAGCGTGTCAAAAAAATCGTCAAGTGTGTCAAAACAAGGAAATTTGCATATTTTTTGCTTAAAAAACGTTCATTTTAAGTGATTACGATTAGGAACATTGAATTTGGAGAAATCTTGATGGTCGGGATTGGTATGGGAGACCAAAATCTAGATTTTTGCATCATAAGTTTGTCAAAAAAATGTTGTCAAGTGTGTCAAAAGAACGATTTTTATTTATTTTTTTACTCAATTTTTTGGAAAAAAATAAAATTAATAATATGTATGCATGAAAATATATTATTATTATAGAGAATTATGGCATTATAAGATTGTCAAAAAAATAATGCCAAGCGTGTCAAAAATGATTTCATTGATTTTTAGCCAATTTTTTGGAAAAAAAAATTTATCTGTTTTTACATTTACGTCATAAAAATGTAATTGAAAATGAAATTGGACATGAAAATTTATGAATTGGTTATAGTTTTTGAAATAGTTTTGGAATTTTGATAAAAGTTTGTATTTTTGATTTTGTAATGATTTTTGCTATATTTTTAGAATTTTGGAAAAACTTTGAATTCTTAAGAATTTTTGGAATTTTATTAGAATTTAGAAAAAGTTTAAATATTTGATTTTATTCTAATTTTTGGAATGTTTTTGGTATTTTTCAATTTTTTATTTTGTTATAATTTTTGCAATATTTTTAGAATGTTGAAAAAATAGAATTTTGAATATTAAATATAATATTTTAGAATTTTGAAATAAGTTTCAATTTTTGATTTTGTAATAATTTTTTGCTATATTTTTAGAATTTTGGAAAAACTTTGAATTCTTAAGAATTTTTGGAATTTTATTAGAATTTAGAAAAAGTTTAAATATTTGATTTTATTCTAATTTTTGGAATGTTTTTGGTATTTTTCAATTTTTGATTTTGTTATAACTTTTGCAATATTTTTAGAATGTTGAAAAAATAGAATTTTTGAATTTTATATATAATATTTTAGAATTTTGAAAAAAGTTTCAATTTTTAATTTTGTTATAATTTTTGCAATATTTTTAGAATTTTGGAAAAAGTTTTTTGGAAAAAAATAAAATTAATAATATGTATGCATGAAAATATATTAAAATTATAGAGAAAATATATTATTATTATAAGTTTGTCAAAAAAATAATGTCAAGCGTGTAATAGCTGGGATAGCGGGAGCTATTACTTTGAAACTTATAAGAAAAGGTGCCGGTAGAGGGTTGAAGACCCTAGTAATCTATGGAACTGCCCGGCCCTCGCTAACTCAATTCACACACACACACACACACACACACACACACACACACACACACACACACACACACACACACACACACACACACACTCACTATTAGTAGTTTATTACAACATGATCTTAATGTTATTATTCATTTTATAAATCTAGTTTTATATATTGAGAAAAAATTTGACTATAAGAAGTACTACACATTATTACTTACTCTTAGCCTAATGCAGCTGCTGGTTCTATCGGCGTTGTCTTCTGTGGTGTTCCCAGGTAAAAATAATATAAAGACACGAGGCTTCCACTAAATTTTGTTTTTATTTAATTTTCTTTTATTTCATACTGATATCATTTAAATTATATGTTTTAAATATTTCTAACCATCACAAAAGCACCAATTGTTTCGGTTTCTTATATATATATAATCTTGGATTTAGTCATTTAAATATCCACAAACAAACATATTTGGTTGCTTCACTTTTCTTAAAAAAAACATATATGTACATGTACTTTTGGTTTCTTAATAGGTACTTAATAATTACTTAAGAACCTGTACTTTTGGTTTCTTACTATGTGATTTATATTTACTTAAAAACATGTACTTTTGGTTTCTTAATATGTAATATTTGATTTTTTTTTTTTGCCACTTAAATATCCAAAAGAAACACAATTAATTTTAATTCACGTTATTTTTCATTGATTTATCTTTTGTTAATCACAAAAAACAAAAACACAAAATTTATATAGATTTCTCAATAATCTTAAAATGTAACTATTTTAAGTCCAAATGATCACTATTACTATTTGGATTTTAATTATTATTTAAATTATCTCAACTATTATTAGAATTACATCAACTATTCACTAGTTTACCACCGACTGACTTCTCTAATTTTTTCGATTTTCCGAGTTTTAAGAAAAAAATAAAAAAAAATGGCAATACTTGCAATTTTTGATGGGAAAAAAAAATTTATACCAATTTTATAATTTTACATAGAAATAGAAAACCATTTCCGTCACTTGCAGACTGGAATAGGAACAACGAAGGTTATTTTATTCAAATATCACCGTTGAGGTAATTGTCCATGAAAACTTCATATATCATGGGAAAAATTTTGAAACAATAAAAGAAATAAGACCACGAAGGTGTTGGACTGGATTTAAGAAATGCAAGTGACGATGGTGTGAGAACGGTTGTTACCATAGGGTAACACGTAATAGGGATAACGGGATTTTTATTTCGTAACAAGCGTGTCAAAAAATGATTTCATTGATTTCTTTAGCTAATTTTTTAGCTTTCGACGCGAAAGACCTTGGTATTTTTCAATCCGGCCGATGGCGCAGAGATTACAACCCAGACCTATGTTTCGTTTCATCTAATTCTAAAGGTCAACCAATACATGCTTTAAGATAAGTATTATTGGGTTTCCCACATTCTCAGCATCGACCAGTAATAGTAGAGGCTGGAAAACAAATCCCGATGATACATTCAATACCGAAACCTAGATGGAATTTTTTAAAGGCTTCATGGCATTTTTCAAAAGACTTAGATGCTTCTGTACGATTTATTCCACCAGTTGCAAAGAACTACGAACGTTTCCTTGGCGCTACTCTAACAGCTGCAAAAAAATTCATACCGCGAGGCTATCGTATGGAATATATTCCAAGATGGAATGAGGAAAGTGAAAAACTTTTCAATGAATTCGAAGAAAGTGGAGACCCAGAAATAGCTGATGATCTATTAAGATCCTTAGATGCTAATCGACAAGAAAGTCTGCTATGGAAAATATGGATTTTACACATTCTAATAGAAAAGCATGGAGTCAAATACGAAAATTGGGTGCTGGGAAAATAGAAATTTGCTGATAAAACAAACATAAATCCAATTTTAATAGCGAATAGGATAGTAAACATGTCAAGAGTTGAACCACATAAAGAACTTTCAAAAACCGTTCTCTTAAATCTTAAAAACTTGAAACGAAACACACCAAGATCTTCCGAATATTGTCGCCCTTTCACCATCAAAGAGATTGCAGCTTCATAATCGGACATGAAATCGGGCAAAGTAGCTGGCTTCGATAATGTCTATCCAGAATTCCTTAAAAATTGCGGAGAAAATACCAGAAAATGGCTTGCTCGCTTTTACATAATGGAAACTGCAATATTACCAAACGTAGACGCAATTGCACAGATCAAGGTGCCACTAACCAACTATATCGAACTTGGGTTCCAAAACAAAATAAAAATGTCTGTTGTTTTCATAGACCTAACAGCGGCTTATTACAACGTTTGGCGAAAAGACTTAATATATAAGCTGCTCAATATTATTCCATGCCTTAAAATTGCTCAAGTAATCAACAATATGCTCACAAATCGCCTTTTCCAAGTCAATCGAAATAATGAGAAGAGTTCTTTCAGGAAATTGAGTAATGGTCTCCCACAAGGATCAGTATTGGCTGCATTATTTTTCAACATTTACGTGATCGATTTACCAACAACTCAACCAAGAGTGGGGTCAATTTTAACGAAACACAAGTTACACATAACTATAATCCGAAATATTTGGGTCACTCATTGGACAGATCACTTACACACAAAGAAAATTGCTTGAAGCTTGAGGCCAAATTAAAGACAAGAAACAAAAATTAATTTATTGTTTTTATAATTAACTTTTAAATAATAATATTAAAAAAGCTTTTTTAAAGATGGCGCTAGGGTCAAAGATCAATTGGAATTTAATTAATTTTTTTTCTGAAAATAGTTCTATCCTTATTCTAAAATATATCAAATTTACAAAGAGGCTGAAATTTTTGTTCTTGAGATATTTAATTTTAAAGATTTTTAGTACGGCTGAAATTCGAATTTTTCTTCATTTTTTCAAACAACTTCCATTAACAAAAAATTTTAAAATCAATTAAATTTTAACTTTTTTTATTTTTTAAATATAGTTCTAACCTTCCTTTAAAATATATCAAATTTACAAAGAGGCGTTAATTCGTATTCTTCAGATATTTAATTTTAAAAAGTTTTAGTCCGATTAAAATTCTAATTGTTCATTATTTTCTCGAACTTAAGTGGTTAAAATTTTTTGATGATAAAAATTGTTCGAAAAAATAATGAATAATTAGAATTTTAGAAGGGGGGGGGGGGGAATAAATCGTACAGAAGCATCTTTTGAAAAATGCCATGAAGCCTTTAAAAAATTCCATCTAGGTTTCGGTATTGAATGTATCATCGGGATTTGTTTTCCAGCCTCTACTATTACTGGTCGATGCTGAGAATGTGGGAAACCCAATAATACTTGTCTTAAAGCATGTATTGGTTGATCTTTAGAATTAGATGAAACGAAACATAGGTCTGGGTTGTAATCTCGGCGCCATCGGCCGGATTGAAAAATACCACGGTCTTTCGCGTCGAATATGAGATGCAAGTTTTGCTGTTCAGACCAATTTACAAGTGTTATACCGTTGATGTCATCATTCTGATATTTCCATAGTAAGTGATGGCTGTTAAAGTCACCAATATAGATGCTCGGTTTATCATATGAAGGGAGAACATTAGTCGGCCAGGCTGTGTTTGGTATATGTATATATTCATAATAATTGTTCCGCCAACCTCAATTGTTATGATAGAAACATCGTCTGTTGAAGAGGTTTCCACTAGTTTCACATTTTCAGACCACATTTTACATACGTTGCAGTTCCATACGATTTATGAAATGTTGCTCCGATAATTTCATATCCAGGAATTTCACCTCCGGTAACTAAAATTTCGTCTGATGCAATGTGTGTTTCTTGAATGACTGCAATATCTATTTTGTAATCTTTTAGTTGATTCGATAAATGTTCGCATTTCGATTTGCTAGATCCTTCAATATTCAATTGATAGATTCTTGTTATCGGTCCGATTTTTCTTGTATTTTGGTTTGAAATTTGATTTTGATTTTGGTGTATCATTTCAAACTTGTTTTTCCCTCTGTAATAGCCAGGAGATCAAATAAATGATAGTTTGGCTTCCGATATGATTATGACTATTTTTGATTGTGTACCTTTTAGGCAGTCTATCCTTACAACATTATTTAAATTTAAAATAACAATTTTATGAAAATATCCATTATGCCTGCAAACAGTCAAACTGTTGAGATCCCTCATTCACAACTGTCATATAGTGACAGAATGCAGAGGGATTCCTTTGTTTGCGAAATGAAATCGACTAGCTGATAGATACGAAAATTTAAAAACAATTCCTGGAACACGGGGATATCACTCATACATTCCTACAAATGATGGATCAATCTTAGCTAGACGTTATTCTAACTCTACGGAATTTAGTAATGTAAAATTAAATAAATGATAAAAAATGTGTAAAATATTTATTTTGAGTTAAAATTAAAAATTTATTACAAAAACATATATGTAAATCCAAAAAACACTGTTCATTTTTTAACTCCACTTTTTTTATGATGAAACATTTTAAGGCGTGTTGCAATAAAATTAATAAAAAAAAACAAATCGAATTTGAATTTTTTACCGTTATGTTTCTAAAAGAAAGTGTTCAAGGTCATATAATGTGAATTATTATTTTGCTCTGTTTAATACATACATTTTGAGTTATATAACATTAAAATCAGTCCGGTAGTTTTGACTGTAGAGCCATTTCAATACACCAGGGTCGAGCAATTTCTTGATTTTTCAACACCCTGTATCTTAGACAGGGTTAAAAAAAAAAAACTAAAAACGCAGAAAACTTTTTTTTATTGATGTCAACGAATTCTAATTATTCAAAATTAAAACCTCATTTCCAGACCTTGCTGATCTCACGTGTTTTTCACCCGGCATTAAAAATATGTTTCTCCTCGACGCCTAATAAATTCATTTTGTTAAAATTTTATCCGGAACTCCAAGAATTTCCATTGCAATAGGTAGATTTTATATGAAATCTACCTAAAACAAGCAGCTCAAAGGATAAACTTATATCATATTATTTAGAACATCAGCAGCCAAATTCTGTAACTGTGAAGCGGTGTAGTGATAAATTTTTTATCACTTCACCGTAAAAAAATCTAAATTAGTGAAATGTTAAAACTGAAAAGTTAACACTGACTTATGGTTAGTGATAAAATAAAATGAATTCGTTTGTTGCTAACGCCATTATGTCAAAAAACACAATTACACCAATGTGATTTGTTTATTTAAAATTTCAAAATAACATCAAAAATTTTTTTTCAAATTTAACTTCGAAAATATTTAAATATAGTTAAATTGATGTTTAAATTGTGTTGTACAAAATGATTGGTATTTATGTGTTTTAGACCGTAGTTCGGAATTAATATATCTATATGTATATACGGAATTAATATATCTATATGTACATGTATATACAGTCAACTAGATTTACATTTCATGTATCAAAACGCTCATGTTTGTCGTAGGTTTATGTATTGTTTTCTTGAACTTAATGTTTTTTGAAAATGAAACTGGCAATTACAAATAATGCAAGAGCACAATACCATTGAAGACGTCATCTGTCTCTATCTGAACACTTATGCAGAAGTGTGTTCAGAATATTGTTAAAAAGATCGACGTCTGCTATCGTAGTCGTGATGAAAATTTACCAAATATTACTTTTTATCCAGAACGGTAATATAACATACTTCTAATGAGATATTATAGAATTCTTTCAAAATCTATATTTCTTGAACAATAGAGGAACAAATTCCTGTTGTTAGATTAGAACTTTAATTATGACCCTACTAGAGTCAAAATAAGTCTTATCTGCAAAAAATAGCAATAAACTTGACATCTCGTTTATTTCAGCATTTCTCATAAATATGTCTTTGCATAACTGACGGCATGAATTAATTGAACAAATCTTTTATTTAATCCAATTAAAAATTAATTTCGCTCAATCATTATATTTTGTTCACAAAAAATAATTTATTTTGAAAATAATAAATAAAGGATTTTTTCTAATAATTCTATTAAATAAAACAATCAATGAAAATTTTATGCATTGACGTTTGATATTTAGTGAGTCGCCTACTTACTATAAGATTTTTTAACACTGACATCGCACATAAATTGCATATAGAATCGCAAAAAATGTTAAAATGATAAAAATTTGGTGATAAAATCGAAATAAAGAAATTTTTAACACTTCACCACTTCACAGTCACAGAATTTGGCTGCAGGTGTTAGAATTATATCACAAACAACGATCTACTGTATCGCTTTGATATGATTAAACATTAATTTTAAGGTAAATGTATTTTTGAGCCATATAAAGTAAAAAAGTTTTTAGAACACATAACCGCATAACTACTTTAAACCCAATTTGTTTAAAGTTATCATAAGACAAATTATTGGAAAATAATATTTTTAAATTTCATAATCTATTCTTTTAGAACTCATGTATTCAAATTTAAAACATTAAATTGATACAAATTCTAATACATAGATTTTGAAATTTAAAAATATTTTTATCCTACACAACCAAATCAAATTAAATCAATTTCTGACCAAAAAAAATTTGCTAAAGTTTACAACCTAAACATATGGTTAAAGTGCATTTGAAAGATGAAAAATAAATCAAATATCAATCTATGCAGCCAACAACAACGCGTAACCCAAATTCTTCAAAAACTGAAAAATTATTTTGACCATTTTTAACTTACAAAAACAAACCAAAATTATCAATGAATTCTAAAAACCTTTACATATTTATATAAACATGTCAAAGGAAACACTAATCCATGCGAGTTTTTTTTTGTTATTATCAATTGTATTTTATCATCGTATTTTTTGTTGTCTCATTAGTAAAATAGAATATAAAGCAAAAGAAATTTCAAATACATATAAATGTTTCTCTTTTTTTATTTTGATTTGTTAAAGTATAAGTACTTTTTATATCTGTTTAGAAATTTATTTCAAAACTAACACGAAACATCAATACGTTGCCGGAAAATTATAACAGATCAAAAATTAACATAATTTAGTGAAAAGATGATACACTCAGCAAACTACTCAAAATCATCTCCATTTAGCGTTTCGAGAAAATATTACAAAATCACAAATTCATATTTCTTTCAAATTCCAAAAACATTGTAAAACTTAAATAAAATCAAACTTTTTCAAAATTCCAAAAATATTCCAAAAATTAGAATAAAATCAAATACTTAAACTTTTTTAAATTCCATTAATATTCCAAAAATTCTTAAAAATCCAAACTTTTCCCAAAATTCTAAAAATATTGCAAAAATTATAACAAAATCAAAAATTGAAATATACCAAAAACATTCCAAAAATTAGAATAAAATCAAATATTTAAACTTTTTCTATATTCTAACAAAATTCCAAAAATTCTTAAGAATTCAAAGTTTTTCCAAAATTCTAAAAATATAGCAAAAATTAATTCAAAATCAAAAATACAAACTTTTATCAAAATTCCAAAACTATTTCAAAAACTATAACCAATTCAATAAAACCAATTCATAAAAACAGAATAATTTTTTTTTCCAAAAAATTGGCTAAAAAAATCAATGAAATCATTTTTGACACGCTTGACATTATTTTTTTGACAATCTTATAATGCCATAATTCTCTATAATAATAATATATTTTCATGCATACATATTATTAATTTTATTTTTTTCCAAAAAATTGAGTAAAAAAATAAATAAAAATCTTTCTTTTGACACACTTGACAACATTTTTTTGACATACTCATAATGCAAAAATCTAGATTTTGGTCTCCCATACCAATCCCGACCATCAAGATTTCTCCAAATTCAATGTTCCTACTCGTAATCACTTAAAATGAACGTTTTTTAAGCAAAAAATATGCAAATTTCCTTGTTTTGACACACTTGACGATTTTTTTGACACGCTTCCGGTACAGCTATCGAACACATCGTCCTTTCGGCTCTTTCTATTGAGTAATCCTATTTTTAGAAAAAAAAATTTTCAAATCCGTTCAGCGGTTTTCTAGATTTCGTAGGTTGTGACGGACGGACGGCGGACGGCCGGCCGACAGACAGACATACATTTTTGTTTGTTGCTTTTTTAGAATCAGTAGGTCCTAAAACGTCGAGAAATGCCAAAAAAGCATGGGTAAGAATTTCACTTTGAGCTCATGAATGTAATCTTAGGTCTTTCAGACCGAAGTAATTATATCAAACACGACCAAATGAATCAATTTAAATCAAACTCTGACCAAACTAAATTGATATGTTCTAATATCTAAAGTCATCGACCTAGGACAATAAAAACTTAATATAGTTCAAATCCATTTAAAAAAAGATGAAAAAATAAATAAAAAATCTTGACAACAAAACAAACAATTCGTAACCCAAATAACAAATTCAATCATTTGCTTCTTCAATATACAAAAACAAAAAATTATCATTCCAACACAATCCTTAAATTATATATTTAAACACTCATACATACGAGTACTTTTTCTATTTTATAATTATCGTATTTTTTCGTATTTAAGTAAAAGTAAAATAGAAAATATACAAAAACAAAAAATTATCAATGAATGAAATTATATTTGTTAAATATAAAAAATTATCATACCAATATATATACTCATACATACGAGTACTTTTTTTTTATTTTCTATTTTATAATTATCGTATTTTTTCGTATTTAAGTAAAAGTAAAATAGAAAATAAAGCAAAAGAAATATTTCTCTTTCAAATATAAATTCTCATTTTTTTATTTTGATTTGCTCATATAAGACAGAAAGAATGCAATGTATAATTTGTAAAATTTGTATATTGCTTAACCCTTCATCTCTGGTTGTACTTTTATTTGTATTATCAGTATTCTATATACAATTTGTGTGAATAGAGGTTATTTCTCTCTATATATGTTTCTCTATGATTCTAGTATAAATCAATTTTTGAATTTTTTAAGCTCGCTAGACATTTTGAAAATTATACTAAACATGCCATGATTTTTTCTATAAACTTCATACAATGATTTATTTGTTTGTTCTAATTTTATGAATATTTTTCCGGTGATTATTTTACGGGCGGTAAAGAGTGTAGAAAAATACGTGTAGAAAAATACACTAATGTTTTATATAGCAACGGGCTTTTATTTTACGGGCGTTAAGTTCAACTTTCAGTCACGATAACTAACTAGGATGTGTTTTACGATTCGTTTGTGCGTAAAAGTTTTTATGTATGCTACAAGTTAGTCAATAATATTTTAACGTTTAATTTTAGTTCATTGCTCTCAATACTAATTAATGATACTGTTTGGGTGCACTACATGTAGAGTAATACAGCTGTTCAAATTTATTGAGTTTTAAAAAAGTTGTTTGATCAGATGATATACAGAAGTTTATATGTATAATTTTTAAAACGAAAAAGAAACAAGAGAAAAGAAACACAAGACTGAAAGATTTTACATATATTCCGAATCAAATCGATCAAAAGGTCATTATGTAAATTAAAATAAACAAGATCAGCATTGTTATTGTGATAAAAACAAATGTATATTATATTAATTGTGGAGGTCCACACCATAACGTAACATTTCCAATTTTCTTAGAAAAAAAGTTATGAATGTAGATCGGTTCCAAATACTGAATTACATCGAAAATTCGACTGAAATTGCAACAAAATGCGTTAAATTTCGTAAAATACCGCTATGACATCGACGAGTTGCACCAAAAGGTAACATTTTTACTAGCTCATATTACATTGTCTTAGTCACAACAAATCAGAATATTTTCTACCATATTTCAACTTTCAAGTTCTGTAACAACAACACAGAAATATTTTTATTTTAGTTCTAAGCCCATAAATAATTATTTTTAAAATACTCTTTTTTAATATAATTAACTTTGTAGTTAATAACTTTTCCGAAAACACACAGTACAATCTCGCTTAAAGAAGAGCTTGGATAACGAGTAATTCGCAAAACAACAAAACAAATTGTAAAAAAACATTTTTAAAAAAAAATAGAACCGACTTTAAAAAACACAAAAAAGTGAAATATAACTTAATTGCGACTATAAAGACAAAAATACAGCTAACTATTGATTTATTTAATTTAATTATATTTAACTACAGACAAAAAAAATTACAGTTTTAAACAAAGTTATTAATTATTATATTATAGAATTCATTTATTATTATAATTATTACAATTATTATAGTTGTTACAATAGTTATTATATTATAAAATTTATTTGTAGCACCAAACTGTTCGAAGTCGGTGCCAAATTGACGAAAAACTGACTAAAATGTCATCAGCTTGCCACCGATTTCCAACAGTTTTCTGCTACAAATAACTTTTATAATATTGTTACGGTTTTCCAGTTTAGAAGCGCCGAGAAAGAAAAATTGATTAGTTTTATGTAAAAGAAAACTCTTTATTTTAATATTTCTAAATTTATTAATTGACAAAATCTTTTAATTCAAATTTGACTTTTAAACTAATTATTAATTACAAGAATTATCATTGAATGGAAATTGCAGGCTCACAATTCCTTTATTGACGAATAAGCCTTGTTGTATGGTATGATCAAGTCTGCCTTTTCATGCTCCTTATAAACATCTATATTTTTGTCCTATCTTCTTCTCATCCTGTTGCTATTTCAATGTATTACTTCATCATTAATCCCACAGAGTTTGTCATGGAACGTCGGTATAGCAGCAGCAAATAATTATAGTAAAATTATTAGACTCACTCTTCTTCGTTGAGTTTCATTTTTATTACATGTCAACCAATTGACAGCCGCAACAACAACAATAAGATTTGATCGTAATTTATGTTAATAATTGCAAATAAATTAATAAATTTCTTATCTTTCAGGCAATATTCATAACACTACCCCCTTCTTAATTTTGGATTGCCACAATCCAAATCATCAACTCATACTGTTGGAATTATGGTTCTGAAATAACGACATCTTATAGAGTATGCTGATGTATTTATAAATTATTTCAATGAGTATACAGCAACTAGTAACATCTTTACATTTGTGATAAAAGTTACTAAATTTAGCGTTTGTTGATGCTGATAAATCTATAAAGATACAACTTCGGATACATCTTTTGGTTGATTATGATGTTGACTGATGATTATGGTGTTATTTTCATCTTTTAATAAATGTTTTTGTAGTTTCTACTCTGCTTCGGAACGGTTGCTTATAGATTCTGATAATACTGGCCATGCTGACAACTGGTTACCATTATAAACTGCCAGCCGGTCTATGTGTACAACTTTACATTTACTTCTAGGAGTTTTCTGGATGCGAAATGTAACATCTGTTAAGGCATTTATAACACGGTATGGACCTTCCCAGTCGCACTGTAATTTTGGACACCGTCCAACTGTGCGCTTTGGATTGTAAAGCCAAACAAACGAACCTGTTTTGAATTCTTGTGGTCGTGCAGATATGTCATATCGGGTCTTCATTCGCTCCGCCGTCTGATGTAGATTTTTGCGAGCCACCTTATGTACAGCTTCAAGAATAGATTTTAGTGATTTCACGTAGTCTTCTTTTTCTTGACTAACCCCCGCAATGTCGATTGGTGGTGATCCTCTTACTAAATCCAGTAGTAGCTTCATTTCGCGTCCCATCAACAACATTGATGGCGTCTGGCTGGTTGACTTGTGAACTGCTGACCGGTAAGCCATACAAAACATGGGTAATAGTTGATCCCAGTTTTTATGATTATCGTCAATGAATTTAGCTAGGTATTCCAATATGGTTCGGTTTGCACGTTCTACCATTCCATCGGATTGTGGATGTAGAGGTGTTGTTCTTGTCTTCTTTATCCCCAGTATCTTCATTGTAGCTTTAAATACGTCGGATTCAAAGTTTCTGCCTTGGTCTGAATGAAGTTCTAGGGGAGTTCCAAATCGACTAATGACGTTATCAACCAAAGCTCGTGCTACTGTGTCTGCTGTTTGATCTGGAATAGGAATACATTCTATCCATTTTGTGAAGTAGTCCATAACGACAAGAACATTTCTATTGTTGCGCTCTGTTGGCGTAAGTGACCCCAGGATGTCTATCGCCACTCTTTCAAATGGATCTTCAAACGTACTTTTCTAGTTCACCACGACATCTTCTGCTTGGGCCCTTTCTTGCAGCACATGTGTCACATTTTTTACACCAGTCTTCAATGTCCTCTCGATGATTTACCCAGTAGTAGTGCTTGCGTACTCTATCGATTGTTTTCCGTATGCCAAAATGGCCAGCAAAGGATGAGTTGTGCAAAAGCTCCAACACGGTTGGTACGTATGTCGCTGGTATTATTGGTAGTAGTTTTGATGATTTTCCGTCATGACTTTGCCATTCACGACAAAGCAGATTTGTTTGTAGTTTCAACGAGTTAAAAATTGCCCAATAGCTCTTTAGATTTTTATTCGAACCGGATATTTCCTGCCAAGAAGGTCTTCTTTCTTGCTTGCACCATTCTTTCACGATTGCTAGGTTGTCATCGAGATCTTGCTGTTTACTTATTTCTTCATTGTCAACATCTTCTGGAATTACTTGTATAGCATTGATCCGTTGCTCATTTGTATATTTTTCTTCTTTTCCATCGCAATGTAAGCATCTAGATTCAGAGCACGGACGTCTGGATAACCTGTCAGCATTTTCATGTATGCGGCCAGGTCTGTGCTTTACCTGGTAATCGTAATGTTGTAGCCGTTCTAACCATCTTGCTAGTTGTCCTTCAGGATTTTTAAAAGATGCTAGCCATGTTAAGGCTGCATGATCAGTACGAATGGTAAATTTTCTTCCGTACAAATAAACATGGAAGTGTTCTACAGCTCTAATGACAGCTAATAGCCCTTTCCTCGTTGTGCAATAATTTCGTTCGGCTTTTCCCAATGTTTTGATAAAATTAGAAATTACCACCTCTTGATCTTCTTGTGTATGCGATAGCACGGCTCCAATTCCAGTGTTGCTGGCATCCGTGTCAAGAATAAGTGGCTTTCCTGGGACCACAAATCCCAGAATCGGTACTGACGTAAGGGATGTCTTCAGTTGGTTAAAAGCTTCCTCGCACTCATCGGTCCACTCAAACTTAACATTGTCTTCGGTTAGACGATGTAGTGGTTTAGCTATGTTTGAAAACCCTTTTACAAATCTGCGGTAATACGTGCAGAGACCAATGAAGCTTATGCGTCGTGTTTTGAAGTTGGCTGTGGCCAGTTGTGTACGGCTTCTGTTTTAGTGCTATCTGTTCCTAATCCAGATCTTGAAATCACATGACCCAGATACTTGACTTCGATTTTAAATAATTGACATTTCTTCGAATTGAGCTTTAAGTTGGCAGAACGAAGGCGTTGTAACAGTACCTCTATATTTTTGACTGCTTCTTCCAAAGTTTTGGCATGCGAAAGAAGGTCATCTAAATAAACAACGCATTTTGACCATGGTAAACCCTTCAGAATTGTGTGCATCAAGCGTTCAAATGTAGCCGGTGCATTGCAAAGCCCAAACGGCATGACGTTGAACTGCCATAGCCCTACTCCAGTTGTAACAGCTGTCTTTTCTTTATCATCGTCTTCCATCTCCACTTGCCAATATCCACTCTGAAGGTCCATGGTGGAGAACCACTGAGAACCAGCCACTGCATCTAGTAAATCGTCAATTCTGGGTATCGGAAATGAGTCTTGTTTTGTGACTTCATTCAGCCGCCGATAATCCACACAGAATCTAGTGTTACCATCTTTCTTTTTTACCAAGACAACAGGAGAAGCCCAGGGACTCTCGGAGGGCTCATTAATTCTTTGTGCCAGCATTTCTTGAGTCAGCTTTTCTACTTCTTCCAGCTTGCTAAGAGGAAGACGTCGATGTGGTTGTTTGATAGGCTGGACGCTACCCACGTTTATCTTGTGTTTTGCAATGGATGTTTGTCCTTTATCATCTGGTCCTTTGGAAAACACGTCCTGAAACTCTATTAAAAGGTTAGTGACCATTACTTTCTGAGCTTCATCGAGATGTTGTGCTGCTTCTTGAAGTAAGCCGGTGAGATGTACTGGTAGTTCTTCTAGGTGTGCACTTGCAGTTCCATCTTCTATGTCGCTTTCTAATTTCTGACTTACCATTTCCACCGCCGATATTGCTGCTATGCTGCTGCCACTAACGAGAGTGACTGGATGATTCACGACGTTTCTAACCCTAACCTGGACTATGCCATCACGGGAATCACTCATACCGGTGGCTATAGTCAATCCTTCTAGAGGAGTGGTGGACGTCACAAAGTCCTCTGCTTTCAACCATGACTTGCAATCTATAGGCAGTATTAACTCTTCTTGTGGTTTAATAGTAGTTGTTAGAACCAACCTAAGCGGTACGTTTTCCAACCATATCGGAACTTTAACATCACCGATTACCAATGCCGGTATTCTCAAATCAATCTCGCAACAGTGTTTTAACAAGAAATCGGCACCCAGGAGACCTTCATTCACCACTTCTGCTACAAGTATGGGTTGTTCCACTTCAGTTTCTCCTATTTTGATGGAGAACTCCTGGCATCAAAATACAGGTGATTTCTGATTCTCAAACGCGGTTTTCAACACCACATTGGTCTTGATTAATTGAATAGCTGGTTCAATCCTCTCCCAGATTCGTCTACTGATGATTATACTTGAAGCACCTGTATCGAGAATAAATTTACACTTTTGATTCGCTACCTCTGCTTCCACTATCATTGTTATCCCGCCGAAGTCTTCTTGTAGAGAATTGGTGTTCACTTCACGGGCGTATGCTACAGTTGAAGGAGTCAGTCTTAGCCCTGCAAGCCTGACTGACTGGAGTTTCCCAATGGATTTGGGGTTGCGCTTTCCTGGGAAATATTTTCTACAATCGGGAAATTGTTGCCTTCCAACCTCCCTACGTTTCTTCCTCGTTGACGAAATCGTCTTCTAAACAGCCTTCGTCTTGGTACCATAGTGCTTTCTTCTTCATCTGGTCCTACAACCTCTGTCCTTCGGATAGTTCGACGATTGGATCTAGTAGCCATTCTTGCTGCTTGAAATTCGATTGCTTTTGCCACTGCTTCCGTCAAGTTTTGAGGCCTAGTGATTCGTACCAGATCCTGAACTTCCAAGTCAGCAATACCATCTATAAATTGCATCATGCCGATTCTATCTTGTGCCAACGTTGGACAATCCTTAAACGCTGACCGCGCTAGCCTTTCGATATCAGTTGCAAACTCTGCTAGATCTTCTCGTGGTTTCTGCAAGCGACTACGTAATTGCACATGGCTTATTTCACCGGCTTTCTCACCCGAAAATCGGCGTTTCAGTGCTACAGCTTCTTGTAGTCCTATTGGTCTTGTTCGGGCAGAATGTTTAGAATCGTCAATGCTTTGTCTCTAAGCATCAACGCCAATTGTGTTGCCTTAGTAGCGTCATCCCATTGATTTGCAGCTGAAGCCATTTCGAATTGGGTGTAATAATCGCTCCAATTACTTGTGCCATCGTACGGGTATGGTTTTACCTTAACGACAGATTTTTGCTCTGTCGTCCCTAAATTTCTAGTTGGAGTAACCTGTGGTGTTGGTAAACCAGCAAAAAGGATAGATAATTCTTACCATCTACAACGGCATGACTAGTACCCTGGTCTTTCTGAACACTCATTGTGGTGAAGTTCTGTTCTAGAATTTCTACCCTTTTCTGTAATTCCAGGTTAGCGCCACCATCTTAAGTTTTAAATTCTTCTCGGAGATCGACTTTGATGGTATCGCCCACATCCTTAAACATTTCATCTATTCTTGCAGACATTTCACCTCTCATCCTCACCGGTACTGCTTCCAAAGTCTGTTTGATTACAGACTCCAAGTTTTGCGACTGCGTCTGGAGAAGAGCGGTGAGCTCTGACATCTTCACTTCGTCCCCCATACTTCTTTTCTATCTCGGTATCGAGAAACTTATTCCGTTTTCAGGTTGCCGTAATCCCACTTCTGACACCAATGTTACGGCTTTCCAGTTTAGAAGCGCCGAGAAAGAAAAACTGATTAGTTTTATGTAAAAGAAAACTCTTTATTTTAACATTTCTAAATTTATTAATTGACAAAATCTTTTAATTCAAATTTGACTTTTAAACTAATTATTAATTACAAGAATTTTCATTGAATGGAAATTGCAGGCTCACAATTCCTTTATTGACGAATAAGCCTTGTTGTATGGTAGGATCAAGTCTGCCTTTTGTTGAAAATCATGCTCCTTATATACATCTATTTTTTCGTCCTATCTTCTTCTCATCCTGTTGCTATTTCATTGTATTACTTCATTAATCCCACAGAGTTCGTCATGGAACGTCGGTATAGCAGCAGCAAATAATTATAGTAAAATTATTAGACTCACTCTTCTTCGTTGAGTTTCATTTTTATTACATGTCAACCAATTGACAGCCGCAACAACAACAATAAGATTTGATCGTAATTTATGTTAATAATTGCAAATAAATTAATAAATTTCTTATCTTTCAGGCAATATTCATAACAATATAATAACTATTGTTACAACTATAATAATTGTAATAATTATAATAATAAATAAATTCTATAATATAATAACTTTGTTTAGAACCGTAATTTTTTTTGTCTGTAGTTAAATATAATTAAATTAAATAAATCAATAGTTAGTTGTATTTTTGTCTTTATAGTCGCAATTAGGTTATTTTTCACTTTTTTGTGTTTTTTAAAGTCGGTTCTATTTTTTTTAAAAAAGTTTTTTATTTTTTCATTTTTAGTTTGGTTTTATATCCAAATGTCGGTTAAAAAGGCGTTTTTGAAGTAATAAATAAGTCTCGGAATGTATTCAACAATGACACTCAAGTAATCAATGGTTTTTCGATTTTTTGAGAAAAAAATGTAAATTTCCTGTCATAGAAAATTATATTGGACCAACTCGGAATCTAAAGCAATATATAATACAGCTCAAACCGTCCAAATACAATAAGCGGTTTCGAAAAAATCGACGAAAATACATAAAAAATACAGGTTTTTTCAATTTTCTGAAGAGCGGTATTTTTCGCGTTTTAGAAAAAAATACGAAACTTTATCGAAATCCACCCAAATAGAATACAATTAAAACCATTCAAATCGAATGAGTCGTTTATGAGAAATCGGTGAATATATCTATAGAAAAATACAGATTTTTTCATTTTTCTGAAATACTGTATTTTTTGCGTCATAGAAAAAAAAATGGGACCACTTTGGCATTTATCTTAATCGAATACAATTTAAATCATCCAAATCGTATGAGTCGTTTTTGAGAAATCGGTGAACAGGCATTAAAAATACAGCTTTTTCCAATTTACGGAAAAACTGTATTTTTCAAGTCATAGAGAAAAATACAGATTAACCTCCAAAGCAACCTTAATAGAATGCAATTTAAATTATCCAGATCGTATGAGCCGTTTTTTGAGAAATCGGTGAACAAACATCAATAGGCATAAAAAAAACCCCAAGTGAAACACAGAACCTCCTTTTTTTTTTAAGTCGGTTAAAAAATAACGTTGATCGCACAATTGTCTTAGGGAATACAGTTTCAAACTGGTAAAACAGTATGGTGAGACAAACTCCTGGGATTGAACAGTTCCAAACTGATCAGCTTGTGGAAATTTGTGATTGTTGCGAAGAAGAATGTGCTCTTAGAATTTAAGTTTTGTTTTAAAATAAATAATATCTCTAAAACCTCTTTTTCTATTCATATGAAAAAGTGACATTTGTGATAATTTTAAAGTAACGTTCTTTCTACAATGGTAATAGAAGTAGTAGGTCATAGTCAAAAAGTTACATTTCTAAAATGGTCTCACCAAAACGCTACATTACCATTTGGTTGCACCAAAACGTAACATTTTTTTTAAATATATATAATTATCATGTCTTTGGAATCATAATATTCAAATTATGACTAACCTAGCTTCAACAAGGATTGTTTTTCCCCTTTGTGAAATAGAGCTTGCTTAAAACTTTAATAGTGTAATCACATTTTCTCAAATTGAGTAAAATCATTTATGACGGAAATGTTACGTTTTGGTGTCGACCTCCTCAATTGTTCTTATTAAATTTTGTGAAATTGATTTATTTTTGAAATTGGTTATTTTAATTTATTTTAGCGCAATGTTAAGTTTTCATTGCATTTTTATTGTGTTTTGTGTAATAGCGAAACCGTTGTTTTTTTACCATTCCACATATTGGAACAAATTAAATCGATGGTGGCTGAAAAAAATGCAACGAACATAATCGAATTGGAGTACGAAATTTTGTTCAAAAAGGTGAAAATAACTCTTCTATAGTTCTTCGCATAAAAGTAAACGATAAGCTGCATAAAATTAGTATATTTAGCATGATTTGTAAGTTAGCGCATACAAATTTAGCTCGTCGTCCATCTTTGGACGTGATAGATTTATTTCAACATGAAACATATATGCACAAAGTAGTAATTGAGGAATTTTTAGCTTCGCAGGTTGCATCATGCTAACCATTTTAGTGATATCATAGTATTTTGACGAAATTAAGTATGATTGTCATGCTGGTTCATCTTTGTTGTGATTAACATAGTGTTTTGCATTCTACAAAGCGTCTATGGATAACGCTTCAGATTTTTGGAATGCAATTTGTAACAGCCTACAATCAACATATGTTCCACAGGACTGGATTTGGAAGAAAACAACTAAATTAATGTAAGCACTTTTCATTTGATTTATATAATTTTTGTACTTTAGTTCCTTTTTTAGGGTTCCGTTTTTTATACGGAACACTATTGATGAGAGTACAACGTGTTTTTCACATTATTTCGATTATCTCGTGAACAATTAATCCGATGAACTTAAAATTTGAGGTGCTTATAAAACTATTTTATCCACACAAGATGGTGGGTTAAAAAATAAATAAAGTTGTGTTCGTTTGTTTTAAGGAGGTACGATGTAAAGCCTTTGAAAACATACATTTTTTTATCGAGACGAGTAGGGTATCATATGAAAGGGCTTCATTTCAGCATTATTTAAAAATATATTTTGGAATTTTACACCTCACCATTTTTTGTATAATTTTGAAAAATGACGTTTTCTGGATGTTTTACTGTCCCGAATAACTCCGACCCTACTTCATCGAAAATCGTGAAATATATTTGGAATGATAGAAAATTGAGTAGGTTTTTAATGAAAAATATAGAAAAGTGGCAGACACACATAACTATATTTATTAAAGGGATGGGAATGTTAAGGGGTAAAAACATCATTTAAAACCAGGTCATGTGGGGTGTCATTTGAAAGAGAACTTGATTTTAGAAATATTGCCATTTTTTTTAGAATTTTGCAATGCATAGTTTTTGAATTATTATCAATAAAGTGACACAAAAAGTTGGTCCCCCCCTTGCATTTCGAGCCTAATTAACAGAAAAATTTGAAAAAATTCACAGAGACAGGAAATTTGATAAACTCTGAACGAAAAATATAGCGAACTCTCAAATAAATATATTTCTGTGCTTTTAAGGGATTGGGGTGGGGAAGGGTGAAGAAAATGTTTTTTGACCAAGCGAGTGGGGTGTCATTTGAAAGAGAACCGAATTTTAAAAACTTTGCAATTTTTTTTAGAATTTTGCGGTACACAGTTTTTGAGTTATTCTAAAAAATGTGCAAATTCCAGACCGTTCCCCACCCTACGCTTCGACACTGATAGACAGACAAAATGGAAAAAATTCATAGAGACAGGAAATTTGCTATATTTTGAACGAAAATTATAGCGAACTCTCAAATAATTATATTTCTGTGTGTTTAGGGGATGGGTGTAAGGGGGGTAAAAAAAACTTTTTTTGACCCAAGCGAATGGGGTATCATTTGAAAGAGCACTGAATTTCCAAAACATTGCAATTTTTTTTAGAATTTTGCGGTACACAGTTTTTGAGTTATTCTAAAAAATGTGCAAATTCCAGATCGTTACCCCTCCCTACGTTTCGACACTGATTGACAGATAAAATTGAAAAAATTCATAGAGACAGGAAACTTGCTATATTTTGAACGAAAATTATAGCGAACTCTCAAATAATTATATTTCTGTGTGTTTAGGGGATGGGTGTAAAGGGGGTAAAAAAAACTTTTTTTGACCCAAGCGAGTGGGGTATCATTTGAAAGAACACCAAATTTCAAAAACATCGCAATTTTTTTTAGAATTTTGCGGTACACAGTTTTTGAGTTATTCTAAAAAATGTCCAAATTCCAGACCGTCCCCCCCCCCCTACGTTTCGACACTGATAGACAGAAAAAATTTAAAAAATTCATAGAGACAGGAAGTTTGCTATATTTTGAACGAAAATTATAGCGAACTCTCAAATAATTATATTTCTGTGTCTTTAGGGGATGGGTGTGGGGAGAGTAAAAAAAACTTTTTTGGAACCAAACGACTGACACCCCATTTGAAAGAACACTTAATCTAAGAAACATTGCAACATTTTTTAGAATTCCGCGATGCACAGTTTTTTAGTTATTGATAAAAAAAAGTGCTATTTTAAGTGTATGTATACCACCCTATATTTCGACGCTGATTTATAGAACAAATATTCCCTATGTAGACCATTAAAATACTGCTTAAATCTTTCTTTAGCTAACATCAACAGCTATGGATAAGCTTTAACCTCAAGTAACATTTTTGATCAATGCAGATGTGATTGACATTTACGATTGACGTTTACGATTAAACATTTATTCTGTTATGCGTCCATAGTCTGGCAATATAAAGACTTTACAACATAACTTTATGTCATTTATTTTTAATATTGTGTTCTTTTACATTCACGGAACCCTTGGCGAGCGAATTTTATTCGCACTTGTCCGACTTTTTGTATTAAATTATTACTTTTTGTGCTAAAATAAACTTTTGTGCTTTGTTAAAATTTTGGTTCGTAAAATTACTATCGATAGTGTTTTGTTATTGAGAAAACAGTGTAAATAAGAGAATTTCCGATTAATTTTTATAAAAGTCCAATTCTCTACAGAACATTAAAAGCAAACTGCCTTAAAACATCATCCTGAATATGAAACTGATCTATAGATGACGTCCACAAAGATTTCATTTTTACCATGTATACAAATGTTTAGCGTTTCTGGCTCCTAAAAAGAATAAAATAATTTTTGTATAATTTTAGCTAAATCAAAGTCAATTTTATGATCAATTAATAATTTCAATATTACACGGCTCATAGTTAAGGAGAAAATTACTTGTATAGATTTGGTGGACACCAACGACAAGGTTTCATTTTTATTCTTTCTAAAAACGCCAAAAAGTACATTTTATAATTATTACTTGACAACTGTCTTTAGAAATAAACTGTTATGATTAGCACTATATTAAGTAATTGTTACTGTAAGCAGGATATTTTTAATAGCTAATTAAAAACCAAAAGGTTATTAATGTTACTCTACATATATTTCGGTTTGTTTTAGACCATCTTCAGGAGTATTGGTTACTGCTGAAGATAGTCTAAAAAACGAATTATATATAGAGTAACAAATAGTATTTTAATCGATCAGTGTGTAATGAAATAGTTTATTCTCAAGCAAAAGTTTAAAATTTGAGCGAGGCACGAGCGAAAATTTTAAATTTTCGAGAGAATAAAATTCATTACAGACGAATTGATTACACTACTTTATTCTCTGACAAAGAATTGTGTATTATATAAAATAAAAACATTTTCTTCAATTAAAATTATAAATGTTTATTGCTTTAATTCATAAAACCAAATTCTGATTAAAAATACCCCTGATTATAAAGAAAACCCCATCTCATACAACTAACCAAATTCAACTAAACGAAATAAAGGGATTTATTTTAAAATTTGATTTTTGAACAAAACGTATCAAAGCCATTGTGATTATAATTTGAAAATAATTTTAACAAAATCAAAATTTGACCAATTGGAATCATACTAATTGAATAATGATAATTTTTTTATAGGAAAATTTTCATTAGACAATAGGTTAAGTTCATTAGCAATAGGTTAGAATACAATACAATAATACATACTATTATTATGGAAAAAACATACAAATAAAGCTGATATTAATAAATGAAAGAGAATAAAATAACATTTTTGTTTTTTTAATAATTAACTATTATAAAGTTATACCGCGTAAAGGAAAAAAAGTTCAACAAAATGTTATTTTTATACTTACGCCATGAGCCATCTGCACTCCAAGCAGTGTTAATTAACCCAAAAGATTATTCCATTCTTACAAAATTATCCTTTTGTTGAACGAAGACACACTCATTTTAACTAAAATAATAACAGCAAAAAATTTAATTTTATTACAGAACTTGTATATTAATTTATTATTTTTAACTTGTGTTGTGTTTTTTGCCTAAGTCATTCACTTGCTCTAAGGTGTCAGGTAATTCTTTGTTTAGAGTTTCAGGAAATATTAAACTTAAAAGTCCAGATGCTATAGCAACAGATCCAAACAAAATCATCGGAAATGATTTGAAAACAACCTTTAATAATGGTGTTTGAGGAGCTATCATTCCACCTATTTTTCCAAAAGTTGCACTGATTGCAAAAAGACTATGACGTAGATTTGTGGGAAACATTTCCGTAGTGTATACATAAATAGTTGAAAACGATATGGTAATAGCAAATTTCCCAATTAAATAAAATATTAATTTGAGCCAAAAAATATTTTCCAATAATGGTGCGAGCAAACATGAAAGTCCACTTAACAATAATGATCCACTTAAAGTAACCCGTCTTCCTATTTTTTCTCCAAAGAACCAACAGAAAAAATATCCAGGGATTTCTATTAAA
Source organism: Diogma glabrata (assembly GCA_963693315.1). Lineage (NCBI taxonomy): Eukaryota > Metazoa > Arthropoda > Insecta > Diptera > Cylindrotomidae > Diogma > Diogma glabrata. Next base: position 24,859 of record CAVNZG010000934.1, read on the forward strand.
CTGACCAACATAAAGCTTGAATATTTATTACCACCTATTGAAACTGCATGAAGACTGAGTCCATAATAAACAAAAGTGTTTGCCATCCAAACAAATGCACATATGCTTAAACGTATAAGGATTTTAGGAAACTTAAATATATCTAAAAGCTTATATTCATTTTTACTTGAACTATTGACAAGCGACACCGATGAAGCAGTCGTAGCATTTAGGCTTAAATGCCCCATGGTTCTATAAGTTTCCAAAGAGTGTACAGCTTCTTTTGATAAAATCACTTTATTTCTAACTGCAGCTTTGTTTAATAATTTTACAACATCTTCTGTTCGATTTGCTGAATGTAACCAACGCACACTATCAGGAACTAGCCAATGATAAGATAAAAAAAGAAACGTTGGTGCGTATATCACTTGCAAAAACAGCCTCCAATCTTGTGTCATCATTGCAATAAATCCCATAACAACAGCTCCTAATGAATAAAGACTTGAAGTAATAGTACCACACATTAAACGATATTTTGGTCCAAAAAATTCTATTCCTGAAATCAAATTAATTAGATAAAAATAAATTACAGTTAAATTCAATGTTTTACCTAGAATAAATGCACCGCTATATACACCAGCTCCAAAAAATGGATCAAGAAATTCAAAAACAAGATATGTGATGTAATTCCTGGAAAAAGATTTGATTATTCCACACATACCACATGCTACCATTCCAAATGTGAAAACTATTCTACGTCCATATTTATCTGAAAAAAATCCAACAAAAGGCGTGCCGAAAAATATTCCCAGGCTAGCAAGTGTTCCAACCAATGCCAGTCTCCATTTATTTTCCTGACATGTTAGGTTCCACTGAAAATATCAGAGTTCTTTTTATTTTGATTAAAGTATGGATTATTTTAATGAATGAAAATATATGTGTTAAATATAATAGTAGATTTTTATACAAGTGGACAGTGGTGAAAACGTCTCTTTTTGCGTGACTGAATGGTTTGTCCACGAGACGCGAAAGCGTCGAGTGGAATAAGTTCAGGAACGCAAAAACCTTTTTACCACGCGTAGAAAACGCTATTTTTTCTACGCTTGTAAATATAAATGACAATATTTACAAATTCATCTACTAAAAACTTACAAAACGACATATCTAAATTTGACTGTGTAAAAAATAAACAAGATTGTATTTATATATAGTATTTTTACCAGTGTAAAATAATGTTATTATTGTGTTCGCCTACAGATGGAATAATAACAGGCGAACACAATAATAACATTATTTTACACTGGTAAAAATGCTATATATAAATACAATCTTGTTTATTTGTTACACAGTCAAATTTAGATAAGTCGTTTTGTAAGTTTTTAGTGGATGAATTTGACAATATGAATAATGAAAATAGTTCATATATTTTCTCTCAAAACTTTTACAGATACTACAGACATTTTTTTTACCGACTAGAAGTCATCGTTTAAAGTATAAATTTAAAAAATTGTAGGTAAAGTTTCAATTAAAAACAAATATAAATAAATTTTTTAATAAAATTTATTTATTTATTTAATAAATTTGTTTTTATTTTTTTTTCGGAAAGAACTCAGAGAATATATTTTATATCTGACAGTTAATTATCGGAGGAAAAAATTATACGATATATCAGATAGAAATTTTATTGAAGTAAAACTTCTTTAGGCGCGTTTTAAGAATTTTCCAACGGAAGATCAAAAAACGAATATAATATTCGGCAAATATACGATACAATTCAATTATGACACACATATAAATATCGACATATAAATGTCGGAAGTAGTCATTTGAACAGATATATAACCATATATATTCATCTCTATCATACTACAGTCTGATTTTGAGTTTTAAACATATACATGCACACAATTCCAAAAAAACTTAAGTAGAAATTTAAACACAATAAAATAAAAAAGAAACTAGAAGTAAAAAAGGCAAACGAATATTATGTTCGGCAAGTATGCGACAATTCGATTATGTGTATTGTATTTTGTATACGCTTGTTCAGTATCGTATTACACGTTAAATGAGTTGGGCGTGTCGATCTTAGATTTAAATATCTAATAATATAATATTCGTAATATTTTATTGAGTTTCGTAATTTTTTAAATTTATATTTTGAATTGTTTTAGTTTTTTGAAGTAAAACTTCTTTAGGGCTGGTTATAGTAGTCATTGTGGTCATGGTGGTCATGGTAGTCATGGTTGTAATAGTGGTCATGGTGGTCATAGTGGTAATGGTGATCACGGTGTTCACGGTGGTTATGGCGGTCATGGTGGTCACGGTGGTCATGGTGGTCATGTTGGTTATGGTAGTCATGGTGGTTATAGTGGTTATGGTGGTCATGGTGGTAATGGTGGTCACGGTGGTCACGCTGGTCATGGTGGTTATGGTGTTCATGTTGGTTATGGTGGTCACGGTGGTCATGGTGGTCATGGTGGTCATGGTGGTCATGGTGGTCATAGTGGTCATGGTGGTCATGGTGGTTATGGTGGTCACGATGGTCATGGTGGTTACGGTGGTCATGGTGGTCATGTTGGTTATGGTGGTCATGGTGGTTATAGTGGTAATGGTGGTCATGGTGGTAATGGTGGTCACGGTAGTCACGGTGGTCATGGTGGTTATGGTGTTCATGTTGGTTATGGTGGTCACGGTGGTCATGGTGGTCATGGTGGTCATAGTGGTCATGGTGGTTATGGTGGTCATGGTGGTCATGGTGGTCATGGTGTTCACGGTGGTCATGATGGTCGTGGTGCTGTCATGGTGGGCATGGTGTTTAGAGTTTGCATCCCGGGCTTTCCCGGGCGGGAAAAAATATTTGTGTTGATTAAATTTGTTTTGTTAAATAGAAAAATGAGTGGTGTAATCTTTGCACGCGGTTGAAATAAATTTCTTTGGCTACTGTGGCAGGTATTAATAAAAAGATGAAATATAAAATAAATATGTCATATTGCAATTTAGAGTTGCATTTCATGATAATATAATTTGCAGCATGTGTAATAAAAAGTAATATTTACATAATGTGTTACAAAGTCAATTCAATTATTAACATAATTGAAATATGAAATTAGAGGCTTATGACAAATTTGCTGAATTTTTTGAAAAATGCATCAATTGTTGTACCAATTGTTAAATTAAGTGGACATACATTCATCGTGAAATTTAATTTGTAATACGTTGTAAGACTTTGAAAAACATGTAAATATGGCTTTTTATTACACATTGTTGCAAATTATATTATCAAGAATATTAGAAAGAAACTCTAAATTTCAATATGATATATCTATTTTATTTTATATTTAATATATTTAGTAATACCTGCTGCAGTGGCCAAAGAAGTTTTACTTCAACAGCGTGTAAAGATTACGCACTTCATTTTTTTTATCGCTCCGATTTCTCCGATATAGAAAAAAAAACACACTCATTATTAGTTTAATTAATTAATTACACACAATTGATATAATGATTAGTTTCGATTTGATTCGATCAAAATATTCAAAATATTCAATCCCTTCAAAATACTGCGATAATGACAGAAATAAACACAGCAACAGAAACAGTAAATCAAATTCAATCTCAAATATTCAATCGTTTAAATAACCACCACCTGTAGGCGACCACCGAAACTTATTTACTTTCAGTCCTAGTGACTGAAAACATTTTCAGTCACTACTTAGAAAAAGTTTCCCTTTCACATAGGTTTTACTATATATTAAAATGACATTTTCGTAGCTTGAAGTAGAAAAAAACTTTTTTTCCAAATGAATTGTAACCAACTATTACTTCTACTCACTGTTTAAATTCATTTGGATAAAAAGTTTTTATATTTAACAAATATAATTTCATTCATTAATAATGTATCACTCACGTCACTCCGAAATTGATATTGAATAAATGGATTAATTTGATATTAATAAAATGGCTGCACTTTCCAAAATCAACAATAATATTCCAATGTTTGCAAAGGGATTAAAAAGTGTTTCTGTTAAGGGCGCCCCTAAATCTACGCTTGATTTGATTAAATTGGTCCTCCAAAGTGTTTGCAACCAAAGAAACGGTTCAACAGCTGACAGTTTAGGGTTAGTAAAAATAAGTTTTTTTCGAAAGAACAACGCGTGAAAGGTTCACAAATTCTTTACAAAATATTGTTTTTTCTTCGCCAACTATGAAGGACGTAATTGAAATATTTAGAAAGACTGGATCAATTGGTGAAAATAAACACATTTGTTGTGCAATAACAAACCGTTCAAATGTTAAAATCGAAGCAGTGCATAATAGTGTTGATAAAAGTCTACTTTTCCGCGTCAGGAACAAAAATTCCAAATTTCAAGGAGCTTTTCACGTTGTATACTTACTACTGCAAATCTTCTTCTCTATCCTTACATAGTTCAATTGACACAAAAACTGAGGTCGAATCAATCATGTTTAACAAAGAGAGTTTTTTTAATAGATTAATTATTGAACATTAACAAGTGGAAGCTGATTTTTTGAGCAAAATATTTAAAATGATTAAAATTACCGCCTTTGGTGTTCGTGGTGTAATGGTCGGAAAATAAATGTATCCACAAAGTAACACTGTTAGGTACAGATTCCGATTGGAGGCATCATTGGACCATGCTTCCTTGAAAATGAGGCTTATAAAGCAGTGACTCTTCCTGATGATCGGTATTGTGACATAATAACTCAATTGGATGATATTGATGTGGACGAAAAGATGGTGCCAGATGCCATACAGCCCGTGAAACAATTCAATTACAGCATGAGAAAATAACCTTTCTGGTTATGTATTCTCTTGTTTCATTTTTTTTTTCAAAAAAAACTTAATAACAGTTGTTAATTAAGATTAGATTAAAAATGAATGATCAATGAACATGCTACAATACAACGTGATATGTGCGTTGAATAATGATTGTAAATATAGCGCTTAAATTAAATGTCGTCAACTATACGGTAATAGAAGAATCAATCATCAGAATCAATCATTTAATATGGAACTAAGATTATTTTTACGTAAGCAACTACTGGGTGTTTGGTGAGTAGTTAAACAACCTTGATCGCTATTTTGGTTTAAACAAATTTTAATATATTTCTTAGAACAATCATTATGTTAAAACTTGCCAAGATTTTTATGTAAAAGTATTCAATAACTTGACTTTTTCAATAACTTAATTTTATTGTAACACATTTTTTTCCAAAAAAAAATTTATGGAATTGAATGATTTGGTTTTGTCTAACGTATGCGCTCAACCATCACGTAATTTCACATACTATTGTTTCAATGGAATTGAAAACCGAAAAATTCATTTCTAAAACTAGTTATTTACAATGATTCACCTCCACAATCGTAGAATTTAAAAGTTGCAAGTAATCCTATTTTGTTCTACTTCCATTTCCAACAGACAGTATACTTATACAAAAATAGACCAATGCACCGAAAGTCGTGACGCAGACAGTGTATTTTTCAACTATCAGGGGCCCTATTCTCAAATATCACATCCATTTTCCACATGTGGAATACTGTCAAAATTCATAAAAACGTTCGAAATTTACAATGTATGTGTTCTCAAATTTCCTAGCTCGGAAAAATTTCCCTACCAAGGGAATATTTCCGAGTGGGTATAAAGTATGTGTAAAAATTCCCCATGTACATCAAATATCAAAAATGTTTAATTGTCATGCTTGTTATATGTTTGAAAATTATATTTGGAAAGTTGTGTTTATTTTATAATTATTATTGTTTTGTAAAAATTTCATATGGGGCGATATATATTCTATGAACTCTTCGGCCATAGATTTATTAATCCGAAACAATTTAATAAATTTATTTTCGGGAAGATCGAAACAATGTTGTCGTTGATGAATACTTCGGGTAAATTCCATTGCCTCTGCCTGTTCCACTGCAGAATTAGCAAAAAGAAGACATAATTCATCTAATCCAGCCATTTACATTGAAAATTTCATGACAAACGAAATAAACAAAATGTCAAAAATAAATTTACCACACAATGAAGTTCGTTTCAATTTAAGGGTGGTGAATAAAAAATTACGAATGGTTCGAGAATACGGTTTTAGGTTGGATGTAGAATATGCATGTGGAAAATACAAATTCCCTTGGTAGGGAATTTCAACAGATGTCCACATGTGGAAAATGGATGTGATATTTAAGAATAGGGCCCCAGGTCTCTAGAACAGAACAGGTTTTGAAAGAAAAAGCTCCTAAATTCGATATTTAAAAATAACAAATTGCAAGAAAATAATAAAATAATTTAACTTAAAAACTTTACCTCATTAACAATAGTCTTTTCGTTGGTTTCATAAACAAAATTTGAGCATTTTTCAATGACCGATTTATCAAAACTACTTTCTTCACAAGCATCATTCACATTTTTATACTGTTCACATTGTTCTGGTTCATCGTTAGCAAATGGAACAGCATACTCCAACCAAGTTGGATTATATTCGGTTACACTTTCATTTTCACATGTCGGCACAAAACAACGATAATTAAGATCACCTGCAGCAAATACATAAGATATTCCACAAACACCAATACAAAACATTGCAAAACATATTAACAATAGGTTTTGTATTTGAAATCTTCCGAAACCACCGATTTCATTTACAATTAATTCTAAAAGTGAGTCTTTAACACTATTTTCATTATTTTCACCCCGTTCATTACCATCACTACTCATTTTACAAACAAATATAAATATTTATCGATATAAGTTATATATATCAATCAAATTAAGGTTGATAAACGAACAACACTTCAAAAAATATAAAAATATATCGCACAATTGGACTAATCAATCTCGTATGTACTTGGCTATTGTAACATCGTTAAGCATTTAAAACGTACATTTGATGTTGGTTATTTTACTATAAAATAGTGTTTGTTTTTACAGTTAAATCTCGGGCAAAGAATTTCCGTAAATTGCGAATTCGTATTACGGAATTTAAAATATATGGTTCATCAATGCTTACCAATGGTTCACCAATATATATATAATGATGACTAATATATCCAGTCTTTCGAACCCAGAAAAATTTTGGTGCAGGTTCAATACATTAAAACTTAGTGGGTTCGGGTTCGGTTCGGGTTTGGGTTCGGGTTCAAATTTGTTACAAAAAAAAATATTTTTTCGAATTTTTTTTATGAATTCATTATTTTTTTATGTTACATTACATACCGTATTTATGTTACACACATATTTATTTTGGAAACAAATTTTCATTTCAATTCTCACTATTGAGTTTTTTACCGTTTAGCATTTCAATTCTCACTATAGAGTTTTTTACCGAAAATATTTTGACAGGTCAAACCAGCTGTTTTAATTTGTGCATGTAAAATAATCAAAATTGATTGATTTTCCTTGGAAATTTGGCTAATTTGATTGCAATTAAAAGTGTTTTAAAAGTGAATTTTTGAAAACAATAATTATTTAACTTTTCTTATCGTCAATGGTTTGATTGGTAGTAAGAGTTTTACCACAAATAAAACACCAAGCCTTAGATCAAAAAAATTGTCTTTTTTATTCCAAATATTTCGGTCCTTTTATTTGGGACCTTCTTCAGTGTCTAAAAACAATATTAACATGGTTAAAAAATTTAAAATTACAATCAATAAGAAAAATAAACTTATTATCAAAAACACTTACAATTCTTTTGTGTTATCCTGAACACTTTAAACTTAATACTAATTTAAATATGATGGACATCAATTATTTATACTAACAAAAACAATAAAATCATAAAACAATAAATCAATAAAAATTTAAAATTATTTTTGTAGTGAGACAGAAAATATTATGTATTAAAATTGAAATTGAAATTATTTTATGTAAATTAGGTTGTTGAACTATACCATTGACCCAATTATTAACACAAAAATTATTTTTGTGTATTTTTTACGTTGTTGTGATTTGATTTGGGTTCATATGCACTTTGTTTTTGGTTTTCTTCCCTATATTGCTCAAAGTTTGTGCATATACTGGGTTCAAGCTTTCCATATCAGATCTCAGATTAATTGAAGTAGTCTTCCTCAGATGAATATTTATTGCTTCCAGTGTTAATCTCTTTTTCCAGTCAAATTCTTTTATGAGAATTTTGGCACTATCATATGCAAATGTGTGCCCTTCATCTATAACATGTTGGAGAGCTGCTGTTCTTCCAGATCTTTTGGTTCCAGCCTTTTCATCATACTTATGCTGTTTGATGCGCGATCCTAATTTCTGCCCTGTCTGTCCTATATATTCTCCATCGCAGTTCTTACAAGGAAATGTGTATACCACTCCATGCTGTTCAGTTGTCTCCAGATGTTTGTTTAGTGTGCCAGAAATTCTACTAACATTTTTGTGTGTTTTGTAACCAATTTTTAGTTTGTTGTTACTATTCTTAAATAATTTACCTAAATTTTCTGATAAATGCCTCGTGTATAGTAATCCTTTGTATATTGGTGCCTCAGGTTCAGCACCGGATATGGTACTGTATCCCGTATGCTAGGAGTAACATCGAGCAAATATAAAGCAGATACTATCGAGGAAATATACAGAATTTTAACAATAAATGGCTATCCAATGAGTCTAATTAAAGGTATGATTAAAAAATATGAAAAAATCCACAACAAAACATTGAACGTCGGTGCTGAACCTGAGGCACCAATATACAAAGGATTACTATACACGAGGCATTTATCAGAAAATTTAGGTAAATTATTTAAGAATAGTAACAACAAACTAAAAATTGGTTACAAAACACACAAAAATGTTAGTAGAATTTCTGGCACACTAAACAAACATCTGGAGACAACTGAACAGCATGGAGTGGTATACACATTTCCTTGTAAGAACTGCGATGGAGAATATATAGGACAGACAGGGCAGAAATTAGGATCGCGCATCAAACAGCATAAGTATGATGAAAAGGCTGGAACCAAAAGATCTGGAAGAACAGCAGCTCTCCAACATGTTATAGATGAAGGGCACACATTTGCATATGATAGTGCCAAAATTCTCACAAAAGAATTTGACTGGAAAAAGAGATTAACACTGGAAGCAATAAATATTCATCTGAGGAAGACTACTTCAATTAATCTGAGATCTGATATGGAAAGCTTGAACCCAGTATATGCACAAACTTTGAGCAATATAGGGAAGAAAACCAAAAACAAAGTGCATATGAACCCAAATCAAATCACAACAACGTAAAAAATACACAAAAATAATTTTTGTGTTAATAATTGGGTCAATGGTATAGTTCAACAACCTAATTTACATAAAATAATTTCAATTTCAATTTTAATACATAATATTTTCTGTCTCACTACAAAAATAATTTTAAATTTTTATTGATTTATTGTTTTATGATTTTATTGTTTTGGTTAGTATAAATAATTGATGTCCATCATATTTAAATTAGTATTAAGTTTAAAGTGTTCAGGATAACACAAAAGAATTGTAAGTGTTTTTGATAATAAGTTTATTTATTTTATTGATTGTAATTTTAAATTTTTTAACCATGTTAATATTGTTTTTAGACACTGAAGAAGGTCCCAAATAAAAGGACCGAAATATTTGGAATAAAAAAGACAATTTTTTTGATCTAAGGCTTGGTGTTTTATTTGTGGTAAAACTCTTACTACCAATCAAACCATTGACGATAAGAAATTTCATCGCGTAGATCAGATTCAGTGTATGTACCAAAGGTGTATACACTGAACAGCAAAACTTATAATAATTATTTAAATTGTTAATTATGTTGTGTTCTTAAGTTATTGATGCATTAGGGATACTGAAATAATTAAAATCGCATTAAAACATGGAAATTAAATCAACCTTCAGGTATATTATTATTATGACTATTATTAATTTATTTCGGTTTATTTACAAAAAAAAATTACAAAAACTAACTATTTAATGATTGTATATATTTGATACTGTTAGATTTTGTAAAAAAATTTTGTAAATAAACCGAAACAAATGAATAATAATCATAATAATAATATACCTGAAGGTTGATTTAATTTCCATGTTTTAATGCGATTTTATTATTTCAGTATCCCTAATGCATTAATAACTTAAGAGCACAACACAATTAACAATTTAATTAATTATTGTTTTTAAAAATTCACTTTTAAAACACTTTTAATTGCAATCAAAATAGTCAAATTTCCAAGGAAAATCAATCAATTTTGATTATTTTACATGCACAAATTTTGACGTTCAAAATTTGAAGTTTAAAGAAAAAACTCTATTCACTGTTCTCTACTGAAACAAATAATAACCAAAATAATGTTGTTAGAAACAATAAAATTCTGCGAAATATGAAATGTCTTACGCAAACTTCCTAAATTTCCGATATTAAAAATTGAGCCTGAGCCGCGTTTTTGATTGGATTCGGGTACGGGTTCACATAATTTAAAAAAAATCTTGCTCAAGAGCGGGTTCAGGGTTCGGGTTCGGTTCGGGTTCGAAACGCTGAATATATCATATTACAAAAGTAATGTCAAAGTTATCCGTTTTTGATAATAAATCGTTTTTTTATTCGCCTACATGTTAAAGTATCGCTTTATTACTGTGATTTGTGGCAATTGTTTAAATTCTATGAAAAATAGACATAGTTATCAAAGCAACTCTTGAATTCAAAGTTTCATAATTCAATTAAAATAGTTGTTATCAGTTGTTGTCAATAGTTATACAATAATTTGGAAAAAATAACAAATACTTTGTCAAAGGTTACTTGTTCGACATATTTTTATTATTGTGATTTGCGGCCTTAAAGTGTCACTTTTTAAGCATATATTTTGTTGTCATAGTAACGTCCAAAAAAGTAAAAAACATTTGTATTGGTTTAAATTCTATAAAAATAGACATTTTTATCACAGCAACTTTGGATTCCAAATTTCTTAATCCAATTAAAATACTTATTATTCTTTGTTGTCATATAGTTTTACGATTTATTTGAAAAGAAATAACAAATATATTGGTCAAAGGCTCCTTGTTCAACATATTTTGATTTCAACATTTATAAAATTTTTAATTTTGATTTAGTTTAAACAATTTTTTTAAATATTTTGGTTGCGGCGAATAAAAACTAGTATATGATGCACGGACGTAAGCCTTTTTGGACTTAATGTGGGTGCAAATCTCGGCTGGCGCCTCGATTTGCAAACTCCACATACGTCCAAAAACCTTGGCTCTACGTCCTTGCATCATAATGTACTATTATAGTTATCTATGACAACAAATAATAACAAATATTTTAATTGAATTATGAAATATTGAATTGAAAGGGTGCTTTGATAAAAATTTCTATTTGTTATAGAATTTAAAAACATACAAATGTTTTTTGCTTTTTTGAACGGTACTATGACAACAAAATATATGGTTAAAAAGTGGCCATCACATTAATAAAGTAACACTTTAATGTGTGAGCGAATAAATACTGTTTCTTTTTAAATATTTACATCCTAGCATCATAATGTACTATTTTATACTTCCTTTGAATAACGAACTATTTTACACTTTCTTAGAATTTCGTAAAACGTAGCTTTTTTGGCCTCTATTACTTTACGTCCCCTATTACTGTACGCCCTTTCGTTATTGCTTTACCCCCTCTTATTCCATTACGCCCTCTTAATGTTATTTTTTTACTTTACGCCCTCTTGTAGGAAGTATAAAAAATATTGCATATACCACAGGCGTAAGGGTAATTTCAGCCTTAACGATATCTATAACTTTACACCCTTGTTACATAAATAACTGTTTTATCATAACTTTAATTTTGTTAATATTCTTAATTTTATTTTAAATGTTTTCTAAACAGTTGATCTCTACTGTTTTTCATTTTTTGATACAAAACCTAAAAATTGTTATGAAAAAAATTCGAGATGTGGTTTTCATCGTTAAAGTTAAAAAGAAATCCAACAATTTGAACGAATTTTAGCATTATTCGGTACTCAACTGTATTTGATTGTGGGAGTTAAATTTTATTTGATTATTTTAGTAAAAATGAATATTGTTTTAATCAAGAACACTTTAACGTTTCTAAATTATCTTGATAACTACAGTGATTAAGATACGTTTAAGAAATGTGCGGGTTCATGGTATTTTCAATTGCAGTTGTAATGTAGGTAATTATTGTACGTTCATGACCGAAATTGTTTACGATCATATTTTAACAACTGTACAACTTGACTGAAATAACTGAATTTTATTTTTACCTGATTTCACTTCAAGAGCATATTCTTTCTGTCGTGATCCGACCCGGATTGCGAAGAACTAATTAATCCTTACCTAGTAGTAAATGCCGGATCAGAATCATATATGATTTTTCAATTGAGGCATGCCTATTTGTCCTGACCTAAGCCCTATTTCATTTGAATATTCCATTATATTTCACTTATACTTTATAGTTATCGAAATTTCACTTATACTTTATCGCTTCTATGCTTTATTACTACATATAGGTAAGTATAAAAGTTAAACATTTTGTTATTTATGTAATAGCAAAATCGCTATTTTAAATGATCTGGTAATAGTCCGGTGCTATTAGTGTGTTGCATTTCATTGAAGTTGATATCCAAGTAATTTGTATTATTATTTGTATATCCCAGCAAGTTATGTTACATTTATTTTATTATCAACAAATAGATATTTAATTGTTAAAGACATTATTTAATAAACTGAATATTTCTAAATAATATATTTATTTAATAATCAACAAATGCAAATGAGGATATAACATTTGCCGACGAGGATAAAAATTAGAAAATTAAATACAATAGAAGATAGTAATATTATTCAATTTAATCCAGAAATAATTGAATGGGATATTTATCAAGCAAAAATCGACATTTTTAGGGTTCCGTTTTTTATACGGAACACTATTGGTGAGAGTACAACGTGTTTTTCACATTATTTCGATTATCTCGTAAACCATTAATCCGATGAACTTAAAATTTGAGGTGCTTATAAAACTAACTTATCCACACAAGATGGTGGGTTAAAAAATAAATAAAGTTGTGTTCGTTTGTTTTAAAGAGGTACGATGTAAAGCCTTTGAAAACATACATTTTTTTATCGAGACGAGTAGGGTATCATATGAAGGAACTTCATTTCAGCATTATTTAGAAATATATTTTGGAATTTTACACCTCACCAGTTTTTGTATAATTTTGAAAAATGACGTTTTCTGGATGTTTTATTGCCCCGATTAACTCCGACCCTACTTCATCGAAAATCTTGAAATATATTTGGAATGATAGAAAATTGAATAGGTTTTTAATGAAAAATATAGAAAAGTGGCAGATACTCATAACTATATTTATTAAAGGGGTGGGAATGTTAAGGGGTAAAAACTGCATTTAAAACCAGGTCATGTGGGGTGTCATTTGAAAGAGCACTTGATTTTAGAAATATTGCTATTTTTTTAGAATTTTGCAATGCATAGTTTTTGAATTATTATCAATAAAGTGACACAAAAAATTGGTCCCCCCTTGCATTTCGAGCCTAATTAACAGAAAAATTTGAAAAAATTCACAGAGACAGGAAGTTTGATAAACTCTGAATGAAAAATATAGCGATCTCTCAAATAATTATATGTTTGTGCTTTTAAGGGATTAAGGTGGGGAAGGGTAAAAAAAACTTTTTTGACCCAAGCGAGTGGGGTGTCATTTGAAAGAGAACCAAATCTCAGAAACTTTGCAATTTTTTTTGAAATTTTGCGGTACACAGTTTTTGAGTTATTCTAAAAAATGTGCATATTCCAGACCGTCCCCCCCCCTACGTTTCGACACTGATAGACAGAAAAAATTGAAAAAATTCATAGAGACAGGAAGTTTGCTATATTTTGAACGAAAATTATAGCGAGCTCTCAAATAATTATATTTCTGTGCGTTTAGGAGATGTGTGTAAGGGGGGCAAAAAAAACTTTTTTTGACCCAAGCGAGTGGGGTATCATTTGAAAGAGCACTAAATTTCCAAAACATTAAAAGAAATGTATGTTTGTCTGCCAGCCGACCGGCCGTCATTATGTACGCTGCAGGGAAAACCTCTGGAGGGATTTCAAAAATTTTTTTTTTCTAAAAATAGGTATACTCAAGGGACAGGTCTGAAAGGACGCTGTGCTCGATAACTGTACCGGAAGTGTGTCAAAAAATCATTGTGTGCCAAAATTAGCAAATTTTCATATTTTTGGCTTAAAAAACGTTCATTTTAAGTGATTAAATAGAGTAGGAACATTAAATTTGGAGAAATCTTGATGGTAGGGATTGGTATGTGAGATCAAAAACTAGATTATTGCATTATAAGTTTGTCAAAAAATAGTTGTCAAGTGTGTCAAAAAATGATTTCATTTATTTTTTAAACTGGACATGGAAATTTTTGAATTTGTTATAGTTTTTGAAATATTTTTGGAATTTGAAAAAGTTTGTATTTTTGATTTTGTAATAATTTTTGCAATATATTTAGAATATATGTTTAGAATATATTGCAATATATTTAGAATTTCGGGAAAAGTTGTAATTTTTGATTTTGTAAAAATTTTTGGAATATTTTTAGAATTTTGAAAAATTTTTAATTTTTGATTTTATTATAATTTTTGGAATTTTGAAAAAAATTTCAATTTTTGATTTTGTAATAATCTTTGCAATATTTTTAGAATTTTGGAAAAAGTTTGAATTTTTAAGAATTTTTGGATTATTATTCGAATTTAGAAAAAAGTTTAAATATTTGATTTCATTCTAATTTTTGGAATATTTTTGGAATTATGAAAAAGTTTGATATCATTTAATTTAACAATATTTTTGGAATTTTGATTATAATTTGCCGGCAACGTATTGATGTTTCGTGTTAGTTTTGTAATAAATTTTTAAACAGAGATAAAAAATACTTGTACTTTAACAAAGAGCTATGTTTGATATACATCCATGCTCAAAACTAAAAACCATGTCCTCGTGAAAGTTTTTTGGCGAAAACTATACCAAAATCCTTTACCCAGACCGAAGTCTTGATATCTCAGAGCTGTGAGATTTCAGCCCGTCCATATTTTTCGAGTTCTAAACGCAACTCTTTTCAAAATTTTATTTATCTATATTTAAACTACTTTTTACAGATATATAAAAAGACAAACACAACACATACAATTTTTTTCTTTTGTTTCTTTTTATTATTTTTCTAGATAGCAGAAAAAACATTGTTTTATTTTGATTTTTTTAGTATTTATAATATTTAAAACAAAGTAAAAAAGAGAGTGATTGTTTGTTGATTGCATGAAATCTCGCGTTTCCTTTTATTTAGCAAACAGATAAAATAAAACACTTAAAATTCGAAATATTTTAGAGAGAATTCAAACATATAAAAAAACTAGTATGCCTTTGATGTTTTTTTACAGGAAGTCCGAAGATTATGTATACTGATTGTTTGGTAATAAACAATGTTAATGAAAAAATGTAATGTAGCCGTATTATACATGAAAATGGAAATGTCTGGTGGTTGAACAGGAATTTAGTTTCTACTATTAGTTAGTTGTTCAAGAGTTGGTGTAGATTTTCTTATAAAATGCTGCCTGTTAAATATCACGTAATTTGGCGAGCATAACAAATGTAGACACCTGGACAGTTGTTGCAGTTAATTGCATAAACCACACCATGGTTGTTCCATGGTGTCGACTTTGTCATAGGGTTTTCTTATTGTTTTTCCTACAGTTGCATATGGTTTAAAAGCTACTTTCATATTGTTGTCATTAGATGAAAATAAAAACTGAGTTTTTCAGATAGGTCTTTTGTATATACCATTCCTCTGTAATTTATTTGTGTGGTGTGATCTTTAGTGTTGTTTTTGTCCTGTTTATGGTATTGTTTTAATAACGGGTTTGTTAGTTTCTTGGGGTAGCCATTCGTTGCTAGGATATTGTGTATTTTTTCTATGTTTGCGTGCTTGTGGTTTTCTGATGTGATTGTTAACATTGTGGATATTAACCCATAAGCCATACCATTTTTTTGGTTTCGTATGTGTTCAGACTGATAATTTATTAATCTGTTTTTCGGTGTTGGTTTTTGGTAATAGTTTGTTGTTATTTTGTTGTCGCTATTTTTGTGTATTAACATATCCAGATATGGAATATGACTATTGTTTTCTATTTCGTATGGGAATTGGATTGATTTATTTACGTTGTTTAGTATCCTGTAAAAATTCTCCATCTCTTCATTTGGTATTATGGTCAAAGTGTCATCTACGTATTTTACTAGAATAGTGGGTGTGAAGCCAGCATTATATAATGCAGAATCTAATAGGTCTGTAATTACGAAATCAGATAGTATACCGAATACAGAACCACCTATTGTGAGTCCATCTTTCTGTTTGTAATACCTGTTGTTGAATTTAACGTAGTTACTTTCCACCACGCAAAGAATTATCATTTTATTAAATGTGTTTTCTAGTATTGATGTTATTTTTTCTATTAATGGCCATCTAAAAAAAGACTTAGCTAAAAAAAAATCTACAAACTGATAAGCGCGCCAACTCTATAACTTCCAATTTTTTTTGATAAAATTTTATATTTATATATTTAAGAATAGTAGATTCTTGTATGAGTTTAGAATGAGGGCAATTCTTCACGAGGAAACCGAAACAAGCGTAGCGAGTGGAGGGAATCATCCGAGTGAAGAATTGCCATCATCCTAAGCGAATACAAGATGCTATTTTATCCACGGCTGTAAAATATTTCGTATAATTTCCAGTTTTCATGCAAAAATTTATATCGCCATATTGAAATAAATACATCAAAGATAGCGAAAAACAAAACAAGTTTGTTGTTTAATTTGTTAGGGGAATATTTAATAAACTATAGAACTGTTAAAGAATTTTAATCAAATTCACTAGTTGTGGAATGAATACAATTACAATGGAAGACATACGCATGGAAAGCGTATATTCTTTAGTAGTCGTGGATAAAATATATTTTATATTATATTGTCTGTTTTCCGTTCTTTTTTCAGCTTTTTAGTTTTAAAACATGTTAAAATTTTAAATGTAAAGAATATTTATATAGTTTGAGCCATTGAATGGGTATAATAAGGATACAATAATCAAATAATGTTTTTCAAAATTTGATTTTCTCATGGTTAGCTGTAAGATAAGTGCTCGTCAAAATTTTAGTTTGAGCTGTTTTTTTTGAGTAATCTTATTTGTTGTATAGAAAAACTGGCAAATTTCTACCGACATTTATGATTTGATTACTTTAGTAAAAATGAATATTATTTTAATCAAGAATTCTTTATAGTTTATTACATAACAAGCTTGGTAAGTGAGTAATATCGTGCGAGTGAGAATCTTGACATGGAAATCTCACGAGCAAACGATAGACACTTTCCAGCGAGTTTTGTACACTATTTTTCCCACGACCATAAGAATTATTAGACATTATCATTTATTTATTTCTTAATTTGAATTTTCAGTTGCTTTGACGCCTGCAAAACATGCTAAGTTTTGAAGATAGTGTTACATATTGATATTTAATTCGATAGTGTAACCGCACATAGAGCTAAATAGCATTTTATATAAATTATAATTATATTACGTTTTTGAATGAGTAATTGTATTATATAGAATCAAGTTTATTCCGTTGTCAATAATGTTTTTGAGTTATGTTGAAATAAAGATTCTCTTTATTTTGGATCGTCAAATGTTAAACATCAATCGATAATAAAGATATCATTTTTTGAATTTTGAAAAGATTGTGTTTCTAATAGTTGTTTTATTTGTCGTTTAACTATTGGAAGACATAATAGATAGTAGGATACAAAAATAGTCAAGTGGTATAAAGTGTGCAAAATCCATTAAATGATAAGCCCACCATGGTCACCAGAGAACATCGGATACAAAATTCAATTAATTATGCAGTCAGTATAAAAACATAAAATTTAAAAATTATATAATTTTCTTGTGTGAACTACTTGAAGTGATTGCAATAATACAGAGTAAAACAACGTCTTTTTTCACTTCAAAAACTTTTTATTGTAACACCAAATATTTTCTGTCTCTAAGAGACCTTCTTCTTGGGTTAATTGTTTTCTAAACTAAACGACTACTCTAACTACTCTAACTAAACTCGTTTAGTTTAGAAAACAATTAACCCAAGAAGAAGGTCTCTTAGAGACAGAAAATATTTGGTGTTACAATAAAAAGTTTTTGAAGTGAAAAAAGACGTTGTTTTACTCTGTATTATATAAAATTTAAATTGTAGCTATACCAAATTCTTTTAATTTAGGTGGTAACTAATTTTCTTATATCATATAATTTCGTGTATTTTAAACATTTGTTACTTTGTTTTTGTGTTTCATTTAAAAAAAACTGAAAAATGTAACTAGTGGGATGGAGGAGGACCTGCCCGTAAAATTAAAAACTAAGCAGTTGCTAATACTCCTGGATAATGTATATTGACACACCAAACTTACTTTACGATCTATTTTGAGGGTATAAAGTCAAACAATATGAATTAATTGCATCGTCCAAAAATCATCATCGACACCCCAAAAGCTAACTTTCGCGTTCTTTCACATATTCACTGAAATAAATTACTAAAGATTGGCCAAAAACACTACAGAACTCTAAGCTGTTGTTGTGATATTCTAAAAGGAATTTTGAAAATCGAGCTAAACCAATTTGCAGTCGCTTTCCAAATTTAACAGATTTTGCTACCTACTTTGTTTCAATTTTTAAAGACGACTGCCGCAAAGGTTTCAAAACCCTCGAATCAAAACCCGCGAATGTTATAAAACTTTGACGAGCGGTTACAAAAAATGCAATGAATGGTTTAAATTAATTTCATTTTTACTTTGCACGATTATACTTATTGAACCTACTAAGTACATAATTTTAATTCATTTCTAACCTACTCACCCTTTTTGCTCACTACTGAGTTCTACTTACTAATTTTTACCGTTCAAATTTTGTAAAACTAACAAACAAGTAGTTATATTTTTGACAGGTATTCGGTTTGGGATTAATTTGTTGACGTTGTTTTTCAAAAAATCATCAGTGTGATTATAAACATTTTATGCTCGTTAAAATGTGAAGTGTGTAGCATACGGGTTTACTATATTTAAAATTAATAACAATTTAAATTTTATATTATGTATTCTTTTGTAAGTTATTCGATTTATAAGAGATATGTTTTTGTCTTCTATTCAGATCGTTGTTCACTTTAACCATGAATAAAATAATGTTTGAATTGGAATAAAATGATTCTTTTAAATTAAATTGATACAAATACAAAAGATTGTTCTAGTATCAGTTATTTAGTTGTAAATCGTTTCGATTTACAACTGCCTTAAAAAGCCTCGATCAACACCGAATGTTGTTGTGAGACATAGGTCTTAAGAGATATAAATAGGTTGTTGTAATACATACTGTAATTTTGGTTACACAACACTTTTCATTAAAAAAAATTTTTAAATAGAATTATTTACACTTAACGGAAAGGTTTTCTGTATTCCTGAAAGGTTGCCTGTTTATTAATATATTAATGGAAATATCTGAAAAAATATAGCTAGTCGGAGTGTATACATACAAATTAAAAGTGTTATTATAAGATTTACAATATCTGTCACAACAACACATATACTTTGTAAAACCTAGGTGGCACAACAACGTTCTGAGGAGTAGATCAACGGAAAAATATTCGATAGAATATTCAAATTTAATCTTAATACTTTACTATTTGATATTAATTTTATATATCGGTTCGAAAAAGTGGTAAATAGGTAACAAGGACTAGTTTGGGTGTTTGTTTCCTAAAATCCTCCCAACATTAAGCTAAAGCTATATGCATTAATGAAAATTTTTTGATTAAAAGACTTCTTATACACTTTAATAATATTTTATTTTTCTAAATATATTTTCTGTCTCTAAGAGACCTTCTTCAGAGAATGAATTCTGATTTCTATTATGCTTTCTATTATTGATAATAGAAATCAGAATTCATTCTCTGAAGAAGGTCTCTTAGAGACAGAAAATATATTTAGAAAAATAAAATATTATTAAAGTGTATAAGAAGTCTTTTAATCAAAAAATTTTCATTAGATTAACACTTTAAGTAGTTCATCAACAATCAAAAATTATATATGCATTATATGGCCTAGCGGCACTCCGGCGCAAATGATATTTTCAGGCAGCGTATAAAAAATTTGTTAATAATTTTCCATGACAAACCTCGAATTATTTACAACGAAACCCATAAAAAGTTACGTTATAGAATTTGAGATGAACTCGGTTGTCACTACGACGCAAAGAACACAACCATTCCCAACCTTCTTAAAATGACCAATAAAGAGAGCAGCAGAAAGGTATAAAAAAATAGTAATAATCGCCCTGCAGTATATTACATAGCGTACAGTATACTTATAATGTGTTGTGTGGAAAAACGGATTACTATTGTATTAGTTTTTACATGTTATATTATTTAATAAAACAATTTGCAGCAATGAGCACCCATACGTCTAATGCAACCAAGACCATTGCTAAGAAAGACGGCTTCTATATAACGAAAAGGTTATGAAAATAATCAAAATACGCGCCTTCATAATAGTACCGATATGCGAAATAATTTAACATTAAATAGCATGTTTAGCTTCTTCGCAACCACAAACCGATAAAACACCGCAAAATTAACAAATTGAAATCTTGAAATCAGACAACAAACATTTTGTCGCATGTCACAGACCTTTGGTTTAATAGAAATAAATAAAACTTTATAACGGTAACGTCATTTGTCTATAAATTTAATTTTAATAAACACACAACATATTTGAAAAGCAATTTATTGCTAGGAAATAAATTATGGAAATACAATTAAAGAAAACAACAATATTTGCAAAATCACGTGTCAGATAGTTCAAGGTCAATTATATAATTAAAAGTAATTATAAACATATGAAAAACGAAACGACACGTTTTGTTTTGCTTACTAATATGTTTTATTTTCTACAAATTGACTGCTACCTATGCTAATGGCTCAAATTCTGTTACAAATACAGTTGGATTAAACCAAAACAATTGTATGATCAAAAATGCAGATATAAGTATTTTATATCTGAATGTGCAAAATATTGTAAATAAGTTATAAGATATTGAAGCATTACTTAATAATGTATGTACAGTGCAACGTCCATATTATAATTGCCACAGAAATGTGGATTACGGAAAACGAGAATAAGCTTTTCAGTTTATATGGTTTCATTCAATAGTTGTTTTTCGAAAAGACAAGGCGGAAATGGTGGTGTGGCGATATTTACTAGAACAAAAGTCAGGGTTGTTCAAATTATCAAAGAGGATGAAAATTTTTGTCAGGTTACTGGATTTAAATTAGTTAATAAAAACATTAATATCATAGCAATTTATCGATATCAAAAAAAGTCAGGCAAGTGCGAACATAATTCGCTCGCTGAGGGTTCCGTGTATATAATATTTGAGAAAAAACAGTTTTTGTTAGTATAGTTTTACGTTTTTTTGAAATTATAACTAGTAAACAAAATTTTTGTATCGATTTAACAAAATCCCTACACCCAAGAATTAAAAAAAAATTTTTTTGTAATATTCCTAGATGAAGGGAGGGGGACAAAAAAAATTTTACATTTTTGAAAATAAATCGAAAACTGTGCTTTCAAAAATTAAAAAAAAAGGCTCTTTTGCACTACAAAAAAAATCACCTTTCAATTCACCCACATGCAATGATCAAAAATAATTTAATAATAATTTTGCACTACAAAGAATCACCCTTCATATGATTTTTCAAATTTCTACTTTAAACCCCCTCTAATGAACATTTGAAATTATAACAACCAAAAAAAAGTTTTAGTTTCGATTTAGCAAAATCTCTACACCCATGGATGTTTTTAAATTTTTTCTTTGCAGAGAAGGAACTAGTATAAAAAAGAAAATACATTCATTGTTTTAGTAAACCTAATCTATATGGGTAGGTTATATCTTTGGAAATTAAATTACTTTGCAGATATATCAATATTGACTCACGAATATTATTATATCATCAAAAACTAAAACATTTTCCTAATTAGTAGCCGCACCGAAGAAACGACAAATTGAAAGTGCTTAATACGAACTCTTACGACTTCTGAGATCTCAAGTTCAGATCTACATAAACTACCAATAAAATTGCAGTAATTTTTATCATTTCTAATTAAAGCGATCCATCATTTTTTAAAATATTTAATTTAATAATCTTGCCTGATTTACTGATTATTTTTTTTTATTTTTATAACGGTTTAATCACATTTCAACAATTAATAATCTTAAGTTGTACATATAGCAATTGAATCAAATTTCCCAAACAACAGAGCAAGTAAAACAATGATTTGTGTCCAAACTTCAAAAGAATTACATGCTAAATTCTATAGAATTTTGGGGGAATTTAAAGTAATTTTTCATAAGGTTATATGTTTGGGCACAATGTTTTGCTCTGGAAAAAGTATATGTATTCGTTACAACGCCGAATTTGGATCACTTGGACCACTAAACTACAATTTTAAGTTTAAAATTTCGAAGTTTTTTTAATAATAATAATGTCAACCAATCTACAAGTGTTGTGTAAAAACTAATTTTATAAGAAACTATCAAAACATGACAAGTTCCGATTGTGATTTAGATAAAGTTTTGATAGAAATCGGTGGATTCGGAAAATATCAAATTAAAAATATTTTTTTGATATCACTACCAATTGTATTTCATGCAATATTTTCATTTTTATATATATTTACTGCAGGTGATCTTAACTATCGGTGTTCTATACCCAATTGTGATGCAAATGTGACTGAATATAAACCTGATTGGTTGCAATATGCAGTTCCGTTTCAAGACGGTGTTCCATCTAAATGTGAGCATTACGAGCTAGTAAGTGAAAATTGTTCGAAATATAGTTTTGATGAAATCAATGTTCAGATATGTACCGATTTTATTTATGAGAATCAAGAAAAAACAATTTTAAATGAGGTAAGTGTAATATAATTGATGTGTAATTAATTCTTGTTTATTGCATTTAATTAAATTTAGTAAATAAAATCATATAAATAAATTGAAATTTATAAATATGTATATAAAAACGTTGTTCATCAAAACTAGATCCATTTGAAAAATGAAATTAGGCTAGCTAGTTTCAAAAACTAAAACCGTTTTCGATTTCAGTTCTTATACTTAAATTTTGAATTTTGTAAAATAAAAATCATTCCCTCTCCAAAAAAAATTAAAAAAATATTATTTTGCCATACAAATTCTGTTATTATTTTTTGAAGTTCCACTCCTGATGGAAAATCGAATCAAGACGCCGATGATATGAACCCGACCTTTTCCGATATTTTGGAAACTTCGGTAATCGTTAGTACAATAAAGAAAAATTGTACGTGTTTTTAATTTTTTTATTTGTTCACTAGTTTTGACACAGGGTGGCTCGAAATTTCTTATGAAATTTAGTGATATTTGATTGTTACTAAATTTCATAAGAAATTTCGAGCCGCCCTGTGTCAAAACTAGTGGACAAATAAAAAAAAATAAAAAACACGTACAATTTTTACAATTTTTTTCGGTAAACTAGTTTTTAGTAAATAAGACAAAGTACGAAAAAAAATAAATCTAATAATACAGTAAAATACCTTTTTCTAGTAAACAGAAAATAACGCATATCTGTAATTTTAGTATGTTTTGAGTAAATAATAAACCTTTAAAATGTAAAAAATAAAAAAAAAGATACTTTTTGAAAAACCATGTTTGTAAAAATAAAATTAAAAAAAAATCATATAAAAACATAATTTTTTCAGTCTGATATTTTTATAAAGTCACATTAAGTTAAGGGGACCAGACGTCTCGCTTTTGGCGGGACAGTCCCGATTTTTAACAACTTGTACCGCGTCCCGCGACATTTTAAAAATGTCCCGATTTAAAAAAAAACAGAATCTCGTTATTCAAATGAAAAAAGAATTTCGTTACTCAAAAATAAATTTGGGCAATTTGTTTATGCTAAATAAAACATTTTCTTTAGTTTAAATATATATAAATAAATTCGAATTATATGACAATCAATATCAATATTGTAGTAAACACTAAACATAAATTCAGTTCCACTTTGTCTTCTATTGAAATTGTAATTAAGATTATATATATAAACTTATTCATAGATTTTAATTATTTATATAAAAATTTGAAAAATAAAATACTCCGTCAAAGTTTACTCGTTTTAACTTGAGTTTTACATATGGAGGGATCAGTTGTTAATTTTATTGATTAGGCAAATTTTTTTATTTTTGATCTACGCGAGTGACAAGCCCAGCGTACTCCACTACAAGATAACAAATCATTAGTTCAAGATAACAAATCTTTCTCGAGCGTCTCGAGACCGGATTTTTCGAGCAGAAACTCTACTTGAGACTTTAAAAGCCATTTTATGTGTGAAAAATAATTTAACAAATTCTTGTGGAATATTTCATGACCTTTTCAACAACAATAGTAACCTCCTAAAAAAATTTACGCAAATAAGAAATATTCCGAAGAATGAAATAATACTATACATAATTTCTTTTATTTATTATATTTGTACGTTGCACTTTTCTTGTATTTAAAAAAAATATATTACAATAATGGGAATTTTTTGAGATCAATTAAACTCAAGTAAGTAAAGAAGTAATTAAAATGTTTTCAATTCAAAGGTATGGTTGGAAGTTTCTCAGAAAAAAATTCTACTTCGCATTTTTCGTATTTCGGATGAATTCGAAACTTCCTCCTCACAATATTTTTACCGTCATTGGACTATATGTTTTAACATGATTTGACCCAAATTTGATAAAGAAATATAAATTATATATAAATATATCGTCATACTCGTTGAACCCTGTTACGGCAAGTGACGCTTTGCGGTGACCATTATTTACAACTTAATCTAAAATCATTTACATAAAAAAATTATTTTAATATATATGAGCAATTTCACGAAGATTCAACAACGTTTTGACTTGACCCCTTTTAATTTTGATTATTTTTTGTTTATAGATAGTCTTTCATAAATAAAAAATACAACTTCTCTTAGAACTTTTTTTTTCGACCAGGGGTCTTCACAGGATGCCCCTCAATTTTTTGTTATTTTGTGATGTGAGTGCATTTTGACGAGCGATTGTAGAAAAACTACTGAATCGATTTTCATAAATGATATGTCGTTGAATAGGTATTAGAACAATGTTTTTAAAAATGTACACTTTTAATTTTTTGAAATAATTTTTAACGGTGTAACATAAGAAAAAAAACGGTGTAATTGAAGAAAAGATGGCGCTACAACTTTTTTTTTTAAACAAAATTGAAGCTTATTTTATATCTAACAACTTGTGAAAGTTTAAGACTAGCATTATTTTTTGTTTTAAAGATAAAATTCGTTGTGCATATGACTGTCGGGAATCAGTTTTTTTTGTTCTGAAGGAAAATTATAAAAATGGCGTTATAAACTAAGAGATTTTTTTTATATTAAATATCAAATATTTTATTATTAAATGATATTTTTAAAATATTATAAAATTTATGTATGTAGTACAATAAATAAAATAAATACAATTTTACAAACAGAAGTTTCTTTTGAATAGGAAAACACTTCTGCAATTATTTTCTTTGTATTAGATGGCAAAAAAAATGAAATGTTTATTTATTACTTTTAGTAATCACTTATCACTCTTATAAAAAATAATTTGACAGTCTCGACTGCAAACAAAAAAGCCGTATAAATAACTAAATCTATTTAGGATTTT
This sequence comes from Diogma glabrata, assembly GCA_963693315.1. Lineage (NCBI taxonomy): Eukaryota > Metazoa > Arthropoda > Insecta > Diptera > Cylindrotomidae > Diogma > Diogma glabrata. The sequence goes on from CAVNZG010000934.1 coordinate 50,672, forward strand.
TTGACTGGAGAAGTATTACGTTTGTATTATGTTATTATGGAATCATAAAGTAAAAGATTGTATTTTAACATTAAATAACAAATATTTTCTTATTGAATAAGCTTTTTAAAATACCATACAAATTATATATGTAGGTTAAAGAAAATAAATACAGTTATTAAAAATTATTTACTTATTTTACATTCAAAAGATTCTTTTGAGTTGAAAAACATTTTTGCAATTATTGTCTTAGTACTTAATGGTACAAAAGAATGAAATTTTTTAGTTCCACTTATAGTAATCGCATTTTTATATCGATTTTGTAATTTTTCTTTTGTTAATTGATATTCATTTTTATCGGCGTATCCAAAGTTCATGGTAGTTTCCCATTTTAAAGCCCATTTGAAAAGTTTTTTTGGTGTATCAATAATAACTCTGCTCCCCATACGATAACGGTGTGCAGCAGCCGAATTCTGTAACTGTGAAGTGGTGAAGTGATAAAAATTTCGATTTTATCATTAATTTTTTATCATTTTACCATTTTTGCGATTCTATATGCGAGTGTTAAAAAATCTAATAGCAGGCCGCGCACTGTCAAAGGTCAAATATACATAAAATTAATTGTTTATTTCAAGTTTCAACACAATTTGAACGTACATTTTTACAAATTTAGATATATATAACTATTTTAGAAATTAAATTTGTAAAATTAATCTGCATTTAATTTAGAAATGCAATTTTAAAAAACAAATCGCATTGACGTTTTGCTGTTTTTTGACATATAATGTCAATAACAACAAAAGAAACGATTTCATTTCATTGCCAAACAAAACGTCAGTAGTGATTGCAAATTACCCGATTTCAAATTACTCGGTTACTCGATTAGTATTTTCCAAATTACCCGGATTACCCGGATAACCCGGGTAGTTATAAAAAAATTAAAAGATGAAAAACAATAAAAAAACCTCACAGTAGTAAACTAAAAATTGATCATTTTTTAATTGTAAAATAATATTTCAAAAATATTAAAGCATTAAGGGTAACTGTACTCATCCGATTTCGTATTTTTTTTAAATTCCTGCAATAGAAAAACCCGCTCCGATAAAGTGGATGTTGGCTTCACGGTCAATAACGATTGATTTAAATTTTCCAACATTTTTTTCGCTTTCCTTTATTTACATACAACATTTTCAGCTCTTTATCAATTGTAGTACCACTGTTATCTATAGTAGATCTTGTGTAGACAGCAATACACTTTTGTTGTTGTAAATTTTCAATATTATAATTAGCCGCATCATTATCCGATGGATTTTTCATTGGTGACGTATTTCCCCATTTAGTTGAAATTATTCGTGCGCATCCAACTACGTGGCACCGAGATTTATCTGATGACATTTTCTTGAACTGGTCCCAAACTTTCGATGACATTTCGATGACACTTATTTTAATTATTAGCTTAAATCTTAAATAAAAACTTATCATAATATATTTACCGTTTTTATTTTAAACTAAATATAAACAAATAACCAATGAAAATCCTTAATTTTGTATGACTTAATTTTAATTTTAATAAGAACAAAAATTCCATGTTCCAATTTTGTTATGTGTTATTCGTCGTTTTTCTGTTGTTTTCGTAATCCAAACAATAATAATTAACTAGAGGGCAGTTTAATGTTTACGGATGTGGTTGGTTTAATGTTTATGGTTTAATGTTTATGGACATATTGCAGTTTGTATGATTAGAATAGAATCATTTGTCAACAACTAGCATAAAGAATAATTCAAATTTGCAAAAAGAGAATGAGCTGAATTTTATTTTGTACATTTTATTGAGAAAAAACTGGACCTTTTGTTGTTGGGGTACTCGACCAAAATATCCGGATATTAAATACCCAAAAAATCTTCTTAAATACCCGGGTATCCAGGTACCCGGATACCAAGATTGCAAACACTAAACGTCAGTGCTAGTTTTATTGTTTTAAAACTACACTCACTTAGATATTTTTGCGATGAAGTGATAAAAAACTTATCACTTCCCCACTTTACAGTTACGGAATTCGGCTGCAGCACGCTTCAGTGTACCACCAATCCCATCGCAAGGTCCCTTTCCATGGCTGGTAGCACTAAAATGCCATTCTGCATCAACCTTAAAGTCTTTTTTATGGTGGTTTATTTTTGTATTGAGAAGGTGCACCGTCGCTGTTATAAATTATTTTCCTAATATTAGAATTTATATGCGTTCTAATTAGGCCAGTAATAATAGGAGAAAAAATTAGAAAAAAAAAAATAATTCGTTACAGCAAACTGACAGTGGGATATTGTAGAACACGATATTGTAAAAGAGGGAAACATAAATCGAACCAGCAGTTGCTATCCGGGGGAGAATGGGGAGGTTTTTTAGGGGTTGAAAGGTGTTTTTCGTGATTTCTGGCTAAACCGTGCATCCTATCAAAAAGAGTTATATGTAAAAGTTGTAGGGAATAAAAAGATCTACACTTTTTGTACGGACCATTTCATCACCTCAACATTTTTCGAAAAAAATGCGAAAACCCGTTTTTTTTCTTGATTTCTTTGACAAAAAAATTTTTATGAAGTTCAAACGTTGGAAAAAGATACCTCCATTTATTGCAAAAAGGCAGCAATTTTTTCGGAGGGAAATATTTAGACGTTGTTGTTAAAATTAATGTTTTTGAAAAAAAAACCAAATTTTTAACTGCGATTCCTCTTAAAACTACGCCTCCTAAAGAGTTCAGTTTTGACTCATTTACTCTTTCTTACGTCTATTTTTGATAAGTGGTAAAAAAATGGTACACTGTTATGGAAAAAAAGGCGGGAAAATTGAAAAAACCGAGAAAATCGCTTTTTTTTCGTGGTAATTTGCATATTTATCGTTGAATAATCGTTATTAATTAATAAAATCATTTAAATTTTTTATGATAAACGTAAACGACGATCATTTGGAAATAAATTAATGAATAATTATATGCTTTCGTTACTTTTAGTTTATTTAGGTAACGAAAAAGTAAATTTTATTTTTCAAACACGGCGATCTCAGAAAGTACCTTTTAGTTTTCTTTCATGTTTTTTATATTTTACAGATTTGTTATTTACTTAAAACATACTAAACCTATAAGGACAATTGTTATTTTTTGTTTTTGAGAAAAACACATTTGAATATAGGTTGATTTTTTTTGTACTTTGTGCCATACACTAAACCCAAGTTTACTGATTCTATTAAACTTATTTTGGGTTTAGAAGGTACTAAATGAGGTTTAAAGAAGGTACTAAATAAGCTTTTTTTGGGTTTTCTGAAGGTTTAATATTTTACCCAAAACATACTCAAATTACAGACAGACGTTTTGCTCGACGATAAAAACCAATTCGAATATTTGTTAGCAAAAATATGCCAGTTGCAGATTTTGCTGAAATTTATCAAATAGATAGTGGATTTTCCTTTCAATTACAATAAAAAATTCATATTAAATTAAAATATATCATATATTAATTATCATATATTATAAACTAAAATAAGCATTAAATATTTTAGAAAAATGAAAATTCTGCCAATCCCATGTACCTTCGAAATCAAATTGCTCAAGAACGGCTTTACCAATTTTATCAAACTTTTTTTTTTTGTATGTGATTAGTTAATCGTTTGAAAAAAAAATAATTAATTGTTTTTGTAATTCATTTTTAAATTAAAATATTAAAAAACTTTTTTAAAGTTGGCGCTTGGGTTGAAGATCAATTGAAATTTAATTTATTTTTTTTGTAAAAACAGTTCTATCCTTACTCTAAAATATTACAAATTTACAAAGAGGCTAATATTCGTGTTCTTGAGATATTTAATTTTTAAGATTTTTAGTACGACTGAAATTCTAATTGTTGATTATTTCTTCGAACAATCTTTATCAAGTTCGAAAACGAAAGCATCTAATTGTTCATAAATGTATTTTCGAATGATCGTTGTTTACGTAATAATAAAAAAAATAATACGATTTTATTATTTAGTAACAATTATTCAACGATAAATATGCAAATTACCACGAAAAAAACCATTTTTTCGGTTTTTTCAATTTTCCCGCCTTTTTGTCCATAGATTTATACTTTTTTTTACCATTTATCAAAAATAGACGTAAGAACGAGTACATGAGTCAAAACTGAACTCTTTAGGAGGCGTAGTTTTAAGAGGAATCGCAATTAAAAATTTGGTTTTTTTTTTCAAAAAAATTAATTTTAACAACAGCGTCTAAATATTTCCCTCCTAAAAAAATTGTTGCCTTTTTGCAATAAATGGCGGTATTTTTTCCCAACATTTGAACTTCATAAAATTTTTTTTGTCAAAGAAAACAAGAAAAAAGAAAAAAATCGGGTTTTCGCATTTTTTCGAAAAATGTTGAGGTGAGGGTAAAAATGGTCCGTACAAAAAGTGTAGATCTTTTTATTCCCTACAACTTTTACATATAACTCTTTTTGATAGAATGCACGGTTTAGCCAGAAATCACGAAAAACCCTTTTCAACCCCTAAAAACCCTCCCCATTCTCCCCCGGATAGCAGCTGCTGGTTCGATTTATGTTTCCCTCTTTTACAATATCGTGTTCTACAATATCCTGCTGTCAGTTTGCTGTAACGAATTTTTTTGTTGTTAAAATACTATTTTTTCTGGCCTAAATGAATTTAATAAGTTTTGTAATGAAAAGATGGACTGTAGTACTGTTGTGATCGTTTATATCCGAAATGAGTATAAAACTTCGGTGCTGTATATATTCACTTGCGGCACTTTTAAAATTAATGACAAATGGATGAATAGTAGCTTGTGAATTATTATAATGATAACCTTGAACCGAATCCTGAATTATGAAAAATCCCCTTGAACGAAGCACTCTCCTGGTTCTAATTTTTTTTTCTTTCCTCAATGCATGTAGATTGCTGTTTTGCTATAAAGTTGTGTGGTATCAAAATTTGTAAACGGTAATCAAATTTTTTCATAAATTCTTCTACAGTTTCTATTAAAGTATCCAGATTGCATCGATCAGTGATAATCCATTGTTGATATTTGACTTGAAGGATTCCTGTAACGTCAAAATCATTTAGTAATTTTTCTTCCAGCTGTTGAAGTTTTTTTGAACATTCATTGCACTTCAAAGTATGACAATCTTTTGTCAATTCACCACATGAAACAAAGTCTATTAATGTTTTATAATTCTGGAAAGCAGCATCAGTAATCCAAGACATCTTAGAGTGTAGAATCATTAGTTTCATATTTTGATGTATGGTACACACGCACACATTATGAACTCCTTGGGATAATATTATACATTCTTGTGGTCGAAGGGACGTGAATTTAGTAAATTCTATTTTCACATCAGGAAACTTATTTTTAAACTCCACATAAGCTTCATTTAATGTACATAGCAATAAGCGCTTTTGTGGATTTATGCTGAAATTGCTCATATTTTCTTTATTGTGCATATCTAATTTTTATAATATTTTAAAAAGTTCATTTAATAATAAAATATTTGATATTTAACATTAAAAAAAATCTCTTAGTTTATAACACCGTTTTTATAATTTTCCTTCAGAGCAAAAAAAACTGATTCCCGACAGTCATATGCACAACGAATTTTATCTTTAAAACAAAAAATAATGCATCTCCTAAACATTCACAAGTTGTTAGATATAAAATAAGCTTCAATTTTGTTTAAAAAAAAAGGTGTAGCGCCATCTTTTCTTCAATTACACCGTTTTTTTCTTATGTTACACCGTTAAAAATTATTTCAAAAAATTAAAAGTGTACATTTTTAAAAACATTGTTTTAATACCTAATCAACGTTATATCATTTATGAAAATCGATTCAGTAGTTTTTCTACAATCGCTCGTCAAAATGCACTCACATCAAAAAATAAAAAAAATTGAGGGGCATCCTGTGAAGACCCCTGGTCGAAAAAAAAAGTTCTAAGAGAAGTTGTATTTTTTATTTATGAAAGACTATCTATAAACAAAAAATAATCAAAATTAAAAGGGGTCAAGTCCAAATTTCCCAAGAATTTGCTGCACTTGCGTGAAATTTCTCATATGTACTCTAGTGCCAGAACAAAGCACTTCTTTTTAAAAACTTCTATTTTTTATACAAAAATAACTGTTGCATCTAAATTTTATTATCTGTTCTAAATTTTATGTTCAAGAAATTTTTAAATTATTACACAAATCACTTTTGGTGATTTCTTTATTTACAACTTCATACAAATTCAAGTAAAGTTACAAAATTAGGTATTTTTAATCACTTGTATTACTTTCATCCTCCAGAACCAAAATTAAATTAATTTTATGTATACGGTTTAGTTTAAATTTAATGAATATGTACTTCTATTAAGTTAGAAAATGTCAACAATCTTTTAAAGAAACTCAAGTTTTGTGGAACCTCAATCAAATGTGGTACTTTTTCTGAAAAACAAGCATTTCTCATTACGTTTCTGAACAACAATTAGGGTCATGATTAATGTTAAACAAATGTCGTTTACATCAAACAATATTCGCTATGATTGGTTGAGAGGCGGTAACAATTTTCTAACTGTACAACAACATTTTTGATCGTACGAGAGAAATAACATCTTAAAGATTATTCTATTTTTTTTGACAGATATAAAAATATAACCTAGGTTTTAGAAGATTTTGCTTGTCTCTTGCACATTAGAAACATGAATTTTAAATGTAAGAGTGGAATTGTAGCTCTAGGCGTTAGCCGAGGGCAACAAGCACTCCAAAGCAAATCGGATTTCGAATATTTATTACGCTTTAGAGCGTAAAATAGTAATTTTAAGTAATTTTTGTTATTCTTAGGCAATTTGAAGTTATTTCAATAGAAAAAATAGCCTTCTATACCCGATAATACACCCGATTTCGGAATCGTAAAATTGCATTTTAGGGTATACTCGTACAAAATAGTTCTTTATGTACCAAGGGTGTAAAGATATACATTTCAGCCCAAGCGATAATTTGTTGCACGAGACGTTAGTCTGAAATTAGGGCTGAAATTAACTTTACACCTGTGGTACATACAACATTTTTTATACCGTAAAGTAATAATACGAGGATGTAAAGTAATAACGAGAAAGCGTAAAGTAATAAAGACCTAAAATGTTATGTTTCATGTAAATTTAAGTAAGCGTAAAATAGTTAAATGATAGTAGATAGATAAATGAATAATAGAATAGTAGAGTAGAATAGATAAGTCTAGTAGAATAGATAAATGAATAATAGCGTAAAATAAAAATAGTATTTTGGCTCACAAATGTCATCATATATATAATATAATATTTACTATATACCAAGTTAATGAAAAATACAATAGTAGATTGTATTTTTCATGCGAGTTATTGCAGCACTCCCTACGGTCGTGCTGCAAACTAACTCTTGTTTAGAAAACGCATTCGCACTAGTAATACACACTATTTTTTGTAACAAATGCATAAAATTTATAAATATTTATTTAATGGTTAATTTAACCATTTATCTAACAAAGTTATAAACAAATTTAAGATATTTAAATAATTAAAGTGCGCCATATTCGTTGTAACAGTTGTAAATTATACTAGCTCGCTGCTAAATTGTACTAAACTGTTAACATTTAAAAAAAATAAACATAACAATCCAAAAACGGATTTATAAAAAACATAGCCAACTAATAGCTGTTTACAATTTTGACAACTGTTTTTTTTTGAAAACCCAAAATAATTGTTTTTTCTTGCAATTCAAATAATTTTGGGTTGTGTTTAAGTTGTTTTTACTATATGGTAAGTTATTTAAATTATTATTTTGATATTTTAGATTTAACTACAAATCCCACATGCAAGCGGCGTGCGTGCCAGGCATACAAAATATTTTGTGGTCATATGTACGGAAAAGTAGATTTTTCTTTTATTCTATTCTAGTACAAAATTGAAGATTTTTTTGGCTTGTGTTACAAAAAATATTTTTCAACAATGTAGTCCAAAAATAATTTAAATTTTTATGACAATTCAACTCACTAAATAAAGTTTCGATAAGGTCCAATAAAAACGCTTCATTTACTATTTTTTAATAAAGCAAAACGAATTATATCGATTATTTTCTCTGGTGGGAAGGAACAGCGAATTATAGTGACTATTTTCGGCCTACTTAATATATTAATTTAAAACTAGAGATACATATTGAGATAATTTTTTTTTCTTAATGAGATAATTTTTTTTTATTTATAATTTTGTTTAAATAGTACATTATTTAATTAGGAGCTAAAGTGATACTTTTTGTGTTGAGTCTATAGTTTGACGGCCGACCGCAGGGAGGCCGACAATTAATTATAGACGAAACACAAAAAGTCACTTTAGCTCCGAATTAAATACACTATTTTTTCGGCAAACGTTTAATTTTTTTATAAATATGAAATTAATACATCAAACTTTTTATAAATATGAATTTGTATCGTCATAATTACTTTCAAAAAAGAGAAAAAAACATTTAAATTTGTATGAATAAAATTTTTTTATCAAAGCAGCCTTTTCAAAATTTCATAATATGAGAATCAACTTATTTTTTGTTGTCATGGTTGTACAATATGTTTGAAAAAATAACAAACTAGCAAATAACAAATGCTACTTTACAGCCTCCATAATATAAAATAAAAATGGCGTTACTTTTGCTGTCGCTAGACGTTACTTTTGCTGTCAGGCTAAAAAGTAAGACTTTAGCTAACTCCCTTGCGGCAGTAAAGTTAAACTTTACAGCCGTTTGCCGAAAAAGATAATTATTAGTTTCGAAATAAAATATTTTCTACAAATTATTCAATAATACAAAATTATTTAAAAATTCAATTTGCAAATAATAAAAATGTCCGTTTTCATTCATAAATGATTGCATGTTTATGTTTATTTGTTAAAAATAAATTACAAATTTATAACATTTATGCGCCTACTAAGATAAAATAATATTTAATTTTGTTAGAAGAAAAAATGACAACAAAGGATTAAATGTTGTATGAAATAATGTTACTATTTCTGTTCGTTAAATTGTCTGGTAAATACAACTCGTCGCTAAATTATTAGTCGATTATTTTTCAACATTACCACACATGTCATTTGAGGTTAAAAATTTCCCTCGTGCGCTATGCGCACTCGGCACCTCAAATGACATTCGTAATAATGATTATGAAAAATAATCGACTATTATTTGATGACTCATGATATTATATATGATTATTTGTACATATTTTAATGCAACACTTCATTTTTATGAATAAACTACTACTGCACACATACTCATAATTGTTTTGTAAAACATTAATTTAAACTTTAATTTTTATAAATTTTGTTTAATTGAATATCTTAAAGTAGAATTTCGGATAAAAGCTATCATTTTATTTTAAAATACAAAACGAAATATGTCAAATGTCATGGATGAAGAACGCACAGATACACAAATTACATACTTCAAAAAATATTCATGTAGCCACACGTAATTATTCTTCCTTATATATTTATTCAAAGGCTATATATTATGTTATTTTGTTTTCTTGCGCAAGTGATAAAACAACTGATATATTAACAACTAAGCTCACGTGTGATTTAATTTTTTTTTAAGGTCAAGCATTATTGAATAAAATATATCATATATTTTATTCCCGAGCAAAAGTTTATTGCAAATTTGCAAGAGAATAAAATCCATTATACACGAACCAATGCCACATTTTACACTAGCAATTGCATTTTAAATTGATTACAACAAGTGTTTAATTAAATGATATCATGTGACCTACAAATTGTTTAAAGTTATTTTATTTACACCGCTCTCACAGGTACCTAAAGGTTAACAAATTTGTTTGTTATTGAAATTCTATATGTGTGTTTTTTAAATTGACATAATACAAATTTATTCAAACAGCACTATAACGCTAGAGCTATTTATATTTGGTCCGTCTATACTGCATAAAATGTAGCTTGAAAAAATCGGAGTTTACTACAAACAAATGCAAAATTCATCTCAGTAGGCAGTAGAAACCAGCCTTGAAACTGATTGGACAATAAAAGTAAAATAAAATTTGAAAGATTTTGTTTATCCCTTTTTGAGACTCTCAAAATCGTTTAAGAAAAATTAACCGCGTTTTTGTTGGCATTCATATGGGTGTCATATGAAGAATTTTATTTTTGATTTTGATCTTAGGTTTTGACAAATTCGCGCCCCTATTTTCGAAAGTAGCCGTCCAAATTTCTCAATCATATTTACCAGTTTTTGTCGTTCTGCAGCCAAATTCTGTAACTGTAAAGCGGTGAAGTGATAAGTTTTTAATGAAAAGAAACAAAAAGATCTTTAACACTTCATAGCTTCACTAGCTACAGAATTTAGCTGCAGGTAAAGTGGGATGTAGTATAATCAGTTTATTTTTTAATTAGTTCTTGACGTATTATTGGAAATGGGTTACTTAACTCTGAGCTCAAATTAATAAATATTAATGTTTCGTTGGAATTGGAGGTGCCTAATATTTTCAAAAGTTTATAAATTATCATAAATAAAGTGAAGTTTCTTTATTATTTTTTTTTTAATTGTTAACAACTCGTCATTCTTCTTAAAGCGTTAAAGTCAAGAAATTATATAGCAACTTACTCGAAAAAATCAAAGAGAGTTGTGAATAGTTCAAAATTTAAACCCACCAATTGAAATTATAAGTACTTTAATCAAGTTTTCTGCATGGAATCTTGATGAAACTTTGGCAAATGATACAAGTTTCACTTGAAAATGGAAGATCTGGATTCATTTCAAATTTAGACAAAATGGCGGGGGGTCTCCCGAACACCACTAAGTTCAAATCTTGAATAACTTCTGATCCCGGACTATGATCTTATTGAAATTTAGTGTATAAGGTTTTAGTACAGTTTCCAATATTTCTGCATACCAACTTCCGGTTTGTCACTTCCGGTTAAAAAGTTTTTTTCCAGGTGTTTATCCTACTGTAGCCTACAATTACCGATCGATTTTCATGAAACGTTGGTAAAAGCTTTCAAATAACATGAGAAAGATTTTATCAGCTTTTGAAGTACATTGGATAAAGGCTTTGGGGGTCCACCATACAACAGGTGGTTTTTCCCACAAAGTTTTTATGTTTGTTGGGAGCATAAAACATTCATTCGTGAATGAATTTTGATGACAGTTTGGAAAAAGATGCAAACATGTATGACAAGGCACTGATTAGTTTTTGAGCGATAGTGAACAAAAAGGTGGGGGGTCCCTGGAGCACCTGTTTTTTTTTAAAGCTCTACAACATTATTGTAGGATGTTTAAATATCTCCAGTATTTTGTATTTAAAGTTGCATTCTTTTATCTTATCAGTTGATGTTACTGGATCAGCATTTTGTTGATTTGTTATATCTTCAATATTTGAAAGAGCAGTCAATGCACTTTCTGAAAGGACAATTTTGTTTATTTCAATTGTTTTCTTTAATGTCTTCGCTGTTTCAACATAACGTCCTGTCGTGTAAAGCCATCTTACACTTTCTGGTATGATCCATAAATATAAAATAAAAATAAAAACGGGACCATATGTTATTTGCAAAATTAATCTCCAGTTTTGTGTCCACATTGCAACTAGTCCCAGTATCACTGCTCCAATAGGAATAAAACTGGTTACCATTAGACCGCCGATGAATCGATATTTGGACCAACTAGCTCTATTGCTAGAATGATAATAATTGTTTAAATTGACTAATATTTTTTATACAGAAGGTAATACAAACCTAAAATAAAAGCAGCACTATAAACTCCTGCTCCAAAAGCAGGATCCAAAAACTCAAATGCAAGAAAAGATATGTAACTCCATGCAAATGATCGTAATAAACCAAAAATACCAGAAGCGATTAAGCTAAATACGAATACAATACGCCGACCGTATGTATCAGATATATATCCTGCAATTGGAAGACATACTAATTGACCAATTGTGTTCACCGTTCCAACTAGAGTTAACTTCCACTTATTTTCTGGACATGTAAGATTCCACTGAAAATGTATAAAAAGAAATAGAATTAATTATCTTTAACTATGAAGGTTCGAATTCATCCGAAACACGAAAAAATGTGAAGTGGAGCTTTTTTCTGAGAAACTTCCAACCTTTGAATTGAAAAAACCCAATTACTTCTTTACTTGCTTGAGTTTAATTGATCTCAAAATCCCCAATATGGTTAACTATATTATAAATACGTAAGCACTATATTACTCGAGTAAGAAAAAGCTAAGTTACCAAGCCCGGGCCAAGGCTGCGCCATAGCTTTTGGGGGTTGGGCCGGGCTTAATATTTTCAAACGGCCCCAGCTTGGGCAAAGCTTGAATTGATGTCCTGGGGCAAAGTCTGGCAAGCCAGGCTTGGCTAAAGTCTAGCAAATAAGACTTGGGCCAGGTCAAACAAACCAATTTTTTTTCCAGACCTCCTTTAACTGTATGGAAAGCGGTGTTGGAAAGACTAACACATATAAAAATAAAGCTAAACTAAATATGGCTTGCACATGCTTACAATGCATTGGACTGATTAATAACGCGTAATATAATAAACTGAACCTTGGTTCAGTCTTGGCATTTACAGCTAGCCAAGACTGAAACCAAAGCTAACTACACAAGGCTTAGCTCGCCAATAGTGGCCCGAGACTGTCCGATGTTTAACATTGGTAGCTCCTACTCCTAGTAATACAATTTAAAATAATTTCTTCCAATAAAAGTGGAACAATATATATATGACTTTATTTAGAATTTTATCGATTTTTTGGGGAAATGTGGAGAAATATGACTGTCATTTTGGGTTTTTTGATTAATTTGGGTGTTGTTGTTTTTTGTTGGAAGTTCTATTTACAATGGCTAAATTTGGGCATCGGAATGAGTAGAAAGAAATCGACATGAGCTAATAATTCTTTACAATATTAACAATTCTTCCCGCATGGAGGGATCTTTTTTATTTGTACATATTTTTAACTTTGATCTACGGATGTGACAAACCCGCGTACTCCAGTCCCTGCTATTGGCAAACAAGCTAACGTGAGATATCACATACCACTGTCAATAGCAGTGCGATATCACTACTTAAGGTGATATCTTAGGGATGCTGGCGGATGAACTCTGTTCAGTCAACGGTAGCACCCTTAATCTCAGCTATGAAGTATTCCTCTATGATACCACGTTAATGCTCACTCGAAGAATCGAGCCTTAATGTAAATCGATGTATGGGCTTTTATCATTGAGGAGCAAGTGCGTCGCACGATCAAGGAATGTGTCACTAGCTGGATTATTGGCAACTACATTCAAGTTTTGTTTCTGCAATTTGTTAAAACAAATTTCATGTTTCCCCTTTATTTTATTTTTATTTTTTTCTATCCTTTTTGGTATAGAAAGGATGGTTTGGTCATGTGGATAGAATGTTTTAAAAAAATGTCCAAACAACAACCAGCTGGTGTTCGTCGAAGAGGTAAACCTAGACAACGCTGGCGTGATGACATCATCCAAGACCCTTGTGAAATCGGTTGTAAAATCCCTTCATGTGATGTAAACACCAGAGAGCGAGAGAGAGAGAAAGAGAGAGAGAGAGAGAGAGAGAGAGAGAGAGAGAGAGGGAGGGAGAGAGAGAGAGAGAGGGAGGGAGAGAGAGAGAGAGAGAGAGAGAGAGAGAGAGAGAGAGAGGAGAGAGAGAGAGAGAGAGAGAGAGAGAGAGAGAGAGAGAGAGAGAGAGAGAGAGAGAGAGAGAGAGAGAGAGAGAGAGAGAGAGAGAGAGAGAGAGAGAGAGAGAGAGAGAGAGAGAGAGAGAGAGAGAGAGAGAGAGAGAGAGAGAGAGAGAGAGAGAGAGAGAGAGAGAGAGAGAGAGAGATAGAGAGAGAGGAGAGAGAGAGAGAGAGAGAGAGAGAGAGAGAGAGAGAGAGAGAGAGAGAGAGAGAGAGAGAGAGAGAGAGAGAGAGAGAGAGAGAGAGAGAGAGAGAGAGAGAGAGAGAGAGAGAGAGAGAGAGAGAGAGAGAGAGAGAGAGAGAGAGAGAGAGAGAGAGAGAGAGAGAGAGAGAGAGAGAGAGAGAGAGAGAGAGAGAGGAGAGAGAGAGAGAGGAGAGAGAGAGAGAGAGCTTCGTCGCACCGATTGATTTATATTATTCTTATTGTTCAGCAATCGCTTGTACCTTCGGCGCGACAAATTGACGAACTCACAGACTGAAACTAGTTGGAATCATCTCGAGGCACGCGACTTCTCAAATGTTCCTGATTATGATGGAGTTATCAGGAACGCACAGTTGTTCATTGCAAATTGCAGAAATTTCAGAACGCCAAGAAGAGTTTACAGACTAAATCTGAATCTACAGCCTAAATTTATTTAAATTATGATATGCATCTTAAAAGTTGACATTATACTTTTTCAAATATAAATACAATAACTATATAATATTGTTCTTTATTTCTCCCCAAAAATAATTTTTTTTGTGCCGTATATCTTCCATATAGGAACACAGACTGTCAACAAGCGTCCCTTACTAACTTCAATCAATTCACTCAATTTTGTGGCCGAGTTTCAATTGAAAACTTAATTTAATCGATAAGTTTTGTATGGTTCATCAGTTAATAATTTTTCCAATTTAACTTGCGGTTAATTGTAAAACCGATATGTTGATGGTTGTTAATGCTTGGCTTTAAAACAATTTCACCTTGATGGGAGTCGAACCCGGGTCTGCAGAGTTCAAAGTCTAACGTGCTAACCAAAAGGCCACCTAACACACAATATTATAGTTTAATATAAATCAGATATTTTATTACCCAGTAAACTCCACTATACTATTTCATCACTATTTTATTGTAAAAAAATATTGCGATGCTGATGCATAGACTGACTTCACCACAGCTCTGGAAACATAGTGTTCTGGATATATAATGAGCTAATATCCATCAAATACTTTAATTAAAAAGCTACAAATGCTAAAGACTTCGTAGTTCTAAT
>CAVNZG010000935.1:0-15760 GCA_963693315.1 Diogma glabrata
GAATAAATCCCTTTCTTAACCTTAAAATTTTGGCGCAGCTGTAAAAGTGCACTACTACGATCATCCTAAAATTATTCAAATTTTATATAATGCTATTTTTTCGTCTTCAAACAAATAAAATAAAACAAAATAATTTTAATATTATTAATAAAAATAGTCTAAGTACCAGAGAATCGTGACCGAAAAAAAAATTATTTACAAGAAATATAAAAATCTTATTAAATTGTGCGGCAAATAACCAGAAAAAAAAATACTTATGGAATAAGAAAATATGTTTAAATTTATATTTTATTTAATTCGTTTACTTATTTTCTTTTTGTTTAATTTAATTTAAAATTACATAAAACCCAGAAGGAATTTAAATATATCTTTTAGTTTCTTTTATTTTATTATTTAAATTTATTAGTACATTTTCCATGGATGAAATAGAGTGCGAACCCATTTCATCGTTTGACTATTTCGAAGAAAATATATCATGTAAGAGAATTGAATATTTTCCAACTTTTGCAACCTTTCAATACTTGCAATTCAAATTTGTTTTTTAATATCACGAATAAATAAATAAATGAAACATTACCGATTTCAATATAATTTTTTTTTTAAATTTGTTGATATTGTAAAGTTTATCATCAAGTCCTTGATCTCAAATGAAGGTGCCGACATGTCTTTTAAAAAAGAATAAAAATTTTTTGTAGCTGTACTTACATAAGGAGGAAATAATATGTTTTCTTTGATTTTATTAGTTTTATTTTTGTTGTGTGGCGCTGAACACTTTTCTAAATTACTTTGCATTCTTTATTGTTATTTTTAAACAATTGTATGTTATTCTTTTGGAATTGAAGGCGTGTGAAATAGTCGAATTGGCATATAAGTTTATTTAAAGTAGCTTAAAATTAATAGTTACAAAATTGTGGGCACATTAAGGGGTAAAGAAGCAGTAAATGCTGGGGTCAAGTATTGAAGAAAAAGGTTTGCATTTAGGTACTTTCATCCCATCAAAAATTTACCATTGTAATAAGGAGCATAATCATTAAGAACATCTAAAAGAATATGACAAGGGCGAATATCATAGAAAACTAAATAAAAATTGCAAGTATTTCAACCGAAACTTATATATTGCGGCATGAATTCGAAGCGGCAACTTCACCACGCTAACATGAATTCGCCACAAATCATACTAGCTCAACTATAACAAAATAATATCTAACATCTAACACGAGCCTAAGTAAAAATTTGATAATAACCACAATAGTCCGCACTGCAAAAACGCTTCACATCAAAAGCAACAAAAAACAGCACCTGCACCATATTTACCTAAGCAGCTTCTGATGAGCTTGAACCATCACAATTTAATATTTTATTGAATTAAACAAAAATTGGATCATAAATAAAAGTTAAAAGTACCCGACCTGATGGAATACTTCCTCGATTACCAAAATTCAGGAATCATAAATTCAGAAAAAACATTGCTTAATCGTTATAAACATTACAATCTGTGCCATTGCCAGATTCCGTATGAAAAAACTATCTTGAATACTTTTGTGAAATGTATAATAGTAGCAATGCTAATCCATAACTCAGTTTATTGTATCTTTCCCCCACCGTTCCAACCAAGCTGTGTGAATAGTGCGTCATACAATTTGTCCTCACGCCGAAATGTTACAAATAAAAAAAAACATCAGCCTCAGAAACTTTTTAATGCAATAATAAATAAAATATCGATCTTTTGTTTTACTATCTTTAATGTTTTTTATATAGACAACCCCACTTGTAGCCAACCCCATAGACAACCCCACACCAAATAATGGTATGGAGAAAATTGTTTATATAGATCACAACATAAATACATATTGTATGTGGGTATTCCTCTGTCCATGATGCTATCGAAATAACAGTCGACTTTGAAACTCATAATTAAACTAGCTAGGTGTTCATCTTGGTCTATTATCCCAACACTAACTAGTCGAACTAACAGAACACAGCACATGTATGGGAAAATACAAAAAGTTACTGGAACTGCTACTGTTGATCTGATTTACGATGATCTGATTTAAAAACTTTATTATTTTGCTAATTCTAGCCTATGCCTTCTAAATATGATATTTAGGATAGGAATATGTTAAGGAATTATTATTTCATGATAAGAAATATTTCAATATTTCATGATAGGAAGGAAAAAATAAAAATAAAATAAAAGACAAACAGCACATTTATATTAACAATTTGTAGGAACAAATCTAAAATCTGATTGCCAATCATCTATCTAGTGGCACATTCATTGATCATGCGACGCACTTCCTTTCTCTATGATTAAAGCCCATACATAGAGTTATATGAAGGCTCGTTTCGTCGAATAAGCAATAGCGTGGTATCATCAAGGAATACTGCATAGCTAAGATTGAGGGTGGAACTGTTGACTAAATAGAGTTCTTCCGCCAGCACCCCTAAGATATCACTTTGGTTAATGATATCTCACTGCTATTGCCAGTGGTATGTGATATCGCACGCAAGCTCGTATGTCAATAGCAGGGACTAGTATAGTACACGGGGATGGTACACCCGTAGATTAAACAAAATTTACAAATAAAAAAAATGATCCCTCTATGCGATAGCGTTTCTTGGATACTGTTATTGGGCCGCTACTAGAGATTCAGCTGATCTATGGTTAACAAAAAAAGGGCCAGTATATATAGTGACCTTTGAATGGTCAATCACTGGGCCATGAATGGTAAACAGTACTTCTTTTTTGTTTATAAATAAAATTGTAATTTTAAAAATATATAGTTTTAAAAATTAGTTTGGTTATAACTTATCATGTTGAAAGACTATGATAATATTGATGAGCTTGGTTTAAGTTTTTAAAATTTTTTCTTCGTACGCCATTTCTTTTTTATTTGAATTATTTTATATTTAATTTGTTAAGTTTACATATGATGATATTTTATATTTTTTTAATGGTCAATCTTGATTGCCAGTACTCGGCCAAACTGGTCATATTTATTGCTCTGTTACCGTGGCCAGCTGTACACTGGGCCATTGCTGAATTTTTCTGACCTATAACCCATGAATGGCTGCCATTTATTGTCCGAAGTTATCATCCAAGAAAATTATGTTCTTGGCACAGTCATGGTTTCCAGTACTTGGCCATTGTTGCCTTACTGGTCGCCAAAAATTGATCATTACTGAGCCAGATGTACATTCTTGTATGGGCTATGACCACTTTGATTAAATAGTTTTATTTCTTTTAATATTTTATGGTCTTTGTAATCTGACCAAAAAGATTTTCCGTTTATGATCCGTTTTACATCCCATGCCTGCCGCTCCATGTAACGTCAAATGATCGGTAATAAAAATTTTTTTGCAGTTTCGACTTGGAACTATAAATGTTTGATGTAGTGTTATGCGCAACAAATTCTGTAAGGTGTACAAACAAATTACCTTAAAAAACGACACATTAATCGTACCAACTACCCATAACATCAAGTAACCTACAAATATCATTTAATAACTAATAACTAGCATATGCAGTGTTTCACTGTAAATAAAAGAAAGAAGAGAAAAATAAACAAATTCATTTTTTTCATTATTATAATTCTTTATTTTTGGCTCTGAATATCTGGTTGATATTATATTGCGTACATTGATAATTTATTTTCATTTCTGTCTTTTCCGTGAAACAGATGTAATTTTTTTGCTCAGAACCTGTAATATGTATAGTAACATAATGTCAATCTCTTGTTACTTTACGCAAATAACTTATTTAATATGTTTAATAAAAATTAAAGAAAACAAAGTTTTTTTAATTTTACTGTTACTCTATATATATTTCAGCTTGTTAGGCCATCTTCTGGAGTAATCGGAGTAAAGATGGCCTAACAAGTTGAAATATATATAGAGTAACAGTAAAATTAAAAAAACTTTGTTTTCTTTAATTTTTTATTAAACTTATTAAATAAGTTATTTGCGTAAAGTAGCAAGAGATTGACATTATGTTATTTGAAAACTTACACCAAGTGGCAACGGCAAACAGTGTTAATTCTAATATGTATAGGTTGTTTCATTTAATTAGAAATGAAAGGTATGCGCAATATTATAAATTGGTGATTATTCGAAATTTGGATTACCTTGTGTTATGATTTAGATTAATTTTTTTTTGCTGAAATGAAATAAATATATATGCATAATGAGATAGATAAACCGAATTTCTTTTTGACTACCAAGTCGTTGTATGAAACAATTTGGTTATTATTTGTCAGATAAGTTTTAACTTTTAAAAACGTTTACGGTTTTTAGTTTGAGTTAAATTTAAAACTTTGTAAAGAATCTATTTAGCTGTGAAACATTTTAATTGTATTAAACCAAGAATTTTTGTATTATTTTTTTGTGAATGGTGATTAAAAGTAAATAACTTTTATATAAAAACTGTTATATTATTGGGAATAAGGAGAAAAACATTTCTATCAATAATTTTTATGGTTACAAAGAGAATGGTCAACGTGACATTTGCAAGGAAGGTTGATTGACGATATTTTAAGAAATTCGGTGTTGACCATATTATATTTACTAGTAAGGGTTTAATTTCAACGGTCAAATTGATACATTTGGACGGCTGTGAAGATATAGACGACATCAGCAGCTAACTTCTATGAATAAAGATAATTAGTACACTATGTGTTTATAGTGGAGATATTATATTGGCAAAAGCAGTGATATTGGTGAGGAAGTAATCAACGGTTCGGTGTTGAGGATTGGATTGAGTTGGCTGTCGGGTTTATGGACCAGAAGAGTGGTACAAACATCTCATAATCATCAATCAACGCTATAAGATAAGATTTTTTTTTGTAATATATTTATATACATTCATTTCTTTTCATATTTTATTGTTTTTACCATAATTATTATTACCATCGTCAAGTTTTGCTTTGGATAATATGAATTGTTAAGTTTTTTGTTTTAAGATATTTTCCTGGGTCAGAGACCAAGCGTTGTTTATATTTGTTTTAAATTTCTAATCCTGGTTATAAACGGAATGCCGTTTTTTAACAGTATCATTAGCAAAAGCAGCTTTTTTGTTCTGCAAATATTTAAATACTCTAAATGTTTCAGTTGCAAAAAACAAAATTAACAAAATTCGCAATTTTAACTTGCGAGCGCAACCACGGATATCAGCTAGGAAAGTAATTCTGGTCAGTGGTCAATGATGCAGCAGTATGAAAAGTTCGATCAGAAGTTTACATAAAATGTTTGCTGCTCCATGTAACATCAAATAATAAATAATAAAACTGTTATGCTGCTTCGACCAAGAGCGGTAAATTTGTTTGATGTTTCATCAACAAAAGCAGTGATTCCGTTCTGAAAAAACATATATAAATACTCTATAGATCTTTCGATTCTCCTCTTCTTTATACGAGCTATTGAGACATTTGTCAACTCACAAGCTAATGGTTAGTTTTGATTTTCTAGAATACTCTGTACAAACTGAAGAGCCGCATAAGCATAGGCAATGTTTCAGAAAAGAGTGGAGGAACATTGAGGGTGCTACCGTTGACTGAATAAAGTTCATTTATACCACCACCTTATGCGCAGTAATATATGCAATCTCACATTAATTTGTATGCCAATAGCAGGGACTGGAGTACGGAGAGTTGTTATACGAGGAGATCAAAAGTAAAAAATTACAAATCAACAAAAACTGATCTTTCCATGCGAACTTAATATAACTTAATTTTTAATAGGACGCCGTGTTTTCATTGATTAATCTAGGCAAATATGACAATCCTGTAATGGCAAGATTTTCTTTCAATAATTCCGGGATTTCAATATCATAAAAATATGTCAAGATCCCGGGATTCAAGATCCCTAATCTGAGCATATTAAAAACTTGCTGGTTGACCAACTCTTAACCATAATATAAAATGAACAGCTTCAACTATTTTGGGGGTAATAGCAGCAACAGCTTGCTTTAATATCAAGTAATTACGAAATCATGTTGATAATCGTTTATGTACCACGGAAAAATCTCTGCACCACAGGATATGATGCCAAAAGCAGTCATCTGCTTGCATACAATGACTGCTACATATTGTATGTTTTCCTTCATTGACCACGAGGAGATTGATTTCCAGAACTAAATGATCAATCGAAGTGAGGCATGAGTTCAATGAGTTATCGTTTTTCGTAGACATAACTACATACCGTAGTAGTGCTTTGGAGTCTCCTGTGA
Source organism: Diogma glabrata (assembly GCA_963693315.1). Classification (NCBI taxonomy): domain Eukaryota; kingdom Metazoa; phylum Arthropoda; class Insecta; order Diptera; family Cylindrotomidae; genus Diogma; species Diogma glabrata. The sequence continues at coordinate 6,224 of CAVNZG010000935.1, forward strand.
ATTTAATGAACATTATTTCCTGTATGGTTGTTAAAAACTATAAAAATAAATGCATTTCGCATTCGAAAATAAAGGATAAATCGCATAGAAACACAGTAACACAGTAACAAAAATTTACAAACTGACTTTTCTATTTTCTTTTAGTGACCAACTGACCAAAATTAAACTTAAACTGTTAACCATTACATCAACATTGATTCTGACATTTATTCTGACGTGGAGTCGTTGAGTTGTTCTGACACAAAATCCAACTGGTCATCTGCCATCTAATTACAGTTTAAAATTACCTCCAAGTTGAGACTAACAGTTTAGTCGAACAGCTATTTGCTAGCATGACAATATCTGTTTACCCATCATAAAAACGATTATCTAATCAGGTTCTTAAACCGGCACATACAAAGTCTGATACCCCGTGTGTAGCTAAAAAATGGAACCAATATAAAAAATGTCTAAAAGACATTGACTATTGACTATTGGTACGTATCGACTATTGGTACTTCAAACGGGTTTTAACAAAAGCCACAAAAATGCCATTATTCTTATATATTTTGATTGAGAAGCGATCAGAACCAAGTAACCATATTTGACCACACGAGAGCAGGCATTTGTGTGGATATATAAAATACGTAAGACAAATAGAAATAAAATCATTATAAACAAACCAAAAATGAGCGGGCTGACAATAATATCTTTACACTCGTGACTTAGGATGTTGACTATAATAAAAAAAAACCTAGCCTATGAATTCACACCAAGTAATGTGTAGAAGTTTTAATGCAAAAATCCCCATATAAAAAGAAAACAGTCCTATAATATGGAGCCTAAGTTAATAAATAAATGATGATAAAGTTTCATCTTTGAAATAGTCATCACCTTGATGGCGTAATTGATAAGCATGTGACGTATCTGCCCTAGCCAGGGTTTGAATACCGACACTAATGAAAAAGGTTCAAATGCTGCCCGAATCACGCAAAATGAGATGTTGAGTTCTTGTATGAGAAAAATTCAACTAACAAATTTGTCTAGCTTTCGAATTTAAAAAATTAAAATTATTTTCTTACTTACTTGAGTTTAATTGCTCACAAAAAATCCTCAAAATTAACCTATTCTTTATAACTAGCAAAAATTTTCACTATTTTATCTTACTCCGTGAAGATATAATGCTAATTTTAATCGTATGGAGTGACCTGTTTATGTTGATTTGTTAATAACCCTAAGTAATCTAGTCTTTGCTGTTTACAAACGGGTTGAAGTGAGATATAACGTCAGTATGTCAAATCATCAAGGAATATGCCACTAGCTGGATTTTTACTAACCGAATTTTAGTTTTATTCCTGCAAATTTAAAATAAAGTTACTATTATGGTGCATCTTATAATGACGGTAGGTACATCTTATCACTATTGCCCGTTGTCATATTTTATTATATGATAGGATTTATTGTTTGTATATCTATTCTTTAAAAAAAAACAAAAGGTAAACAAAATTGCGTCCATTGAGAGTCCTACGTCTTAAAAGTTTACTTAGTGTTGTTATGATACATATTTTATCTTTTACTAAACAACAAAATTTACTGAAAAAATTGCATTTGATTATTTTATCTGATCCTCAAACTAAAATTGGATAGAGCCGGCACCTTTAGTGACTAATAAAATTTATTACAACCCGTTCCATTTTATATTTAGTAAGATGTGGCATTTAATATCGTTGAGTTTTCTGTCAACCTGAAAATGTAATTCTAGATAGATTCAGCATCACGTTTTTGTAGAATTTGAGCCAATCGATGGCCGTGGATAGGATTCATATCATTCGTCATGTAGTTTTTGAATCATCGCTAGGGTAATCTTAGCTTATCGGGTCATATATAAATATCGTTTTAAAGTTGTGGTCCTTCAACGATTAACAGAGGCACCTATCACCTGTAAATATATTGAGCTCTTGTTATAGGCAGTAGCACTTGCGGCACTAATATGATCGTAAACTACAAACGCTCAAAAATCACCTACACACTACGCTCCCACATCCAAGTTCTTATGTATAACAAAATATACTTTAAACAAATATTTCAATAATAAAAAAAATTAACTTAAGACATTTAGTTTCCCGAAACCCCATTCACATCCAAAATATAAACGTTTTTTTCTTCATTTCTTAATTAAATCCAAAACCATTATCGTCTGTTTTTTTAAATCTCGTTACATATCATATAATTTTTAATAGGTTTTTTGTGACAAAAATTTTAAAATTATATAATTATCTGTCGTTTTTTGTATATGTACGAGGGATGATTAATAAGTTAGTGACCAACAATATTTTTCAAATCTTCCCTATAACTATTAAAAAATGTATGTTTACACAAACTTTTCAATCCATCCATCATTTCCTTTGAAATGTTCACCTTAGTAACTTATAATTAAATAATAATGTATTTTTCTCATCAACCTGAAAATTATATTAAATTATAAATAACAACAATTTTATTTTTAATAAAAAATAAACTTCTTAATTGGATATCCAAAAATAAAATTTAAATCGAAATAAATTTTTTAAGATTAAAACTCAAATTGGTTTGGATAATATGTAATTTAGCTACAACAAATTCAGTTTTTGATTGAAAATATTTAATTTGTTGGAGTAAAATTTCTTTTTCACTAATTTAAAATAAAATTCTCCTCATTCATATTTATTTATAAAAATCACTTCCTAAAACTGTATATATATTTGTCATATAACTTTAAAATTAACTTATGATAACCACATCAACCATAAGACAATTCAATTAAATATTTTATTGAACTGTATTTTTGCAATTTAATTTAAATTAAAAATCATAAGAGACGGAATCCTATATATAATTAATTTAATTAAGAAAATTGTCATAATTTCAAAGGTAAAACTTTTGCTGAAGGTAAATTAATAACTCATTTGATTTATCAAAATTAATCAACCTATAATATGTACCATATTACGATTATAAGAAAATCAACAATAACAACTTCCTTATGCCTGCCTGATCTTGAATGCAAAGTTGATCGTTTCCTCTTTAAGCAATATTATTGCATTTAATCAAAAGTAATGTTTGTTAATTTTGAATTGACTTTAAGATCATAAGTTAATTAACGGGATATACCACTTTTATATTACAGGTAGAACATTAATTTAAATGTAAGTGCGCTAACTAATGAAAATAATTTTTAGGTAGATTTCATATAAAAATCTACCTATTGCAATGCGCTTCATCTCGGAATTTCGGAAAAATTTTGGTGCCAAACTACTATGAATGATAAGCGGAGACGGAAAAAAAAAATGTATATATATATATATATATATATATATATATTAGGGTGTCCCAGAAAAATTAAAATTGTTTTTTTTTAACGCATACCCTTTAATTTTATTTCTTTAATGTCAAAACAACTGTAAAAAAAATTTCATGCAATTTAAATAACAGTAACCCCTGCCGACTTGCACCTAAACATTTCAATACTTGATTGTGTACTTTAGCGCGCATACCTGTTTTGATATGCTTATAATTTCTAAATGTCTTGTCAGTTATACGAATTTTTCTTGAAAAATAAATATGTTCGTCGAACTAGGTAGTTCTAAACAAAAAATCTACCTAAAAGGTAACCCAAAACTTCCTTCAAATGGACAAGCTCTCGTATAGTATTGTTGTATAATATATTGTATTTTAATATAATACATTTCATACGAAAACAAAGAACAATTTTTGTGCCAAAACTGAATAATTCTATAGACACGCTTGGAATGTTATTTTAGATTTAAAACTCAAGACAAAGTGCAAATTCTCTGCTGTGATACTATAACTGCTTCGAATACACATCGTATGTGTGCGCGTTGAAAAAAATCAATATAGAAAAACTTATTTTCGCTTGCAATCATCACATGTACGAGCTGGTGTTAAAAAGTCTTTTTGAAGTGAAAATAAAACAAGTGCCTACAATAAGCCCGGATTTTCCACTTTTTCAAAAAATTAGAGATCATTGGCAAAAAGTTGATCATCATAAAATAGAATGCTATAGAGAAAAGGTGGAATGGTGCCTGTTTCCAAAATTGATAAATTGAAAGTAGATTAAATAATAATAGACATAATAATTAAAGAGGAGATATCAATGCTTAAAGCATTTCAGCTGTATCGTTCAGATACAGCTGAAAGAGCGGTCTAATTAATGCAGGACTTTCATTGTTTAATTACAATTGAGGCAATATTTGTTATGTTGCGTACAAAAGCACAAGATGTTATATCCGGACTGTAAACATCAAACATTGAAAAGAAAATATACTTAGTAATAGTTGTTGTATTTAAAAATAATATTAAAATATGGAGGGACTGAAATCTCAAGCTCTGAGATATCAAGACTTCGGTCTGGATTAAGGATTTTGATATAGTTATCGGCAAAAAACTTTTATGAGGACATTGCTTTTAGTTTTGGGCAGCGATGTATATCAAACTCTTCGTACGAGTATAAATATTTTTTTATTTCTGTTTAGAAATTTATTACAAAACTAACACGAAATATTAATAAGTGCCGGAAAATTATAACAGATCATAAATTAATATAACTTAGTGAAAAGATGAAACACCCAGCAAACTACTAAAAACATCTCCATTTAGCGTTTCAAGAAAATATTACAAAACCAAATATTCATGGTTCTTTCAAAATTCAAAAAATATTCTAAAAATTAAAATAAAATAAAAATTCCAAAAATTATTACAAAATCAAAGATTGAAACTTTTTTCAAAAATTCAAAAATTTTTAAAATATTCCAAAAATTATAACAAAACCAAAAATTTCCATGTCCAATTTCATGTTCGATAACATTTCATGTCAAACAAATAATTAATTTCATTTTGTTCCAAAAAATTAAGTAAAATGAAAATCATTCTTTTGACACACTTGACAACATTTTTTTGACAAACTTATATTACAATAATCTAGATTTTGGTTTCACATACCAATACCGACCATCAAAATTTCTCCAAATTCAATGTTCCTATTCGTAATCACTTAAAATGAACGTTTTTAAGCAAAAAATAGGCAAATTTCCTTGTTTTAACACACTTGACGATTTTTTTTACACACTTCCCGTACAGTTATCGAACACATCGTCCTTTCGGCTCTTACAATTGAGTAACCCTATTTTTAGAAACAAAAACTTTTGAGATCCCTTCCAGCGGTTTTCTAGATTTCGTCGGTTGTGACGGCAGACAGACATACCGTTTTTTTAAGAATCAGTGAGTCCTAAAACGTCATGAAATGCCGATAAATGGGGTAAGAATTTCATTTTTGGCTCGAGAATGTAATACCTAAGACTTTCAGACCGAAAAAATATCTTTTTCTAATTCATTGGCGTTTTATTTAATGAGAGTAAAATAATTTCTCAAACAATTACACAGTAATCCCAGCAAGAGCTCGTATATTAAAGTTTAACTTCAAGTCGGCACGGGTTATCGTCATCCAATCGCAGTAAAACTTTTAATTTAAGTTTTTAAGGTCAATTGGAAAAAATTTAGCGGGTATGCGTATAAAATTTTGCAAAAACATTTTTCTCCTCTATGTCTTGGGACACCCTAATATATATATATATATATATATATATATATATATATATATATATATATATATATATATATATATATATATATATATATATATATATATATATATATATATATATATATATATATATATATATATATTATATATATATATATATATATATATATATATATATATATATATATATATATATATATATATATATATATATATATATATATATATATATATATATATATATATATATATATATATATATATATATATATATATATATATATATATATATATATATATATATATATATATATATATATATATATATATATATATATATATATATATATATATATATATATATATATATATATATATATATATATATATATATATATATATATATATATATATATATATATATATATATATATATATATATATATATATATATATATATATAATTTTTTTTTTTTGTTTTTCCATCTCCGCTTATCACATATAGTCGTTTGGCATTAAAATTTTTCCGAAATTCCGAGATGAAGCCCATTGCAATAGGTAGATTTTTATATGAAATCTACCTAAAAACAGAGAGTGTGCTTAAGACCGCACAGCAGAAGTGAAAACTTCATTGGCAATCGCAATCAATTGATATCGTATTAGTAGTATTTGGATCGTTTTAGAAGAATAAATGAGAAACAAGTCAGAACGATAAACCGCTAACTAGACACACTAACCTCACAATGTAAACTAAATAATTGTCAAAATAGCACTCATAAGCCAATAGCAGGGACTAAAGTACGCGTGGTGGTCACACCCATAGATCAACAAGTTTAAATTTTACAAATCGTCCTGCGGAAAGCTAAGCAAATTCATTTTATTAATGCGGATTGTTGCCGTTTGCAAATCACTATCGGCTAAGTGCCACCATTTTTAATTATTTTATTTATCATGATTGCCATCCATGTTTAATCATACATAAGCTATGCTTCTTTGTATAGAATTTATGCGATTTCAGTTTCGTAATTGTGAGCTTTAAATCGATATAATCGATTTTATCAAGTATTAAGTCTTCACTTAATTTTAGAAACGTGTATTACATACAATTCCAAACCCACAACATATTTAGTGAAGATGATAAAATTCCAATACATATAATTTTGATATACAAATGTAATTGTTTCAGGTTATACTATCTTTCTTACGTTATTTTTAATTTCATAAAAATTATGTTCAATAAAAAAAAACATTGATCAAAGCAAACTACCGTTTAAAACGATAGTAACGAAATCAAATTAAGTGTACACAACAACTTCCCAAATTTTCATGATAATTAATGTATTAATGCATAAAGGACAAACAGACATACTTATATACTTATAACATACATTATTGATTTTATTATAATTTTTAAAATATTTTTGGGATTTTGAAAGAAATTTGAATTTTTGATTTTATAATATTTTCTCGAAACGTCAAATGGAGAGGTTTTTGAGTAGTTTGCAGAGTGATACTTTTTAATAAATTATATTAATTTATGATCTGTTATAATTTCCCGGCAACGTATTGATGTTTCGTGTTAGTCTTGTAATAAATTTCTAATAGACCGGGAGGCAGCGTTGCATTTTGGTAAGTGATTTGACGCCGATTGAATTTAATTTTTATAGATAGATTAATTATTTGTGATGTAGAAAATAAGAGTCAGCCGTCAGACTTGCGGGGGGTGTGGTTGTGGGGGAGTTTTAAACTGGTAAAAAAAACGAATTCCAAAAGTAATTTGATGCCGCTTCAAAATTTGTATGATGCATGTTTACACCATAACAATTGAAAAAAAGCCGTCAGCTGATTGGCGGATGGGGGATTATACGTCAGCTCCTCGTATACATCAGTATAAAAATGCAATATAGTCAAGACCTTTCTGCATAGGATCTTGATGAAACTTTGGCAAATGATCCAGGTTCACTTGAAAATGGAAAATCTGAATTTATTTTAAATTTGGACAAAATGGCGGGGGTCTCCCGAACACCTCTAAGTTTAAATCTTCAATAACTCCTAATCCCGACTTATGATCTTATGGAAACTTGGTATATAAATATTTAGTACTGTTTCCAATATTTCTGCGTACCAACTTCTGGTTTGACAGTTCCGGTTAAAAAGTTTTTTTCCAGGTATTTATCCCTACTGTAGCCTACAATTACCGATCGATTTTCATGAAACGTTGGTAAACGCTTTCAAGTAACATGAAAAACATTTTGTTAGCTTTTGGAGTACATTGGATAAAGGGTTGGGGGGTTCACCATACAACAGATGGTTTTTTCCACAATGTTTTTTATGTTTGTTGGGAGCATAAAACATTCGTTCGGGAATGAATTTTGACGACACTTTGGAAAAAGATGCAAATATGTATGGCAAAAAACTGATTAGTTTTTTAACGATAGTGAACAAAGTGGTGGGGGGTCCCCCACATACCTGTTCTTTTTAAAGCTAAATAACATTTGTACCTGATAATCGAATTGGATGAAACTTGGTACATAAACATTTGGTACGGTTCACAACAGTTTTGCATCCCAACTTCCAGCTTTTCATTACCGGTAAAAAATTTTGGTTCGTAATTTTTTAACGTTTTTTCAGTGCCTACAATAATGAAGTGATTATGATGAAACTTATGGAAAAACTTTCAATTAGTGAAAAATAGTTATCATCTTTTGGGACACATTGATCAAAGTGGCGGGGGTCTACCATACAACTGCTGACTTTTCGCACTTGGTTTTTAAAGTTTGTTGGGAGCATACAGACTTCATTCATTAATCAATTTTAGTGACACTTTGAAAAAATATGGAGACTTAAATGACAAAAAACTGATTAGTTTTTGGACAATATTGAGATAAGTGGTGGAGGGCCTCCCGAACACCTGCTTATTGTGTCACCATTTTTGCAATGTTTGTTGGGAGTACCAAACATTTTTACCGGAAATGAAAAACCGGAAGTTGGGATGCAAACTTTTGTGAACCGTACCAAATGTTTATGTACCAAGTTTCATCCAATTCGATTATCAGGTGCAGATGTTATTAAACTTTAAAAAAACAGGTGTTTGGGTGACCCCTCACAACTTGGTTCACTATCGCTCAAAAACTAATCAGTTTCTTGCCATACATATTTGCATCTTTTTGCAAAGTGTCGTCAAAATTCATTCCCGAACGAATGTTTTATGCTACCAACAAACATAAAAAACATTGTGGAAAAAACCATCTGTTGTATGGTGGACTCCCCAACCCTTTATCCAATGTACTTCAAAAGCTAACAAAATGTTTTTCATGTTACTTGAAAGCGTTTACCAACGTTTCATGAAAATCGATCGGTTATTGTAGGCTACAGTAGGGATAAATACCTGGAAAAAAACTTTTTAACCGGAACTGTCAAACCGGAAGTTGGTACGCAGAAATATTGGAAACAGTACTAAAAATTTATATACCAAGTTTCCATAAGATCATAAGTCGGGATTAGGAGTTATTGAAGATTTAAACTTAGAGGTGTTCGGGAGACCCCCCGCCATTTTGTCCAAATTTAAAATAAATTCAGATTTTCCATTTTCAAGTGAACCTGGATCATTTGCCAAAGTTTCATCAAGATCCTATGCAGAAAAGTCTTGACTATATTGCATTTTTATATTGATGTATACGAGGAGCTGACGCATAATCCCCCATCCGCCAATCAGCTGACGACTTTTTTTTTTAATTGTTATGGTGTAAACATGCATCATACAAATTTTGAAGCGGCATCAAATTACTTTTGGAATTCGTTTTTTTTACCAGTTTAAAACTCCCCCACAACCACGCCCCCCACTACTTTAGCAGCTGACGGCCAAATTTATCATCACCTGGAGTTAATTAATTAAAATAAATAAAAATCAACCGGCATCAAATGACTTTTTCATTTGCAACGCTGCCTCCCGGTCTATT
>CAVNZG010000936.1:0-32602 GCA_963693315.1 Diogma glabrata
TCGCACTTGTCTGACTTTTTATTATTTAAAATTTTTTTCTGGAGTAATTTTATAAAACAGACCCGTTTTGTCGACGTTGTAAATTTTATTTTAGCCGTTGAGTATTTTCGACTACGCTGATTGTTAGGAATTCGTCACATGTACTTCCATCAACACTTGCTCATTCATCAAAAATCCCACCCCGCCATGCACCCAACCGCAATATATGTCTCTTACGGAAGCAAAAAGCTCAGATTTCCATACATTTGAATTCAGAATTTAGCGGCGATCCAATTAATTCTGTTTTCTTTTGCAATATTGAATAGATCTTGCAACAATTTTTGAATCGCTGTTGCTTAAACTCTGTCAACAACACTTCGCAATCTTCCCAATTTTTCTGTTTTATTCCTTGTAATTCAAACGCCTTTTAAATGAAATGTTTGTTTTTCCATATGGTGCTTATAGTTTTTTATGAATCAAATCAACATATTAATCATTGCATCCCACCATTTATAAATCAATAGCTTTGAATATCCCAGATAACATGTTAAACGTTATCTTTTACTATATATTCAGAGATTATTACGGTATATTCACGATTAACTAACGAACAGACCTGAAAACACACATTCTGAATAATGTAAAGGGAAAGTGATCTCCGTCAAGAATCGAAACAGGCTTCCTTGAGTTACAAGGCTACCTAGCGCCTTATCAACTGAGCTAAAACTGCGACAATGTAAACCAAACCCACCAAAATGGAAAGATATAGAGGAAAAAAACCACCAATTGGTGATTGATAAATCACAACTATTTTTTCTCATATCTAAAAAACGTATTTATTTTTGAACTTATCGGTCGCAATAAACGAACAATCTGTGTATCTATCTGTACAAATTTTATTGGCACAATTGGTCGCTATATCAGAAATGTCGTAATAACGAAGTCGTTTTAAGCGAATATTTTATATAGCACACATGGCCAAACCGCGGCTCGCGAGCCGCATGCGGCTCTTAAAGGAATAAATGCGGCTCTCGTAAAGAAACGAAAAAATTAAATAACATTTAATAATTCATAAAAATTGTAACAAAATTAGAAGTAATACATATAATTTATAATACTGTTTAATATAATATGATTTAATACAATTATATGATTTAATACAATTATATGATTATATTTAGGTCCTTCCTGTCGAATTTACTACTGTTTTTTGCGCTTTGTTTTAGTTGATACTACTTACTTCGCGAATCAAGTTTATAATCTGCTGTTATAAATAAATTTAACTAATTTTATTATTTAAGGTTATACGTTTAACATATTCTAGTGGACTAAAAATAAAATCACCTGTATTTGTCTCAAATTAATGCACAAAAATCTTTCTCAAAATCAAAAGTCTTTCCTTTTGGATTCGTTGGTTTTTTATGATTTATATCTTTTTCTGCAATTTTTTTATAAACAATATTTTTGATATTTTATTTTTAGGCAATTCGCCAACGTTAAATTGAATGTACCCTTTAATATTTCAATTAAAAAATGAATAAGTTCATAATTAAATAGAATTAAAATACACGTGCAAATCCGACATATGCTACCTCAACCGCTTCTACTTCTACGACAGTAAGATATTGCCCTAAGGGCCTAAACCAAAAAAAATGAATAATTGACCATAATAACGAAATTAAAACCTTAAGGAAATTGCAAGAAAAAAACGGTGATTTCATTGATTCAAGAATTTCTTCAAAGAAAAAGGAAAAACACTATCTGGAATTAAAGGATGATGAATGGATTAATGACTGTGTGTTTTTGACTGATATAATGGAGCATCTGCAATCCCTCAAACTAGCATTACAAGGAAAAGATAAAGTTATTACTGATCTTATTCAAACGATTATGAGTTTTTATAAAAAAATTCAACTTTTTCAACGAGATTTTACAACAAAAGTGTTTAACAGTTAAATTTAATGATAACAAACTGAGTGAATACGACAGTAAATTAGCAGAATTATTAAAAGACTTTCACTTACGATTTAATGATCTGAGTAATTTAAATATTTCTCTTAATTTACTTGTAAATCCATTCGAGATTGACATTATATTTTGAGTTATATTTTGAATGACAGTGCCCTCAGGAGAAATGGAATTACTAGAGCTACAGGAAGATCACATTCTTAAAATGCACCACAAAGCCACACAATCTCCAAATGAGTTTTGGAAACTAGTGTCTCAATCAAAGTTCCCCAATTTGTAAAAAAGCTGCTGCCAGATTACTGTTCATATTCGGCACAACATATTGTTGTGAATCACTTTTTTCAACAATGAAGTTTATAAAATCAAACACCGTTCACAACTTACAATGAGCATTTAACGGAATTAATTCGTACTGCGCTAACAAACTATGATCCAGATTTCAGAAAATGCACGGCCAAGTTACACACAAACATGCCATCTACCAGCAAGCATGTCATGTAACAAAATCTATATATGTATTTGTATGGATTTATAACCATAAGTACATATTTTTTTTTTTTAATAAAATATATATTTCCAAACAACTGATACTTTTGAAATTTTTATATTTTTATGTTGGCTCTCGTAACGAGAGATTATTGTACTGCGGCTCCACGTGTAGTGTAGCTTGGCCATCTCTGTTATATAGGAACAAAGGCAAGTTCAACCATTACTTTGATTTTATGACGCTATAGGCGAAATGTCGTTATAACCGAGGGCGTTATAAGTGAATTTCACTGTAATTAACTTTATTTTTTCCAAAAAATTGGGTAAAAAATAAATAAAAATCTTTCTTTTGACTCTTGACAACATTTTTTTTGACATACCTATAATAACATAATTCTCTATAATAATAAAAAAATTTCATGAAGTACAAATAATTAAATATATTTTTTCAAAAAATTGGGTAAAAAAATAAATCAAAATCTTACTTTTGACACACTTGACAACATTTTTTTGACAAACTTATAATGCCATAGTTCTCTATAATAACAATTCAATTGCATATCATACAAATAATTAATTTTATTTTTTCCAAAAAATTCGGTATAAAAATAAATAAACATTTTTTTTTTGACACACTTGACAACATTTTTTTGACAAACTTATTTCGCGTTCTCGGGCTTTATCGAAAAAAGTTTGATTTATTTACTTGCCAACAAACAACATAAAATAAATAATCTACTTGTGTAAATTTAGTAGTAAATTATTTTGACTTTTGTTCTGTCAGTTGATATGTTGGTTATGTTTACATTTGAAAATGAAATTTTTACGTTTTATCATTTTATTTGTAAAAACTTTATTATTATTGGTAATTAAATATTTTAAATAATAATAAACTATTTTAAAACAAAATAATAATAATAATTACAAAATAATATTTTAATGTAATAATATAATAATTTTTTTATTTTTATAAATAATATTTTAATTTCTATCTTTTAATTTTGAAAAAATAGTATTATCTAACTATTATGAGCTGTTGCTACAAACTTCGAAGTTAAAGTTTTTTAACAAGTGTTTTATTTTGTTCGTAAATACTTTTGACATAAGGTATAGTCATGTAAATTTTGTTGTTGTTCATCAATGTTGATTTTGCCAAGACTGTGTTTTCATTATATTATGTTATCCCCAAATATGGTTGTTTAAATCCGAAACAATTGTAGTATAAACAATTTTTAAAAATATAGTTTTATTTATTGGCTCTCTAGCGCTCACAATGATACAACTTCCATCACGCGATAAAAATTATTTGAAAGTGCATATTTTTAAATATATTTAAAAAAAAGTAAACAAAAACGTGTCATACATTCCGAAAAAATGATTTTAAAACTTTAAAACCTCAAAATAAGGGAGAAATTTTTTAATATTTTTATCATATTCTACGGAAAAAATGCTAACGAACTAATATTTTAAAAATAAAATTTTATACGCATTAAACTGCCTACAAAATGGAGACGTTTGCCATTCAAGAAAAAATTTCAAATTTGTGACCATCACAGAAAGCAGAGGGATTGGCGAAATTATGAAATCGTTTTCTAATGGAGTATTCTATCAATCCCCAAAATTTGTTCCAAACCAAAATTTTTGGTTGTTCCCATTCACGTGGAATGCCCCATATATATATATATATATATATATATATATATATATATATATATATATATATATATATATATATATATATATATATATATATATATATATATATATATATATATATATATATATATATATATATATATATATATATATATATATATATATATATATATATATATATATTATATATATATATATATATATATATATATATATATATATATATTATATATATATATATATATATATATATATATATATATATATATATATATATATATATATATATATATATATATATATATATATATATATATATATAGATATATTTATATACATATATATATATATATATATATATATATATATATATATATATATATATATATATATATATATATATATATATATATATATATATATATATTATATATATATATATATATATATATATATATATATATATATATATATATATATATATATATATATATATATATATATATATATATATATATATATATATATATATATATATATATATATATATATATATATATATATATATATATATATATATATATATATATATATATATATATATATATAAATATATATATATATATATATATATATATATATATATATATATATATATATATATATATATATATATATATATATATATATATATATATATATATATATAATTTTTTTTTTAAGGCGTTCATGCTCCATGTAGGAGCGTTGGCTAATCAGCTTTGAATATTCATCACGGTCGTTCGCAACAGCGACATAATTACCATGGCAGCCGATTTTTGTCGTGGCCGATTGTAGTCGTGGTCTTCCTCGCGGTCTACTACTCCCTGGGATACTAACGTACATTTTTCTATTCATTCCAGACTGTGAATCGGCTCGGGTTCTATACTCCCGGGTTCTATACTCCCCATCGTCTGTCTTAAGTAGACCAAAAATGTAGCGTATGATCTTACGCTCAAATACAGATAAATACGATTCGTCATTTTGTGTAAGGGTCCACGTTTGTGACCCATACATCACAACCGGTCTAATCAATGTCTCGTATAACTTGAGCTTGGTGTTAGTTGATACATACGGTGATCCAAGGAGAGGTTTAATTGAGTAGAAAGTTCGATTACCTGCAGCGATTCGAGCTTTAATATCTGTAAATATGCTGTTGTTTGAGTCAAGCATTGATCCCAAATATTTAAAAGATTCAACTCCCTCAATTCGTTCATCGCCGCACAACAAATCTTTCTTCTCAGCCTCTCTCGAAACATTCATATGTTTGGTTTTATTGTAGTTAATTTGCAGACCAATTTTTCTAGCACCACTCTCAAGCGACTTGAAAGTCTCACTCATAACAGCTTCACTTCGGCCGAGGATGACAACATCATCAGCGTAAGCAATCATCTGTACTGAGTTTATTGACAAGATATTGTTATTAGTCGGTAGTTTCTTTTGACGGCACACATATTCCAAGGCTAGATTAAAAAGTATAGGAGAGATAGCATCACCTTGTCTTAAACCGGAGTCGACTTTAAAAAACTTTGATATTTCGTTCTCTACTCGCACACAGCATTGAGAGTTCTATACTGTCATTTTGCATAGTGATACCAGTTTACCAGGAACTCCCATTGACACCAGAGCAGACCATAGAGTCTCTCGTTCGAGAGAGTCGTAGGCCTGCCTGAAATCAATGAAAAGTTGGTGCACAGGTATGTTGAACTCTCGACACTTTTCCAAAATCATCCTTATCGAGAAAAGTGCATCGGTGGTACCTCGGCCCCGCCGGAAACCACACTGATATTCTCCAAAAAGTTGTTCAGCAAAAGGATTATTGATTTTGGATAGCAAAATGTAGGAAAAGATCTTATATGCTGTGCAGAGGAGAGCTATTCCTCTGTAGTTTGCACATTTGTAGGCGATTACCTTTTTTATGGATTGGTATCAGCATAGCTGTGTTCCAGTCCTGTGGCATGGTTTCAGTCCTCCAGATCATTTGAACAAGTTCAAACAATCTTGAGGATAGAGTTTCGCCACCATGTACAATCATTTCGGACGTTATATCGTCGATACCAGGTGCTTTATTGCATTTTAATTTTGACAGCGCCGCATCGAATTCTTCTTTGGTGGGTTCGTCTACATGTACCTTTGACGCATGAATAAGCTTTGCTCGTCGCCAGACTTGTTGCTGGTCACTTAAGTTGAGAAGATTCTCAAAATAAGCGGCTCAAAATAAGTATCTAAAATATTTTTAAGGTCTACTTGTAGCTCCCCCTCTTCGTTTTGAATAGCAGTCGATCTAGTTTGAGGGCCCTTCTTTAAGGTTTTAACCTGTTGAAAGAAGTTACGCGATTGATGTTCCTTATTGAAGCTTTCAATCTCCTCACACTGTCTCTTCCACCATTCTCTCTTCATTCGTCTACATAGCTTTGTAACGGCTTGTCTTGGCAGTTTATAGTTCTCCTTCGTGGACCTGGTGTTGCGTCCTTGTAGACACTTCAGATAGCAATCTCTTTTGTATTGAATAGCGTCAAGGCATGCTTGATCCATCCATGGCTTCTGGGAGTGGTTCTGTGGTCGTCCAAGTATTCCCTCAGTAGCGCTTAAAATAGCATCTTTGAGCAAATACCATGAGTTATCGACGTCTCCATTAATGGTTTCTGATTTATCCAATGTTTCGGCAATATGGATTTGATATCTTTCTTCTGTTTCAGCATTCTTTAATGATGAGATGTTAAAACGTTTCCGTTGATTGAATTTTGGAATGCCTGGATTTGGGAAGTGGAACCTTATCGTTGCACATACAAGGAAGTGATCACTTCCAATGTATGCACCTCTAAAGGATCGCACATCCCGAACGCTCGAAAAGAAACGTGCTGTTACTAGAACGTGATCAATTTGATTTCGAGTGTTTCCATTCGGTGAGACCCAAGTCTGTTTATGAATCGATCGATGCGGAAAGAACGTACTGGCAATTCTCAAATTATTTGAAAATGCAAACTCAGTCATTCTCTCACCATTATCATTCGAAATCAAATGCAAGCTGTTGGGACCCACCACATTTCCATAAGAGATATCTCTTCCAACCTGTCCATTAAAGTCACCAAGAACCATAATGAAGTCGCGTGTGGGTGTTTGTTTCATAACCTCTTCCAGTGCTATGTAGAAATTATCCTTCTCGTCGACGGTCTTAGCTTCAGTAGGAGCATGCACGGCAATAAGAGAAATATTGTTATATGTACCACGTACACGTAGGTAGCAGATCCTCTCACTGACCGGGATGAATTTCATCACGGCTTCTTGTATGCATGCACCGACAAGAAAGCCAGTACCAAATTCTCTTCAAGAAGGATGACCACTACAGTATAGAGAGTGACTATCCAAGTCTTGTTTTCCGATTATCGGCTGTCTAATTTCTTGTAGAGCAATAATATCCATCCTATACCTCTCAGCCTCTGTTTCTAGACTTGTAAGAGTATCAGGGGCGCTCAGGCTGCGCACGTTCCACGTTCCGATTCGGTAGTCTGGTCCTTTTTCACGTTCAGGTAAAATTCTGTTTTTGTCCGGGTCTGTTATTCTTTTCTGATAACCAAATTTAACATATTAGTTTTTTTCCGGGGTTAGGGTGTTAACCTTAGGCCCAACCCAAATTGTGGTGAATGGGTCCGTTCTGCATATCAAGGTCACCAGAAACAACCTTTTTACACGTTTATATAGCGAGCCGCTTGATTCAAGACAGACGCCCGCTCCAAGCCGCCCCTGACATGGAGAACAGAGGCTTGAGTCGCATTGGTTGTAAGGCGCCAATTCACCGTGATGTAGCGTCATTGACTAAGCAGTTTTTACTCTGCTTGTCTCCAATACACCAACCTAAGTCTGTCAGCATTACACGGTGTTCAGACGTTAGCCCAGGCTATCCATTACAGAACAAGTACATTTTGGAAGAACACTCACGACCAAAAAGAAGTTGAAAAAGGCATAGACTGGTCTCCAATGGATCTTGCGTACCCATATTCGTACGGTGAGGCACTTCAATGTTCAAAAAAAAATTGTAATCAAATCGATCGGTATTTCATAGCCCATTCTTAGCAGAAACAAATTATCTTCAGAAAAACATTTTGGAGGGGTAACGCTAAAACATTCCAGACCCAATTTCGGGCAGATCTGGGGGTTCCCGGGACTTGAAAGTCTCAAAAATAAACAAAACCAATCTGCTACAAGATCGGAAAGTGAAATAACAATCGACCGACTCCTTTAAAGATATATCCAACAAGACTCCTGTTCTTATATTAATCTGGCTCGAACCCTACACCTGAGCTTACGGGTCCCATGCTCTATCGACTAAGCTAGCCGGGCTACTCATTGTACGCATCCGAAATGGTGAGATGAAACATATATGGATGGCATTGAAACTTTCAAATGACTCAAGACAATAATACCTTCAGTCTATCGACGGACCAACAGAAATTACGCAGTGAAGGAAATTCGGTCATAACCCACAACAGTTAGCGCCACTAGTTGTATTATAAATTTGAAACGAAATCACCCTCACACCTTCAGGTTATTACGAACGTCAGTCAGTAATGTATAAGATTCAAAGAAGACAAAATTCTGGTAAATGATATACAATGTCCTACTGAAACAGACACTATTGGTAGATTTTTAGGCTCGAATGTCTTTCGAATGGTATACACCTCTGCGTTTGGAAGCCAGGTCCTCCAGTTCGTAGGCAGCGCTACCTACTAGCCTTCAAACGTTGGCTTCGCAAACCTTTAGGAGAGCGATAAAGACAATTTTCTGCAGTTCATCTGCATCGCTCAAAATAATATTACGACAGAACACAATATTTTTGTTCTTGCTAAACCCCCAAGAGATGAAGCTGGTGGATTGTGGGCCCTCGCAATACACTCGTCAGCGTATTCCTCGGGTAACCACAATCTCCATACCTCACCCCTTGGAAGAATCTCAATATCTAAAACCAGGCCAGTATTTATCTGGCCTGAAATCAGGTTATCTGCGAATACAGGAATAGACAAAGTCGGAGCCCACTATCCACAATAGGACCATCAATTATCTTCCTAGCTCAAAACACAGGTGACTCGAGACACCTGCGACTGACAAAATCTATGGCTTTCAGTTATTTTAGAATTTGGGTGAATCGAGTTGTCGGATTCGATTCGTTTCTACTATCAACAAAAAAAAATATTTCAACCCATGTCATCTTTTCCACATCATAACACAATCACCAACTTAATCTTTTGAATTTTGCTATTTTAAAATTGACGTTTCTTTTCTTGCCATCGAGCCTGTCCGTTTTCGAAACTCTAACCTATCTAAACATTATTGAGTCCAAAACTTCCGTAACGCCTCGCTCAACCGTTACGATGTAAATAAATCAGTGATGTCCCTGGGAACATCTAGATTTAGATATTAGATGTATAAGTTCTGTCTCATTTCCGCAAGTAACTAGAATAGTTGTTAATTAAAATTCGAAATTTGGTTTCCCAAACAAAAATTTTCAATTATAATTTCAAACGGTCAGGCTCAAGGGTAACACTCATCGGTAAGCAGTAATTCACAATAAGATTATTTTTCGGTTATGGAATCGCGTAATCAAATTTGGTTGATTCCCTATAAAATTGGAAGTTTTGCGTTTTGATGCGACATCGATTGGATTCGGCATATAATTCTGTAAAATGGTTCGAAATTTTTCCTTTTTTTTTTTTTCATATAAAGTTACACTGGCCGCCAGTAATTGTTCACCACTACGTAAATACCGTTTAAATCGTTTGTTCGATACTAGATATGAGGTTTGAAGAAGTCAATTGACTTCATCGAATACAAAAATGTTTATGTTATCAGTATTTATAATTTTATTTACAATAGGTTGAGGCATTCGACCCGATGTACCAACTATAACGATACGTTAATCTTATCCGGGGTTGACAATAACATTATTCAAACCACAAACAATCTGTGTGATATTTGACCAAGCAAAAATGGAACTTAGAGAGAAAGCAGGTACACTAAAACTATGGCAGACGATGGCAATTACAAAGATTTTACTGAGTTCAAATATATTATTGAAGAGTTGTAAGACGATTCAATTATTATTACTATATAATTATTCAAACCTCGAACAGCTGCGCGATATCTGACCAATTATAAATAGTATAAAGAAAATTGTCAAGTTGCCTAGTGCGGAGTGTGAAACACAAAAAGGTATTATTCCTGACAAAACTAGTTTGACCGAACACAGATACAAGATAAAAAGAGTAATAAACCGTTATATTAACGCTATTGTCGAAAGTGAAAATAAACAAACTACTAGTCCTTGACCAAATTAAAAAAAAATTTTGTAAAAGGAAAGAAAACAGGTATGCTAATTCTATTGTAGACGGTGGTATTTACAAAACATTTCCGTGACGCGAAGGTCACAAATTACGGAAAAAAAATATAGATATATAAAAAAAATTATCTATCCATTAACCTAACCTTATTCTAGCTAATGCTAATTAGATTGGGGAAAGGATCAACTAATGTAAGACACAAACTTCGTGTTTTAATGAATACACAAAACAAAACGGTATTACTGATCTTAGTTGGTCCCTTTTCCAATTTACCTTAATGTAATTTTTCTTGAGGTGATTGATGTTTTGATGAATTTATTAATTCTGGATGTTGTATTTATTCTTGCGGTTGTATTTAATCTTGATGTTGTATTTATTTTTGATGTTATATTTATTTTTAATGTTGTATATAATATTGGTGGATCCTACAATTTTGAGAAAAAAAAAGATTATTACCTAATATTATCAGCTGTTTTACATTTACTTAATTATTTATTTATTTATTTTTCATATAAATATTTATAAATATTTATTTATTTATTTATTATTCATTTATTTATATATATTTATTTATTCAGTTATTTATTTATTTTTTGGGCGGGTGGAGGAAAGTCGGATCCAACCACGGGGTGTCCATCACTCCGGGGTTGAAGGTGCCCATCGCCGCTCCTTCTATTTTAATTTATTCGTTTACATTTGAGTTGAGAAGAAAAAAAAAATTTGGGATCCAAAAGAAAAGTTGAAATTAATCTACGTTAGAGGATGGGAAGTGGAAAAGGAAAGGGAACAAGAAGGAAGGGATAAGGATGGGAAAAGGTAAGGTGGGAAAGGAATAAGATGGGGTATGTGCTGATGGTGTCTCACCCAGTGGACGAGTGCTGATGGGATGGTCAGAAGATAAATCCTCTAAACCATCATTCAATCAATCAACACTCGCCAACTGCGATCCACGCCACCAACACATACGGGAAAGGTGCTATGATCTGAGCTAATCCAATTAACTCACGACATGAAGGCTGGGCGAACTCTCCCCTCAGCAGTTGATATCTGACTGCTTTGGAAGATGTTCCCCAGTATCATTTATGAGAACTGGACAACTCAGATCATAGGGTGCTAACGCTCCAGGGAGAGGACTCTAACGTTATGGAGACGTTAGCCCGGATGAGAGTCCTGATGCCACAGCGAACTCAGAGCATAACCAGATGACCAGACTGGATGTAGTAGGCGTATACACCATTCTACAAAAATCTAAGTCTGGCACCTGGTCACCCCTGGCATTCCCCGTGCCAGCAAGAAACTCAGCCGTTACTAGGGACCGTGGGTTAGTAAAACCCATTGAGAATGATCCCGAAGAATCATTCCCACCCTTGCGTTACATAGAAAATACAAAAGGAGAATGGTAGCTGGATGCGTGGGGACGCAAAACCCCATCAAAGAAAATCTGAGTGGTCTCAGACTTCCTTCGCTCCTGCGCGTTTGAAGCAGGGAACTGCTTCTACGCCACCAGAGTCTTATACTATTGCAATTGTGGAAAGAACGTTATGGAGAAGGAAAAATTTAAAAAAAAAATTTTTCGAAGTGTTTTTGTAAAATGAAGGGACTCCTCCAGAGTCCTACATCGCTGTAGAACCCTTAGAGCAGCCCCACGTTGGGCGCCAATTTGTAATGAAGTGCCTCTCATGATGATAATGGGAGTGGCTTAGCAGGGTGCGTACCTAGACTTGTTGTAATGCCATTCGACTAAGTCTCAGTCATCGTGAGTAGGAGATATTATAAACCTGCTGCTTCAGCACAAATACGGAAATGTACGCAATTTTCATCAAATAAACGGAAGTGGAAAAAAATTACAAGTGAAAAGATGAGACTCTGGCGACCCCTTATTACGAGAGAACCACGGTCGGCACGTTCAACCCCCTCGTCCACTCACATACACTCACACCCACACACACACTCATTCACACCCCTGCATCATAAGAATAAAAGAAATAACTCATATACACTCACCCATGATTACATCCGCTTGGCCTTCAATCCTGAATATTTCAGCCTTCCATTAGCACCGCTGCATTGATTACGGGTAGATTAATGTATAAAAACTTGTACATATGAACGTTGAATGCACGGTAAATATTGTTGTATATGTTGAAAAATACGTAGCAATAATTGATATAATCGATGAATTAATTTAAACTTAGAGTTGAGTATGTTGCAAAATACATAGTAATAATTGATATAAATAATCGATGAATTAATTTATACTTAGAGTTGAGTATGTTGTAAAATACATAGTAATAATTGATATAAATAATCGATGAATTAATTTATACTTAGAGTTGAGTATGTTGTAAAATATAGGGCAATAATTGATATAAACAATCGATGAATCAATTTATAATTATAGGTGTGTATGTTGTAAAATATATAGCAATAATTGAGATAAACAATCGATGAATTAATTTATAATTACAGTTGTGTATGTTGAAAATTCAATGTAATAATTAGTATGACCAATCGCTGAATAACTTCGTAGATATAGTTGAATAGGTCGAACATTCAATATACTAGTTAGTATAAATAATCGGTGATTCAATTTGTAAATAAAGTTGAGCACGTTGACAATTCAAGGTAATAATGAAAAGTAACCGTTGAATAAATTTGTAAATATGGTGTAATAGGCAGGAAATACTATCCGAAAATGTGTATATAAAAAACGCTGGATAAGTTGCAAAGGTAGTTGAAAACGTTGAAAATTTCAATGTAACAATTGATATAAATAATCGTTGAACAAAAGGCAATTACAGTTGAATACGTGGAAATCACAATGCAACAATTAGTAGAACCAATCGTCGAACAAACTTGCAAATATAGTCGAAAAAGTTGAAAATCCAATGCTACAATACGTTGAATAAATTTGCAATTAAAGCCGGATACGTTGAAAATACAATGCCACAAATTGTAGACTAAATTGGTGAATATAGTAGAATACGTTGAGATTACAATGTAAAAAGTTGTATAAATAAATGTTGAATAAATTTTTAATGTAGTTGACTACGGTGAAATTACAATGTAAAAAGGTGTGTAAAGAATCGTAGAATATATTGCAAGAACAGTGGAATACGTCGAAGATTCAATGCAACAATTGATACCAATAATCGTTGAATGAATTTATAATTATAGTTGGATACGTTGAATAAAAAAATACGCAGCAGTATTTGATATTAATAATCGTTGAATTAACTAATAATTATAGTAGAGTATGTCGAACAAATACGCAGCAATAATTGATACAAATAATCGTTGAGTACATCTATAATTACAGTTGAATACGTTAAACAAATACAATGTAACTATTTGTATAATTAAATGTTGAATAAATTTGTAATACAGTTGACTACGTTGAAATTACAATCTAAAAAGTTGCATAAATAATCGTTGAAGAGATTTATGATTATAGTTGAATACAAAGCAATAACTGATACAAACAATCGTTGAATAAATTTTTGATTATAGTTGAATACGTCGAAAACTCAATGCAGCAATTGATATAAACAATCGTTAAACGAATTTGCAAATATAGTTGAATATGGTGACAATTCGATGTAAAAATCTGTACCAATAAATGTTGAACAAATTGGTAGTCACGGTTGAGCACGTCGGCAATACCATGCAAAAATGTGTATATATGAGCGTAAAACAAATTTGTAAATATAGTTGCATGCGTGTAAAATGCCAAGCAACGAGTTGTATAGATAAACGTTGAATAAATTTACGAATACGGTTGAATACGTTGTACATATGATGCAAAAAAAAAAACTTCGTTGTCAAAGTTGAAATTGATGGCAGAAAGATTGTACCAAAAAAAGTTGTAAAACTTGCTAATGATAATACACGTATAATATGAAACTTCGTTGTAAACTTTGATAATGCTATTATAAGTTGGATGACTATACGTTGTATAAACTTTGATATGCTAACATAAATTGTATAACACTTTGTTGTCAAAGTTGGCCATGATGATATAAGTTGGATGAAAACATGTTGTAAAAGTTTGCCAAAGATGGTATGAATATTGCACAAAATAGGGTGTACAAGTTGACAGTGATGATCGAATTATTGTACAAAAATATGTTGTGATAATTGACACTGATGCTCTAAATATTGTATAAACATATGTTGCATACGTTGAAAATATGATACACAAATTGTATATCAATACGTTGAATAAGTTGCAATAAATATTACAGATGTGGCGCTGCAATAACTCAGCGACTACTGATCACAACTGGTAAATAACATAAAAATATTGCGCCCGGGATGGTAACGAAATAATCATACGTAAAAATATCTATGTCTGGTGAATCCAGTGTATCCGCAAACACAGATCGTGGCCTAATTATACGTGAAAGCATATAACGTTCATTGTTGAAATGAAAATATGTTATGATCCCAATAATTTTACCAGAATTTTTACAGCGGTAATACCGGTTTTCGGCTTAGATTTGTAAACAACCAAATGATTAGACGTTTCAATAATTTATTCATCCATGCATGATAACAGTTAAAATAACCAAAAATGCACAGTAATTAATTTAACTAAATTTTTCTAATTATTTACATAATTTATCTTTTGATTTCGTGGATTTATTTCCTACTAGTTAACTTTCTCACACAGAAATAAAATCGATTTTTTTTTAAGTTACAATTTAATTTAACACAAAACTAAACGAAAAACATTAACTTTCATCTTTTTTTGTTAACTTAATTAAAATTGGATACATATCGCCATAGGAATTTTTCTTATTTTAATGTTGGAAAATTTATTTCACTTACGTGCCATATTGATTTTTGCCTTTGTTAGAATACTTCTTGGTTTGATTTCTTTTCCTTTACAAAATACAATACATGCTTTTTGTTTTTATCATTAGTCAAAAAAAACTTAATTTCACTTGTTTATGTCGGACATCTGATATTTCGCTATTTAAACCAACTCCCGGCAGAATAATACTCAAATGACAGACTGGCGATGTCAAACACCAAAAGATATTAAATCTTTGTATGTTGACGATTGGACAAATACGCACAGCTGTTTTGAGGTTTGAAAACTTTGTTGTTTAATCGCGGTTAGTGTATGGAGAATCCAAATTCAAATAGTATGGTGAAATTAATCGGATGAAAAAGTAGTATGAGTCAATTTTGGGGGGTTGCAAAATTAAATAATAATGTTTATGTAATTAAATGAAAAATAATTATGAGTTACTGAGACTATAAGAAAAATGTGTCTGTTAATGATGGATAGACGAAAAACTAGTACAAGCTACTTATGTTAATCAAAATGACAACTAATGAATCAGAGACTATAATACACGGTGTTCAGACGTTAGTCCAGGCTATCCATTACAATTTTTATCGGCGTATCCAAAGTTCATGGTAGTTTCCCATTTTAAAGCCCATTCGAAAAGTTTTTGTGGTGTATCGATAATATCTTTGCTCCCTATACTATAACGGTGTGCAGCACGCTTCAGTGTACCACCAATTCCATCACAAAGTCCCTTTCCATGGCTGGTAGCATGAAAATGCCATTCTGCATCAACCTTAAAGTCTTTTTTATGGTGGCATAAGTTAATTAGGTTATGTTTATTTTTGTTTTGAGAAGGTGCCACCGTCAGTGCTGTTATAAATTATTTTCGTAATATTAGAATTTATATGCGTACTGATGAATTCAATAAGTTTTGTAATGAACAGATGGACTGTAGTATACTGTTGTGATCGTTTATATCCGAAATGAGTAGAAAACTTTGGTACTTTATATATTCACTTGCGGCACTTTTAAAATAAATGACAAATGGATGAATAGTAGCTTGTGAATTATTATAATAATAGCCTTGAACCGCATCCTGAATTATGAAGCCGTAGTTTTCAGAAAAATCCCCTTGAACGAAGCACTCTCCTGCTTCTAATTATTTTTCCTCAATGGATGTAGATTGCTGTTTTGCTATAAAGTTGTGTTGTGTCAAAATTTGTAAACGGTAAATAAATTTTTTCATAAATTCTTCCACGGTTTCTATTAAAGTATCCAAATTGCATCGATCAGTGGTAATCCATTGTTGATATTTGACTTGAAGGATTCCTTTAACGTCAAAATCATTTAGTAATTTTTCTTCCAGTTGTTGCAGTTTTTTTGAACATTCATTGCACTTCAAAGTATTTCAATCTTCTGTTAATTTACCACATGAAACAAAGTCAATTAATGTTTTATAATTCTGGAAAGCAGCATCAGTAATCAAAGACATCTTAGAGTGTTGAATCATTAGTTTCATATTTTGATGTATGGTACACACGCACACATTATGAACTCCTTGGGATAATTTTATACATTCTTGTGGTCGAAGGGACGTGAATTTAGTAAATCCTATTTTCACATCAGTAAACTTATTTTTAAACTCCACATAAGCTTCATATAATGTACATAGCAATAAGCGCTTTTGTGTTTTTATGCGTTCATCTCCTTTTTTAAAAGATACTGCATCTCGTTTGCCTGGTAATAATCTACTGATTTTATCACTTTTACAGAACTGCTCTACGACATATCATTTATATTGTTATTATAAATATATTATTATATTTAAAAATATAATAATTTATATTTAAAAAAAATTCTACTTGAAGTCGTATTTTTCATTTATCAAAGGCTATCTATAAGCTAAAAATAAACCAAATTAAAAAGGGTCGGGTCAAAATGTCGCAAAATTTTGCTGAACTTGACTGAAATTGCTTTTTAAAAAGTTCATTTAATAATAAAATATTTGATATTTAACATAAAAAAAAATCTGAATCTAAAAATCGCCATTTTTATAATTTTCCTTCAGAACAAAAAAAACTTATTCCCGACAGTCATATGCACAACGAATATTATCTTTAAAACAAAAAATAACGTGTGTCCTAAACTTTCACAAGTGGTTAGATATAAAATAAGCTTCAATTCAGTTTAAAAAAAAAAAAAGGCTATGCCATCTTTTTTTCAATTACACCGTTTTTTTCTTATATTACACCGTTAAAAATTATTTCAAAAAATTAACAGTGTACATTTTCAAACTATGTTCTAATACCTATTAAACGACATATCATTTATGAAAATCGATTGAGTAGTTTTTCTACAATCGCTCGTCAAACTGCACTCACATCACAAAATAACAAAAAATTGAGGGGCACCCTGTGAAGACCCCTGGTCGAAAAAAAAATTCTAAGAGAACTTGTATTTTTTATTTATGAAAGACTATCTATAAACAAAAAATAATCAAAATTAAAAGGGGTCAAGTCACAATTTCGCAAAAATTTGCTGAACTTGCGTGAAATTGCTCATATCTTCTTTATATATATAATTCTACTGTACGTGTGTATGACTGTGAACTCCTTCTAAACGGCTGAACCGATTTGAATGAATTTTTTTGTGTGCGTTTGGGTGGCGCCCCGAATGGTTCAGATTTATAAATCAGCCCGGTAGAGGCGCTGCAGTCGGTATTGTCACTGACCTCCTCCTAAATGGCTAGACCGATTTGAATGAATTTTTTTGTGTGCGTTTGAGTGGCGCCCTAAATGGTTTAAATTTATAAATCAGCCCGGCAGAAGCGCTGCAGTCGTTATTGTCACTAAACTCCAACTAAACGGCTGGACCGATTTGAATGAGTTTTTTTTGTATGCGTTTGGGTAGCGCCCTGGATGGTTAAAATTTACAAATCAGCCCGGCAGAGGCGCTGCAGTCGGTATTGTCACTGAACTCCTCCTAAACGGCTGGTCCGATTTGAATGAATTTTTTTGTGTGCGTTTGGGTGGCGCCCCAAATGGTTTAAATTTATAAATCAGCCCAGCAGAGGCACTGCAGTCGGCATTGTCACTGAACTCCTCCTAAACGGCTGGACCGATTCAAATGAATTTTTTTGTATGTGTTTGGGTGATGCCCTGGATGATTTAGATTCACAAATCTACCCGGCAGATGGCGCTGCTAATTATATTAATCATGCGTGGCTTCGTTAACGAGCTATTTTAGCCGCAACAAATATCGATGTTGACGCTATTATCTTCAAAATACAACAGTCATTACCCGGCAATGAGATATTGTTCAAATCGATCGACACTGTTACCGATCCTGACGAAGCAGTCAACTATCCTGTTGAACTTTTTAGTTCGCTGGTTTTACCAGGAATGCCACCACATAACTTGCGATTAAAAATTGGCTCACCAATAATTTTGCTTCGGAATTTAAATCCACCTAAGCTATGCAACGGTACAAGATTAGTCATAAAAAAACTTTGGGCAATGTTCTTGAAGCTACAATTTTTGAACGGCTAATTTGAAGGTGGAGTTGTTCTTCTGCCACGAATCCAAATGATCCCTTTAGACTCACCCATTCCATTCAGACGTCTGCAATTTCCAATTC
Organism: Diogma glabrata; assembly: GCA_963693315.1. Lineage (NCBI taxonomy): Eukaryota > Metazoa > Arthropoda > Insecta > Diptera > Cylindrotomidae > Diogma > Diogma glabrata. Next base: position 18,898 of record CAVNZG010000936.1, read on the forward strand.
GCTTGGAGTTTGCCATGACTATTAATAAGTCACAAGGTCAAACAATGTCGATTTCTGGGTTGGATCTAGAAAATTTGGTCTTTTCACATGGCCAATTATAAGTGGCGTGTTCTCGCGTTGGAAAACCATCAAATTTATTCATTTATGCTCCTCAGGAATTGACTAAAAATATTGTTCATCAACTCGCATTAAGATAAAATTAAACAAACAATATTGATTACAACGAATTGTTTTTAGAAAAATTGATGTTATTTCAAAATAAAGAATAATGAAATTTTTATATTATTTGTCTTGCATTTCATACTTTGTTTAATATCCTAATCGCTTGAAATATCATGCAGGACAACGTCTGTCGGAATGATGTCTCTGATAAGTATAAGTTCAATCCCCACCCGACAATAATTACTTATTGTCGGGAATATTACTTTCAACAATTACTTTAAGCTTAATCACTCACAAAACTCCAAAAAATTAATATTCCCGTAATGTTGTCTATATATGGCAATATATTGACCGTGTGTCAGATATTAGTTTCGCATTGATTTGCAACAACCAATAATGACTACAATGACTCAGAATGTTGAGTAAATAGAAATATTTCTCACCCTATGAATTCACACGTAGTACTGCCTAGAAGTTTAATACAAAATTCCAAAATAAAATTTTAATTCTTTTTGCATCATTATCTTCTATTTATAAAAGTTAATGTGTGTATGTTTAAAATTTGTAAATGTGTTTGTATTCATCTTCAAATGTATTGTCACTATTCTAACTGCCCTTGCTGACCATTGAATGACATCACGATTACAATTTTTTTGTAACTTTTTTAATAACCTACCTGCAAAGAAAGCGTATATTAAACGGCATGAACACTGTGAACATTTTTGAATCTATATTTGTTCCGTATAATGTTCAATATAGAGACACACCTGAAACCTTACACATCTGAAAACTTATTTGATCGCGTATTTTTATATAGGGTAGCGAAAATCCGAAATTCTACGTCCACGCCGTGCTACCTGGGTAACGCTAACAGAATTAGGTTGGTGTAGTTGAGAGGGGCATGTAACGAAGGATATTTTGCAACCTCCCTATTCATTGTAAATTTTTTTTACTTTCCTTTATTACTTTCCTTCGTCACAAGGTTCCCGATTCCACATTTGAATTCACAAATTTTGTGTCTCATGACATTATACCCAACCTCTCAAAACCATTTATCTAAGTTTCAGTTTTTCTAATAATTCGAAATATTCATAATTAAATTACAACCGTTCCCATGTTTCGTTTTAGCAATTTTGCAAAACATGTTTATCCACCTATATTCTAACGGTTCCCATGCTTTGTTTTTGTAATCAGTGCAAAAACGTTTTCAAAAATTATATAATTTCTGTCTTTCCCACATTAAAACTGAAACCGAGTTATAAATTCTCGAAATATGATAAAGTCTTTTCTTTAATTGTGAGAAATTTTTAACTTTTTTCACAGTTTAGTGAATTCTTGGAAACATTTTTCTTTTTTTGTCTTAAATGCATTTCTTTCAGCATTTTAACAAAAAGCTCGGATTACACCGAGGTGTAAACTGTAATGAGATGGTCTCGGTCGTGGAGTTGACGGGTAGACTTGAACGATTACACTACGTGTGGATCGAAAAGTTCTTTTTTGTGTATCGTCGTGGTCGTATGGTGTTTTTTTTGTTGTTTAGTTTTTGTATTTGATTATTTGTTTTTTTCTCTTCCTTTGAATCGCGTTAGTGAAAATTTCATTTTATTTAAAAGAATCTAGTTTTTTTTATGAAAAATAAGTGTTATCTGTAAAAATTAAGATTTTAGATAAAAACAAAAATATCAATCTTAATGTGTTAGTGATAATTTCAACTTATGTAATTAAATCCAGATTTTCTAAAAATAAATTTTTATCTGGAAAAATTAAGATTTTAGATAAAACAACATATCAATCTTAATGTGTTAGTGATAATTTCAATTTATGTAATTAAATCCAGATTTTCTAAAAATAATTTTTATCTGGAAAAATTAAGATTTTAGATATAAAAAATAGTAAATCTAGAATTCTTTTAATAAGTGTTATCTGGAAAAATTAAGATTTTAGATAAAACAACATATCAATCTTAATGTGCTAGTGATAATTTCAAATTTAGGTAATTGAATCCAGATTTTCCAAAAATAATTTTTATCTGGAAAAATTAAGATTTTAGATAAAACAAAATATCAATATTAATGTGCTAGTGATAATTTCAAATTTATGTAATTAAATCCAGATTTTCAAAAACAATAATTGTTATCTGGAAAAATTAAGATTTTAGAGGAAAAAAATAATATTAAATCTAGAAATCTTTTAATAAGTGTTATCTGGAAAAATTAAGATTTTAGATAAAACAACATATCAATCTTAATGTGCTAGTGATAATTTCAAATTTAGGTAATTGAATCCAGATTTTCCAAAAATAATTTTTATCTGGAAAAATTAAGATTTTAGATAAAACAAAATATCAATATTAATGTGCTAGTGATAATTTCAAATTTATGTAATTAAATCCAGATTTTCAAAAACAATAATTGTTATCTGGAAAAATTAAGATTTTAGAGGAAAAAAATAATATTAAATCTAGAAATCTTTTAATAAGTTTTATCTGGAAAAATTAAGATTTTAGAGGAAAAAAAAAATAATATTAAATCTAGAAATCTTTTAATAAGTGTTAGCTGGAAAAAATTAAGATTTTAGAGGAAAAAAAAATAATATTAAATCTAGAAATCTTTTAATAAGTGTTAGCTGGAAAAATTAAGATTTTGGATAAAACAAAATATCAATCTTAATGTGTCAGTGATAATTTCAATTTATGTAATTAAATCCAGATTTTCCAAAAATAATTTTTATCTGGAAAAATTAAGATTTTCGATAAAGATAACAATCGTAATGTGTCAGTGATAATCTCATTTTATGTAATTAAATCTAGAGTATTGGAAAAATAAGTTTTGACTTGAAATAAAACAAAAGGTGAAATAAGAATTTCCTAGTTTTTTATTTATGTTTGGGAGCGGAACTTAGCGTTCCAACCTTGGGAGTATCACTCTTGCAATGGGATCGAAATAAGGAATCAACGTAGGGGTGAGTCTTGGTCAATTCTTTAATTATTATTAACTTTTAGTTGTTAAGGGTAAATATGTATTTGATTGTTCACTCAAAGGGTGATTGGGGTTCCTTCAGAACCTGCAATTACCAGTGCTTCTAAATGAGAAAAAAAAAAATAAAATGCAAAAGAAAAGGAAGAAAAAGTGAATAATTGAGAACATGGTACAGGGATTAAAAAGGTAAGTAGGGACGGCTGTCTGCGTTTCCTTATCTAGCATCCGCTCACTTCTAGGGTTTCCTGACTGCCGATTCAATCCCACGACCAATACAGACTGAGCCAAGTCGATAGAGCGGGAATCGGGCATACGGTCAGGAAAACAATTCTATGACTCTAGTAAGTGCAAGCCTCACTTCTAGCTGAAGCCTAACTTGCACTGGCTAAACGTCACAGGCAGAGTAAATACTGCTTATACTCAATGATTCTGCACCATGGCGAGTCATTGGCGCCATAAAACCAATGCAACTCAAGCGTCTGTTCTCCATGTTAGGGGCGGCTTGGAGCGGGCGTCTGTCTTGGATCAAGCGGCTCGCTATATAAATGTGTAGAAAGCGTCTGTTCTCCATGTTAGGGGCGGCTTGCAGCGGGCGTCTGACTTGGATCAAGCGGCTCGCTATATAAACGTGTAAAAAGGTTGTTTCTGGTGACCTTAAGATGCAGAACGAACCCATTCACGAAAATTTGGGTTGGGCGAAGGGCTAACACCCCATTTCCGTAAAAAAATCATTGTCATGAATTCTGTAAACAGGCCTCGGAATATCTCGGAATCATTATTGGAACGACCTCGGAAACTGTACCCGGACTACGATTTAAAAATGGGAACCTGGAACGTGCTAAGCCTTAGAAGACCGGGAGATCTCCTAAAACTCACACAACAAGTCGAGAGCTACACACTAGATATAGTGGCATTACAAGAACTAAGATGGCCAGGTAGTGGAATCCATGAAACAGCGAAAGGATACACCCTTTATTATTGCGGTCATCAAAACGGAGGAGAATTTGGAGTTGGCTTTCTTATACACCGTCGCGTGAATCAGCATGTTATCGACTTCTGCCCAATTAATATGCGGTTATGCACACTGAGAATCCGCACGCAAAAATTCAATGTAACGATCGTCAATGTTCATGCACCTACTGAAGATAAAGCAGATGATATTAAAGACCTGTTCTTCCTAGAACTCGAAGAAGTCATCAATAAAATCCCGCGGCACGATATAAAAATCGTGGTAGGTGACTTTAATGCTCAAATCGGTAGGATTGCAGAACTTAAAACACATATCGGCCCTAACAGCTTGCATCATACCAGCAACAATAACGGTTTTCGCGCAGCCGAGCTGGCTATGATGTATGATTTGGTAATTTCCAGCACTTTCTTCCCTCATGAGAGAATTCACAAGGCAACGTGGAAATCAAATGATGGAAGAACGGAAAATCAAATCGATCACGTCATGATTTCTAAGAGACACTCCACAAGTGTAACTGACGTTCGATCATACAGAGGTGCTGATATGGACACTGATCATATGCTTGTCATCTTTAAGCACAAGTGCAAATTATCATCTACATTTAATAGACAAGCAAAAAAGACCGTGCGCTGGAACGTCGATGCATTTAAACATCCGGAAACGCTGAACAGATATCAGGAAATAATAACACAAAACATAGAAGAGCATGACATCTCTTCTGAGATGCCATTTAACATAGAAGAAGAATGGCAAACGCTTCAATCAACCATTATAGCCGCAGCACAAACTACAATCGGAAAGCGGCCACCGAAATCACACAACGAATGGTTCGACGAGGAATGCCGCCAATCCGTTGAACATAAACAAAAACTGCGAGAAAAATGGTTAACAAGGAACACCCGAAGCTCCCAAGCTGATTATCTATGCGCCAGGAAAGCCTCAGCAAAACTTCTACGTAAAAAGAAACGCGAACACATGAAGAGCTGCATTGAAGACATCAACCAACATGCGGCCAGCGGAAATTCAAAAGAGTGCTTTGCCAATGCACGGAATCTGACAAAAGATTTCCACCCAAGATCTACAGCCATTAAAAATGAAAATAATGAACTTACAACAAGTGAACGTGGTGTGCTGGCAGTGTGGCGATCCCACTTTCAAAACCTATTGAATAGTACGAATGAAGTTCATCCTATTCGAGCAATTGCTCCATCAACTGAGGAGATTTTTGTCCCTTACCCAGCAATAGAGGAAGTGGAAGCTGCACTTAAAAAACTGAAAAATGGCAAATCACCAGGTTTCGATGGTATTCCCGCAGAACTTTTGAAAAATGGAGGAGCAGCTCTGGTCTCACGTATATACGATCTGATTCTTGCAATCTGGGACCAAGAAGAATTACCTGCTGAATGGAAAACAGCTCTCATTGTTCCGCTACATAAGAAAGGTGACCGTCTAAAGTGTGCGAATTATCGTGGCATCGCACTGTTGAACACAGCATATAAAATACTAGCTAATGTCGTACTTGCTCGACTCATCCCGTTCGCCGAATCTATCATCGGTGACTATCAGTGTGGTTTTCGTCCCAACCGCTCAACCACAGATCAATGTTTTACATTAAGGATGATTCTGGAAAAATGTTGGGAGTACAACATAAGCATTCACCAGCTCTACGTTGATTTCAGGCAAGCATATGATAGTATCATCCGCGACAACCTCTGGTCCGCACTCATATGCCTTGGTATCCCAGAGAAACTTGTTTCTCTGTGCAAACTCACAACATCGGGATTAAATTGTAGAATAGTAATCGAAGGGTCAGTTTCTGATCCTTTCGATATAACATCAGGTGTTCGACAAGGTGACGCACTCGCGCCTGTACTGTTTAATTTGGCGCTGGAGTACGCGATAAGAAAAAGCCGAATTGAGACGCAAAACTGCATATATAATAAATCTAGTCAAGTTCTTGGCTACGCAGATGATATTGTGCTTCTCGGACGTAGAACGAGCGATATTAAAGATAGTCTCTCTCAGCTTGAAAGAAATGCTAAACGACTTGGATTATGCATCAACACCGGCAAAACTAAAGTGTTAACAACATCTAAGAACATACCTCCCGGAAATCTGGATACTGGCGACTACGAAGTGGAACGCGTGGAAAACTTCAAATACCGCGGGTCTGTAATAACATCGTCAAATGATACGCAGGCAGATATCAAAGCCCGTGTCTCTGCCGCATACAGAGTTTTCTACGCATACTCAAAACTTCTGCGATCAAAACATCTTTCGCGGTCGTGTAAACTCACACTTTACAAAGCATTAATTCGACCTGTGCTTACATTTGGAAGTGAAAGCTGGACACTGACTTCCTCCGATTGTAGAATCTTATCAACATTCGAGAGGAAGGTCATACGAACAATTTATGGTCCATGCAAAGTTGCTGAAAATCAGTATAGAATCCGAATGAATCACGAAATCAGACAGCTTCTTGGAGGCTGCGATGTAATCGGATTCATTAAATCTAAACGGATCAGATGGTTTGGTCATGTAGAAAGGGCTCCATTAGATAGAATGATAAAAAAAGCGTCCCAACAACAACCAGCTGGTGTTCGTCGAAGAGGAAGACCTAGACAACGCTGGCGTGATGACATCATCCAAGACCTTCGTGATATAGGATGTCGAAACTGGGGTCAACTGGTCATGGAACGAGATGATTGGAAGCTGGTGGCACAGACGGCAAAATCCCTTCATGGGATGTAAACGCCAGAGAGAGAGAGAGAGAGAGTATTTTTATATATCCTTTGTTTTATATATAATACTAATTTTTTATATTTTGCTGATCAACTAGAGTGCTGATCCTTTTACATGCATATTTAAAAAAAAAAATAGAAAATCATTTCTCATTACTGCTCTTTTAAATTATTGCTACCACGTAAACAAAATGTATACACACAAACTTTATTTATAGGTGTAGCAAAGCATATATATATATATATATATATATATATATATATATATATATATATATATATATATATATATATATATATATATATATATATATATATATATATATATATATATATATATATATATATATATATATATTAAACCGACCCAAAAACAACATGTTGATTTTCTTTTTGGTGCTCAGGGCTAAATACGTTTATTGGTCCATACTGAATATATACACAAAAAATTGGGTCAATTGGTGCATCCAAGAGCCAGCGCTTTTGCATATAGTAAAACAAGATTCGAGATTTGACGGTTATAAATACTCATATCTCAAAAACGCTTAATGATATGAAAAAAAAAGTTGAAGCAAGCTCACCTTATTTTATGATTGTCTAACTCTCTTAGAACAAACTTTTTTTCTCAGAATTACAACAAAAAAATGTTAGTGGAATTTTCTGAATTCGTTCTCAATTTTTCAAAAAGGCCTCATTGCCTCCAGTGACATTTAGGAAAAAAATTTCCAAACAAAATATTAATATTTTTGCTAAACTAACATTTATTTAGAACATTCCTATAACTCTTATTCAAAAATAAAAAAGTTTTAGAACAAAAGATCCATTATTTTCAGTATTTCTTCAAATTTTCAGTTTAGCTTAACAGTGTATTACTAAAAATATACAAAATCTATTAAAATTAATTAAACACAATATCATATTAATAAAAAAATTATTTGCCTTTAAAAATATTTGCAGAGTCACTTAGGAAAAACAACTATTATGGCAAGTGTCAGAATTGAGCATCGATCAATGCATTCATGACTAGGGTTTCTAATCCGGATATCCGGATATCGAATTATCCGGATTATTCGACCATATTTTGACTATTCGATTATCCGGATACTTTTTTGCAACTATCCGAATATTAAAAAACCCTTTATTTTGTAAAAAAAATAATCAAATTGCGTTGAAAAGTTCAAATAACTATTAACTCGCGTTGCAAAGTTTGTTAGTGCAGTGAAGTGACTACAAATTTTAAAAATTTATTTAAAACTTTAATGTTTTGAAAACTGTAATCATTGAATATTTTATGAAACACTTCGTGAATCTGCAGTGTAAAGATATTTTACTAATATTTATTAATGCTATATTAATTTAAAAAAAATAATGTTTTATAAACTTGTGGCCCTGTCAATAAAATCTGAAGTGTTGGCTATTTTTTTAAAGTTTATGAGAGCTGTACTTCTAAATTATGACTCTGAGGAAATCACTAATGAAATTACTATTGAAAGTGAAGATGAAGAAAGTCTAAGTAGTGAAGTTTGTATAAAAAATCGTGACTGCATAAAGTACTTGAGAATGCTATTGCTTTAATTACTCATGTTGAGAAGCAGAATGAAGGAAGTTGCATATTGCTGAAAAAAGATTTCATTTATTTAAATAATTATAAGAAACGGAGGGCAATTTAAATATTCTATATTGCGTATTATTACTAATAAAACCTACATCGACTGCAACGGAGCGGGTATTTTCAATTGCTGGTCTTACCAGGACAAAAATTAGAACTCGACTCAATTTCGAGACATTGTAATATTAATTAATTAATGCAATAATTTTTCTAATATATGCATTTTTATAAATGCATCAATAACTTCATTAATTTAAGTAAATTTATCAATAATTTTATTTTTTTATTATTATTATTTATGATTTGTTACTATTTTTTTTGTTATTTTTTGACTATGTATAAAAATTAATTAATATAGATACACGAAAAATATACATAAATGATTTAAATACCGCAAAGTAAAAAACATGTTTTATTTATTGTTTAATTATCCGGATATCCGGATTATCCGGATAATTTATTGTTTATGTATTCGATATCCGGATAATCAAATAGGTCGGATATTTAGAAACCCTATTCATGACGGTGTAGTTTATCGAGAAAAATTTTTGAAAATCGGATTTCTACGGTTTTGTGTTAATTCGTTAGTATTCTCAAAATTTGGATGCAAAAACTAATTTTTTAAGAAGCAGTTCAAAAAATTTTAGTTATAAACTGTTAGAAGGTCTTGAAATTTGCATTTGCCTGCAGTAGAGAACATTATTTAATAATTCACTAAAATGTCCGTATCTTTTGATTTACTTAACCGAATTTCGTGATTTTATACTTGTTTAAAAGTTATTGTACTAAGGAATATCGGTAAATTATTTTTGCCCGTTTCAAATTTAGCAGCATAATAGGGTGACCTAAAAATTAAATATAATATTTTGAAATAGGCAAACCAAAATATAATGTAAGAATGTTTAGACAAAATATGAAATAGTGTTGAAATGAAAATTCAAGGTAATAAATCGACATACTATTTAGCTGATTACTCCATACTTTGTTATAAATTGATGTGTTTAATGATAATGCAACACATTTTTCACTTAGTTATTGGTGAAGTTATAGTTGCACTTAGTTATCCAATATTCATGCAAGATTTCTGCAACAGAATTTTTTGTTGGTTTTAAGGAATTTTTGTCGATAATTCTCTTCATCTTGAAGGATGAATGGTTTCTGTTCTTCATCTTGACTTAAAATGTCTATTGTAGTCCGTCATTAACTTTGCTCCCCGTTCTGCAACGTCATTTACGAATTACGACCACAATTCCTTTAATTTGCTGTTAAATGTTCAAATATTCTTCATTTGCTATCCAAGAATCTGGGTTTTTATACAGAAATTTTGCAATTTTTTGAAGACTACTTCAAAAAATATCTAGAATTTGTCGACACGAAAAAATTTAAATATATTTTATTCGGTACTAGTTTGAAAATATTTACTTTCCTAGATGTCATGTGGGTTTGATTATGAAATTGTAACTTTTTCTCCATTGCTGTTTTGATATTGTTACTCAAACCTCGGTCAAAAAATTTTAGACGTACCAGAATATCAGCTTTTGTGTACCTTCTACCATTACCTTAGTGTGCTTCTAAATTTGAAAAGTGCTAAAATAATTTACTAAAATTACTTAGCTCAATACCTTTTAAACAATTATAAAATCACGAAATTCGGTTAAGTAAATCAAAAGATATGGACATTTTAGTAAATTATTAAATAATGTTCTCTACAGGCAAATGCAAATTTCAAGACCTTCTAACAGTTTATAATTAAAATTTTTTGAACTGCTTCTTAAAAAATTAGTTTTTGCATCCATATTTTGAGAACACTATTGAATTAATAAAAAACCGTAGAAGTTCACCTTTCAAAAAATTTTCTCGATAAACTACACTGTCAGGAATGCATTGATCGATGCTCATATTCTGACACTTGCCATAATAGTTGTTTTTCCTAAGTGACTCTGCAAATATTTTTAAAGGCAAATAATTCTTTTATTAATATGATATTGTGTTTAATTAATTTTAATAGATTTTGTATATTTTTAGAAATACACTGTTAAGCTAAACTGAAAATTTGAAGAAATACTTAAAATAATGGATCTTTTGTTCTAAAACTTTTTTATTTTTGAATAAAAGTTATAAGAATGTTCTAAATAAATGTTAGTTTAGCAAAAATATTAATATATTGTTTGGAGCTTTTTTTTCCTAAATGTCACTGGAGGCAATGAGGTCTTTTTGAAAAATTGAGAACGAATTCAGAAAATTCCACTAAAACTTTTTTGTTGTAATTCTGAGAAAAAAATTTTGTTTTAAGAAAGTTAGACAATCGCAATATAACGTGGCTTTGCTTCAACTTTTCTTTCATATCATTAAGCGTTTTTGAGATATGAGTATTTACAGCTAAAAATTTCGAATCTTGTTTTGCTATATGCAAGAGCGCTGGCTCTTGGATGCACCAATTGGGCCAATTTTTTGTGTGAATATTCAGTACGGACCAATAAACGAATCAAGCCCTGAGCAACAAAAAAAAACAACATTTTGCATTTCCATACAAAAATGGGTCGGTCTAATATATATATATATATATATATATATATATATATATATATATATATATATATATATATATATATATATATATATATATATATATATATATATATATATATATATATATATATATATATATATATATATATATATATATATATATATATATATATATATATAAATATATATATATATATATATATATATATATATATATATATATATATATATATATATATATATATATATATATATATATATATATATATATATATATATATATATATACATATATATATATATATATATATATATATATATATATATATATATATATATATATATATATATATATATATATATATATAAATATATATATATATATATATATATATATATATATATATATATATATATATATATATATATATATATATATATATATATATATATATATAAATATATATATATATATATATATATATATATATATATATATATATATATATATATATATATATATATATATATATATATATATATATATATATATATATATATATATATATATATATATATATATATATATATATATATATATATATATATATATATATATAAATATATATATATATATATATTTATATATATATATATATATATATATATATATATATATATATATATATATATATATATATATATATATATATATATATATATATATATATATATATATATATATATATATATATATATATATATATATATATATATATATATATATATATATATATATATATATATATATATATATATATATATATATATATATATATTAGGGGGTCATTCCAAAGTGACTAACGTAACATTTATACCGAAATTCACAACTTTGTTTCCTTATAACTAAAATAGTAAAGATTATTTTAAGCACTTGTTGACTTTTTAAAATGTAAATCGAGTTTATTTATCTAAATCAGAAAGCTTTTTTATTTAAATTAAAATTTTTAGATATTTTTTAAATAAAAATTTAAATGTGACTAACGTAACATTTTTTATACCATGAAATTAACACCTAAATTATGAACCGAAATTCTCTAGATGTTGAAAATGTACATAAAATTTAATGATAAGTTTCTTCAATGTAATTAATGTATTTTTTAAAAAAGCCAATAACTTTTTAAAAAATATGTTAGTTTTTCATAAATTGACGCTTTTGATTTATATGATGTGTGACTAACGTAACACAAAAGAATTCATGTGTTTAGAATGCTAACCTCATTTATTTGGAAAGCAAAGCAGTCCAATTCAGACACTCCAAACTTTAGCTTACAGAAAATCAAAAGTCTAAAACAATTTAGTTTATTATATTTGTGCTATGTTATATTCTTTTTAGATATATTTTAATTCGTATATTACGCCTTTTTCACAACCATGCGCTTAATTGCATTCTAAACAAAATAACAATATTGGAATTTTCACAGTTGTTGCCATATCTTATAGTAAAATATATGAAAAAAAAAATTATAGGTCACAGTTACAGTTTTGTGAAGAAAAAAAATTTAGCTTGAAAGTTGACTTTAAAATGGAATGACCCTAGGGTGCTTTTTTTTTGGGCGACAATTCTTTCATTCTGGGGCCACACCGAAATTTTGTTGGCAATACCCAAGAAAACGTCCTCCTAAAATATGAGCCCTCAAAATTAATGTTTAGCACTCGGCCTTTGCGTTTGAATATTTTCCATACAAAATACATGTAAACTTTAGTGTTTTTTAAAAAAAAAATTACAGCTCAGCGGCATTTTATACTATTTCAAAATGGAAAAAAGCAACTAACTCAGGATTAAATTATTTACAAAAATACTTATGGAGATGTAACTGTAACTTACACCGGTGACACAGTACAGATCACAAAAGTAAATTTTATATGAATTTTTTGTTCTTTTGTTTTTATTTCATAAATGGTTAAAGTAAAGCTACAGGAAAAATGTCAATAACAAAGTTGTAGTTAATTAAGTTTCCTACAAAAAACTGACAATAACCGAATCTCTATGATTGATATTTCTCGAGATAATAAGCTTTTATAAAAATGGATGTTTTAAGAGATTTTCGTCATCAATTTACAAAGACCGCAAGTTCTAAAATAATAAATGTTTATTATCTCGAGAAATATCAATCATAGAGATTCGGTTATTATCAGTTTTTGTAGGAAACTTAATTAACTACAACTTTGTTGTTGACATTTTTCCTGTAGCTTTAGCCATTTATGAAATAAAAACAAAAGAACAAGAAATTCATATAAAACTGACTTTAGTGATCTGTACTGTGTCACCGGTGTAAGTTACAGTTACATCTCTATAAGCATTTTTGTAGATAATTTAATCCTGCGTTAGTTGCTTTTTTCCATTTTGAAATAGTATAAAATGCCGCTGAGCTGTAATTTTTTTTTTAAAAAACACTAAAGTTTACATGTATTTTGTATGGAAAATATTCAAACGCAAAGGCCGAGTGCTAAACATTAATTTTGAGGGCTCATATTTTGGGAGGACGTTTTCTTGGGTATTTCCAACAAAATTTTGGTGGGGCACCAGAAAAAAAGAATTGTCGCCCAAAAAAAAAGCACCCTAAATTATATATATATATATATATATATATATATATATATATATATATATATATATATATATATATATATATATATATATATATATATATAT
>CAVNZG010000937.1:0-22000 GCA_963693315.1 Diogma glabrata
AAGGGTCCGTCACTGTGACATGGCCTATGGCCCTTTGTAGTAAACGTGCTAGAACAAGTTGGGTCTCGTGCAACCTGTCCGTCCCTATTTAATTTAAAAGTGTCTGTCAATAGGTGTGACGTAATGTTAAATTGAAAGACACTATTCATATAACATAATGTCAATCTCTTGTTACTTTACGCAAATAACTTATTTAATAAGTTTAATAGAAAAATTAAAAAAAACAAAAGTTTTTTATAATTTTACTGTTACTCTATATATATCAGCTTGTTAGGCCATCTTCTGGAGTAATCCAGATTACTCCAGAAGATGGTCTTACAAGCTGAAATATATATAGAGTAACAGTAAAATTATAAAAAAATTTTTGTTTTCTTTAATTTTTCTATTAAACTTATTAAATAAGTTATTTGCGTAAAGTAACAAGAGATTGACATTATCTTATTTGAAAACTTACGCCAAGTGCCAACGGCAAACAGTGTATAATTTAAAATGTATAATTTAAAATTTGGGAGCTTCATTGAATAAATTTATTGAATACCAAAATTCATCCCAGCAATTCTCATCGCCTCTAGCAGTATCTGAATTATCTCTTATTTGTTCTGAAATTTTTCTTTTATTAAAATCGTTTGTTTTGTTTTGTGATTATTGCGGTTGGTTTTTTTTATTTTTGTTTTAATTTTAAAAATATGGCTTCCCCAAACAATTCTCCCTCACGTCCTGCCTCACCTGTGAATGCCTTGGGTGGTAATGAAGCACCCATGTTAATGACTCATCAGCAGTTAGCTGATATTATCCAAGGAAACTTGCAGCAGTTTGCCCATCAACAGTTCTTGGCACAGCGGCAGATGCCACCACCTTGCTCACAACCTCCAACAACTGAACCAGATGTAGCTGCAGTGAGCAATATTAATTTTGTTAAATTTAAAGCTCCGCAAAATTTGTTTGACCAAAACGCAATTGTTTAGTTCAGGATGTTGGAACTAAAATTTTTTGGTTCGAATGTTAGGTCGGAAATGACCAAATATTCACAAGCATTAAGTGCAATTGATTCACGATTGTACAACAAATTGGCACCGTTGCTCTTTAAAGAGATAGGTGATACTCCTTATACTTCCTTTAAGACGGAGGTAATTAAAATTTTGGGCGACAGCAATAAGGCAAAAATTAATAATATTTTGCATAAATTAGTATTAGGTGATGAAAAATCTACACAGTTGCTAGCTGAATTCCAAATTAACGGTGCTGGTATGAACGATGGCATTATCAAACAACTTTGGATGGCACGTCTTCCTGAAAGCATCCAACTTGTTTTATCGTCTTTCGAAAACGATTTGCCATTAACGTTGTTGGCAAAACGTGCCGACAATCTTATGGAAACGTTGTCACAGAGACAAATTTTCTCAATGAACTATACTTCTACATCAACTAGCTGAAACCGGTTTCATCAAAGTGCTTCTCAACATAAAAAAAATCGAAACATTAATGAAATTCTTAATAATTTTAAAACGCAAATGCTGAGTGAAATTCACTCGATAGTAAATGCTGGTCATAGGTCGCGCTCTAAATCTCGTGATAACCGTCGGAGTACTTCTAGATCAAAGTTTAGATAATTAAAAATTAATTCGAACATTTGTTTTTACCACTTCATATTTAAAGACAAAGCACAACGCTGCGTCACTGGATGTTTTTTAAAAAGGTTTAATATTTCCACAACATTTTTAAAATCACATCCATGTACATGGAGTAACTTAAGTGAATACAAAGAAGCGCAAAAAATTGTAAGTTGTTTAAAGGTAGTCAACAATCCAGCAGAACGATGCATAAAATTAATGGACGAGATCAGCGATAAAATAACTAAAGATGAAGATCAAAAACAATTTTTGTTAAAGGTAAACAATAAGCAATAATTTAAGATAATTTAAGCATATATAGAATGAGAATTACTTTTATTTCATGCATTTTCAGACCGTTCAAGACTACCGTAAGAAATATCCGAAATCTGCTACATTGCAAGATTTGAAAAGACCTTTATAATTTTGTTAACAATATAAAATAGGTTCCTGTTTTTAAACATTAAATGATACTTTAGACACTATTATACGGTTTTGTTTTTAATACAGACTCGACTATGTGAAAATTACAAAAAAATTTGTATGTAAGCGTGCTTAAGAATCAAAGTCGCCACGTGTTAAAATTGTAATAGAGTGGTGAAACTTTGTCAGTATCCTTAAATTACCCAAAGAAACAAAATTCCGGCCGGCGCTATGCCAAAATACAAAAAAAAAATCACCCATACAAATAAGTGCCACCCTAAATTATATATATATATATATATATATATATATATATATATATATATATATATATATATATATATATATATATATATATATATATATATATATATATCTATATATATATATATATATATATATATATATATATATATATATATATATATATATATATATATATATATATATATATCTGTAGGTGGGAGGTAAACTACACCAAGTCCAATTTTTTCAAAATACGTTTTTTATACTGTTAGAATCAGGATTTTGTTCTCTACCGAGAGGTTAATAGCACTGAGTC
The DNA here is from genome assembly GCA_963693315.1 of Diogma glabrata. NCBI lineage: Eukaryota > Metazoa > Arthropoda > Insecta > Diptera > Cylindrotomidae > Diogma > Diogma glabrata. The sequence continues at coordinate 2,596 of CAVNZG010000937.1, forward strand.
CTAACTAGTGTAGTTTTCGAGATAGAACAATTTTAAATAGTCCAAGTCCATAGTAAATAGTCCATTTTCAAACAGTTTTTTGGCTTTCCTGTAAAATTTTAAAAATGTGACTTGGTGTAGTTTACCTCCCACCTACAGAAAATTACACTAATTACCTTGAATTATTTATTCATTAATATAACACAATATTGGTTAATTTGAATTGATTAATAATTTTCCTTAATCATCATCCGTATAATCACTACAAATTAATCAGAATTTAATCTTACAACGCACTAAAATTGACGCGCGTTATACGTCCATTCGATTGTTCTCGCCTTACTACTTGAGTTTGAACTTTTTTTTGTTTCAAAACACAAACCGTAATGAAACAACGAAATTCTTAAAACCTCACAACAGCTACGTGTATTTTGTTTCCAATCGTTAACCTACAACGAATTGCTATTTTTGCTTTGTTGACCATTTGATTTGTCTTTGTATGGGTGTTTTGCTTTCAACAATCCTTCCGTGTTTGATCCGAACTTCACTGTATTGATATTGCCGAATGTAGTTATTAAATTTCCAAACATCATATCCATGATCGAATCTGCATCTAGTTCATTTTGAATTCAATTATAAATGTTATGGATGTGTCGGAGATATTCTGGATCCCAACCTTATTTTAGTACAATATTATCAAGTAGCAAACGGTTTTGTGAACTATAATAAGTTCCCAATAATTTGAAAGTCTGATGTAAATTAATTATCTCTCATCTAAACACTGTATTCGAGTTATTGCGAGACTACAAAATTTGGCTATATAATGAGCCACTGTAGCCTTTTCACCCTCTTATTCTATTACATTCTGATTCTTGTGTTGACGTCTTTTAGTCAATTGGATGTCAAAACAACGGCCAGCTGTTGTGATATTAATTAATTTTTTTGCTGTTGACGTTTACCCGCCGAATATTTTGGGTGTGGTAATTTGTGTGTTTTCGGAGAGGATAATCTCAGTAAAAACAATTCTACCTTTTTTTGGATGTTACTGAACCAACTAAGATAGCAATTGAAGAGCTACAAAACCAACGAAAGGATTAACTGGAACCACAGGTAATGAATATTATGGAATTATTTAGTGAAAGAAGACTCATTACATGAGAACGTTGACCGTGGGATCCATAGTTTAATGTTTGTGGTTATCCAATTATTGAAAGCCTCAAGTATATGTTTATAATGAAAGTTATTATGTTGCAACTAGTGTTTATAAACTTGACACAGTATTTTCATTGCAATTGGTGTAGATACAAAATCTTAAATTAATTCATTACAAGTAGTGTGTTTACTAATCTAAAATTCATTAATCACCGGTAGTGTTTATAACCTTTAACAATTAGCTGAATGGCAATCCGAATGAATATATTGCAATTAATGTGTATAATAATCAAAATTAATAAATTCCTAGTCGTGCGTATAACGTTACACAGTAATTTAAATGCAATTAGTTATCTATAAAATTAAGGCTAGTTGATTGCGATTGGTGTACGCACAAACCAAATTTCATTCATGGCAAGTAGTAAATGTATAAATCGAAATGCCTTCATTACAATTAGTGGTTATAAACGTTAGAGATTAGTTTAAATACCACCGAATTTAGTATATGGCAATTAATGTATCTACACTTGGAAAATCTGTTTAAGCAAAATTAGTATGTGGCCGTTAATGTATATACACTTTGTAAATCCGTTTATTTACAACCAAAATTAGTATGTTGCAGTTAATGTATATACAAATTTCTAATACTATCCCGACAAAAAAAACGAACATAGTAAATTAGAAATTACAATTAGTGATTGTGTAATTTATTGAACTATTTATTAACTTTTTGTACATAGCAAAATTAGAATTTACAATTAGTGTTTGTGTAATTTATTGAACTATTTATTAACTTTTTGTACATAGCAAAATTAGAAATTACAATTAGTGCTTGTGTAATTTATTGAACTATTTATTAACTTTTTGTACCTAGCAAAATTAGAAATTACAATTAGTGTTTGTGTAATTTATTGAACTATTTATTAACTTTTAGTAGGTAGCAAAATTAGATGTTGCAATTAGTGCTTGTGTAACATTTACATAGTAAAATTATTTAATGCATGTGAAGAGCTGTTGATTACTTCCTTAGTGTATAGGCAAATTAGTTCGTGCCAGTAATGTTATCAACTCCTTTAATTAATATTATTGTTCAATAAATATAAGAAAAATCGTATTCGTGCCTAGTTAAATTATTTCATGTCCGCACTGGTTGATACTCCTAAAAGAACATATTACAATTGTCGCGGGTGAAGTTACTGCATTTACATCGGAATTTTGTTCAACGGTTATTGGTACCAAGTGGTCGTTTGGTACTTATGCAACTTGGCCAACTATAATCAAACATATTATTCCACGTTTACAACTACAAAATTATTCAACGCTGTTGATGACAAGTTTAATTAACATTTCTAAATATCATGGTATTCAACGTTTATGAATACAGAATTATTTATCGCTGATGATTGCAAGTTTGTTTGACATTTCTGCCTCTCATTTTGGTTCAACAACAAATTTATATAACGTTACTACGTATCATTTTTTTTTTTGATTCAACAATATTTTACATCAATTACAACATTTTTTGATTCAACAAAATTTTACAAATTTATATGCCGTTTCTACGTATCATTTTTGATTCAACAATAGTATACATCAATTACAACATTTTTGATCCAACAATATTTTCCATCTATTAGATCATTTTTGATTCAACCATATTTTACAACAATTACATCATTTTTGACTCAACAATATTTTACATCAATTACAACATTTTTTTTTTGATCCAACAAAATTTCACAAAATTTATATAACGTTTCTACCTATCAATTTTGATTCAACCATATTTCACATCAATTCCATCATTTTTGATTCAACAAAAGTATACGTCAATTACAATATTTTCGATTCAACAAAACTTTACATCAATTTTTGGGATTCAACAACATTTTATCTCAATTACATCATTTTTAATTCAACCGAATTTTACAAAATTTATATAACGTTTCTACCTATCAATTTTGATTCAATGATATTTGGCATCAATTACCACATTTTTTTTGATTCAACGATATTTCGCCTCAATTACAATATTTATGACTCAGCAAAACTTTACATCAATTACAATATTTTTTGGATTCAACAACATTTTACCTCAATTACATCAGTTTTAATTCAACCAAATTTTACAAAATTTATATAACGTTTCTACCTATCAATTTTGATTCAACAATATTTTACATCAATTACATCATTTTTGATCCAACAAAATTTTACAAAGTTATATAACGTTTCTACTTACCATTGTTGATTCAACAAAATTTTACATCAATTACAATATTTTTTTCGACCCAACAAAATTTTACGAATATACATAACGTTTCTACTTAACATTTCGTATCACGTTGGTACGTGCGACTTCATTAAACATTGTTATCATACCAAATATTTTTGCGAGATTCCTGACGTGATCCACGTACGGATGGAGGGCTGATGGAAGCAGAATAGGAGGACGGAGTTTAATCATGGGGTGAGTGAATTTACTTTATTAATTAGGTCATAATGATAAAGGGGTGTGAATGGGTGTGTGTGTATGTGTGCGGGCGTGTGTGAGTGAACGTAGGGGTTGGACGTGTTGATCGTGGGTCTTTCGCAACAGGGGTCGCCAGAGTCTTCGTTTTTCCACTTGTATTTCTTTCCATTTCTGCGAATTTTCGTGAATAGCGTACATGACCGTATTTGTGCTGAAGTAGCAGGGTTACTTTATCGTTCCCATGGACTGAAGCTAGTTTGGGGCTTGAAAATCAATCTCGCTAGGTACGCTTCCTGCTATGTCCTTCTCATTGGTTCGCCACTGAGAAAGCGCTTCATTACAAATTGGCGCCCAACGTGGGGCTTCTCTAAGGGTCCCTACCGCAATGTAGGACTCTGGAGGAGTCCCTCCATAAATTCAAAAAACTTGGAAAATTTTTTTTTAAATTTTTTCCTTCAAAATTAATTTTCATTTCCACCATTCTATAGTTAGAAGACTCTGGCGGCGTGGAAGCAATTCCCTGCTTCATACGCGCAGGAGCAAAGGAAGTCTGAGATTCCTCAGACTCTTCTTTGATGGGGAGTTGCGTCCCTACGCCTCCAGCAATGATCCCTTTTTGTATTTGTAAAACGCAAGGGTGAGAATGATTCTTCGGGATCATTCTCAATGGGCTTTACAAACCCACGGACCCTAGTAACGGCTGGGTTTCTTACTGGCACGGGGAATGCCAGAGGTTTCCAGATGCCAGGCTTAGATATTTGTGAAATGGTGTATACGCCTATCACATCCAGCCTGGTCATCTGGTTATGCTCTGGGTTCGCTGTGGCAGCGAGATTCTCAGCTGGGCTAACGACTCCATAACGTTAGAGTCCCCTCCCAGGAGCGTTAGCACCCTATGGTCTGAGTTGTCCGGTTCTCGCGAATGATACTGGGGAACATCTTCCAAAGCAGTTCGATATCAACTGCTGAGGGAAGATGTTCGCTCAGCCTTCATGTCGCGAGTTAATTGGATTAACTCAGATCATAGCACCTCCCCGTATGTTTCGTCGTTCTCGATCACGGATGAGAAGTGTCGGTTGATTGAATAATGGTGCAGAGGATTTATCCTCTGACCATTCCAGCGGCACTTGTCATCCGGGTGACGGGCCGACGACACATATCCCACCTTATTCCTGTCTCACCCCACCTCCTCCTTTCCTTATTCATCCCTTCTTGCTCCCTTTCCCTTACCTTGTTCCCATCCTTTAACGTAGTGTAATTTTAAACTTTTTTTTTGGTCCCCAAACAAACAAAAAAAAAAAAAAAAACAAAATAAATCAACATAAATTAAGAAAGAACGGCGATCACCACTTCCAACCCCAGAGTGGTGAACTCCCCTCATGGTTGGTCCGTCCGTCTGTCCTTCGTAAAACTGAGAAAAAAAATTTAATAAATATATATATTAATAGATTAATAAATAAATCTTTATTAATAAATAAATAAATAAATAAATAATTCATAAACAACTATATATTATTAATAAATGAATAAATAGATGGATATATAAATAAATAAATATCCTTCAAAACCACTGATAATTTTGGAAACTAAATATTTTTATTCAATATATTTTAGATCCGCTAATCATAAAACAAAACAATACAAGAAAAGGAAAATAAATAATAAAATATAATACAATTAAATAATATAATACCAGAGAAGGAAATTAAATAGTCAAGTACCATACAACTAAATAATAAATAATAACTACTATATAACAAACAACGAGGGATTAATACCAAACAACTTTAAACATTAACCTTAAGTACATTTTCTGTTGCATGTTAATTTTAAGTAATTTTTTTTTGAATCCAAAATAGTATACCTACTATACTAAAAATATACAGTAGATACCACACGTATTATATAGTGTAAATTATACATATGTATTTCGAAGTTTTCCAGAATTTAAGGAAATCAATAACATTAAATTCTTGTGATCCGTTGTATAATTTCAGGCTATTTGATCAATTATTAAAGAAAAAAAAAAAAACAAAACAAAAAATATAATATTTCTCCGATCAGTAGATCAATTCTTTTTAAATTAACAGAACATACATATGTATATATTATAATACGCAAAATATTTAAATTTATAATTTTAAGTTTAACTTGCCTGTCAAACCGGTAGGCTTGCCGCACTTCTACTTGTTTTGTTGTTTGTTACTCAGTTTTGAGTATCGGGAACCGTCAGACCTGCCCGGAATTGGGTCTGTAAATTTTCTTTTGTGCTCATCTTCTGCCATAGTTGTAGTATACCCATTTTCTTTCACAGTACAATTTTCACCTTGTTTGTTCAAATCAAATACAAGCATCAGCCAAGATAGATTTTTTTTGTGTGTTACACACTCGGCTGTTGTCAGATTAACATTTTTTTTTAAAAGTAAATGAAGGTAATTAGATTGTTTATTCGTTTTAAACATTTGCAATAAGTAACAATTAGCTAGTGTAACAATTTTCTCTCCATATACCTGTCTTTATTGGTCTGGTCCTGTGCGGCGGTTTGAGTTTTCATAATGTCGGCGGTTGATAAGATTGACGTTCTGGACAGGTCCAGCTCTTGTGCTGTTTGTCAACACGAAGTGGTGCCGGCCGACGTAAAACTTCTCACTCGGTGTAACCATCTCTTTCATGACATCTGCCTCAACGACTGGTTGTTGCAGAATCGCACCTGTCCAATTTGTCGAGCCGCTTGTGAGCGTGCAGAATTACAGAGGTTGCCTCGAGGGATAGATAAAAATAAATATACAATAGTGCCACCCCCACCGCGACCTGTGACTCGATCTGTTACCGCGGGTTGGCAACGTCGTTCCAGTACCGGAAATCAGCCCTCGTCTACGCCTTTGACAAACCGTCTTCCACCATCTCGACTCGCCGATGAAGAGCGAGTGAATGTAGCCCAGCGATCTCCCATATATGGTGCCACGGCAGCGGAAGATCATGGTTTTCAGGAAGCTGTTAATGCTCACATCGATCAGGAAATTTCAAGGATTAATCACTCAATGATGCAATCACGTGCTCCGGCACCTGAAGTGTTGTTACCCCTAGCACATAATGTAGTATCGCCCACCACCCCGAGACATCAATCGGTCCATTCCGGAAATTATACACCAGTAAATGCGTATGTACGGAATAACGTACCGGTACCACCAATGTTTGCTGAACCTCCTCCTGCTCTTGCTCCGGCTAGATCACGAACACATCTCGATCAGCACTCTACCACAGTTAGAAATTGGAATGTTACGTTCTCAGGCAGACCCGATGGTCTGGATGTTGAAGCGTTCATCTTCAGAATAGAGCGGCTGACGGAGATGTGTTTAAATAACGATTTTACTATTGTCACCCGCTGTCTGTACCTGTTATTCACAGATCGAGCAGCTGATTGGTTCTGGAGATATTTTCGCCAGAACCGACAGCTTATTTGGACTGACTTATGTCATGCTCTTCGAATAGAATTTCAGGACAGACAGACGGACGAAGAGGTAAAGGAGCGGATGAGGGCCAGGAAACAGCGGCCCACCGAATTGTTTGATGAATTCTTACAATCAATTTATCGACTAGGCGATAAACTACGAGAACCGATGCCGGATGTGGAGTTGTTCTCCTTGATTCGCAACAACCTACGATTGGAAATTAGAAGGGAGCTACTTTATGTCACCATCTATGGACTGGAACATCTGCGCCAGCTCTGTCGTGACCGCGAAAAATTATGGGCCGAGTCAATAACCAGACCGCGCGATTATAATATTAGACCATCTAGACCGGTGTCTGAGGTGGATTTAGAACGTGAATTCTCACAAATACAAATTAGCGAATTGCCAACTGAATCGTTACCAATTACATCCAACGAACTTGCGGCAATACAGCCTGCCCCTAATATGAGACGAATAACCAGTTCCACTGTGTGTTGGAACTGTAAACGACCTGGTCATCGGTGGCACGATTGTCGTGAATCTCAGCGATTGTTTTGTTGGGGATGTGGGAAGGACGATGTGTTATGTCCTAATTGTGAAAATTGTCAGGGAAACCGAAGGGGGGGCCAGAATCCCAACACCTTTTCTCGCTCCCAGGACCAGTCTTAGATTCATCTGAGACCACATTTAATTTGCCTCCTGATCCTTCGGATATTTCATCTACCAATCCCAATAACTTACTAATACATGATGCACTGTTGAACCGAGCTTCCACATCCACCTTTGTAGAACACCCGTTGAATACTACTTCTGGTACAATGGTACCCACTCATGATCCTAATGTGAACTTATGGAAACGTACACTCGATCATACTGAACCACCTCCATTATGGACCAAAATCAAATCGTTCCAACAACGATTGAACGAATACCTGAAAATACGCTCAAACATATTTGTCGATTCATTATCATCTTTGAAACTTCCATCGCGCTCTGCGCTCCGTTCTCGTATTTATTGGCAACAACGACATTTGTTTAAAACTAAAACCATTTCCTCTATTGTGAAATTGGCCAACGATGTGAGATCTTATGCCACGGTTTCCATATTGGGTAAACAACATACTGGACTGTTGGATAGTGGAGCGTCCTTGACTGTAATTGGTGGTGATTTTGCTAAGGAAATCGTGCAAACCCCAGACCTTCTGACTTATTCATCTGCGGTAGTCCGTACTGCAGATGGCCAAAGGCAGAAGATCTTGGGTTTGATAAGAACCAAGATTTCATTTATGAACCAAGTCAGAACCTTGGATGTCTACATTATCCCGTCTTTGACACAGAATCTATACTTGGGTATTGATTTCTTTAACGCGTTTGGCTTATTTAACCCTTTGTTTAATTTACCTACATTACCGACTACGGAGTCAGTGCTATCCGAGTTGTCAATGGACGATCAAGCCCGCCTACAAAACACTATTCAGCTTCTACCATCATTTTCAAAAATGGGTCTGGGTCGAACACATGTGTTGGAACACGTTATTGATGTGGGGACTGCAGCTCCCATCAAGCAACGACACTATCCGATATCGCCCGCCATTGAGAAACTGATGGGAGAAGAACTGGATAGGATGTTGTCTCTGGGTATTATAGAGGTTTCAAACAGCCCATGGTCAAGTCCTGTGGTCTTAATTCGCAAACCCGGGAAGAATCGTCTTTGTTTGGATAGTCGAAAGGTCAATACCGTCACTAAAAAGGATGCTTACCCCCTTCCACAGATAGATGGAATCTTGAGTCGTCTGCCACAAAGTAATTTCATTTCCAGTTTGGATCTGAAAGACGCTTTCTGGCAGATACCGTTAGAAAAACACTCCCGAGAGAAAACTGCTTTTACGGTCCCAGGGCGGCCATTGTATCAGTTCGTAAGAATGCCTTTCGGACTGTGCAATGCGCCGCAAACAATGACCAAATTGATGGACCAAGTAATTCCTCCACATCTCAAGTCGTGCGTCTTCGTATACTTGGATGATCTTCTAATAGTTACAGATACCTTTGAGGCCCATCTGAAACTGTTGGAAGATATCTCCCAGTGTCTTAGACGTGCGAACTTGACGATAAACGTGGAAAAAAGTAAGTTTCTCTTGCCGGAAGTAAAATATTTGGGATATGTTGTGGGAGGTGGTACGTTGAAAATTGATCCTGATAAAACTCTAGCTATTTCTGAATTTCCTACACCGCGTACGTCCAAACAGATTCGACGATTCCTGGGTATGGCGGGTTATTATCGCCGTTTTATATCTGATTTCTCTGCTAGGTCCTCTCCAATATCAGATTTGTTGAAGAAAAATTCTAATAAATTCGTATGGACTCCAGAAGCTGAAATAGCATTTACAAATCTCAAAAATGCTCTCATTTCAGCACCAGTCCTCATAAACCCCGACTATACTAAACCTTTTACTCTCCAGTGCGACGCTAGTAATGACGGTATAGGCTGTGTATTACTTCAGTGTGACATGGACGGCATGGAACATCCCATAGCGTACATGTCCAAGAAACTAAATTCTGCGCAACGCAATTACTCAACTAGTGAGAAAGAGTGTCTAGCCGCCGTACGGGGAGTAAAGAAATTTAGAGCGTATGTCGAGGGTCAGGCCTTTAAGATCATAACTGATCATGCTTCATTAAGATGGTTAATGCAACAAAAAGACCTTTCTGGTCGATTGGCTCGTTGGAGCTTGAAATTGCAGGGTTATGTCTTTGATATTGAGTACCGAAAAGGAAATTTAAACATAGTTCCAGACACTCTATCAAGACGGGACTCTGTTGACGTCATTTCTGAATTATGTCCAGTGCCTGAATTAGATCTTAATTCCCCTTTCTTCAACACTTCTCGATATTTGGAGTTGGTAAATCTGGTTACCGAAGCAGACGGTACATTGCCTGATCTGAAAGTGATTTCTAGTCGGGTTTATAAACGATTGGCTTGTCTAGATCTTGATATTCCTTCAGAGGGTGAGGTCTGGAAATTGTGGTTACCTGAGGAATACACTGACGAGTGTATTGCAAGGGCCCACAATCCTCCTACCTCATCTCATGGAGGTCTAGCAAAAACCCTGTTTAATATTCGAAAATTTTACTATTGGCCTCGTATGTACACCCAGGTTAAATCTTACATAGGAAATTGTAAGACCTGTAAAGAAATCAAAGCGACTAATGTTCCACTTCGTGCTCCCATGGTGTCCCAAATGAAAACAGAACGAATTGGACAGCGATTATATATCGATATTCTTGGCCCTTATCCTCGTTCAAAGGCCGGGAATATCGCTATCCTTGTAGTATTAGATCATGTTACTAAATATCCATTTTTATTTCCGTTACGGAAACTAACCGCTGAACCAATTTGTCATCTATTGGCTACCAATGTCTTTCACGTATTTGGTTGTCCCGAAGTTATTGTGTCCGATAATGGGACGCAGTTTAAGTCTAAACTATTTGGAGATTTCTTGGCGAAGCACGGAGTGAAACATACATTACTAGCGTTATATTCACCGCAAGCTAACGCTTCGGAACGGGTAAATAGAAGTGTTTTATCGGGTATTAGAGCCTATTTAAAGGAGGAACATTCTAAATGGGATCTGCACTTGAGCGAGATCGCTTGTGCACTACGTTGTTCCCTACATCAGACACTTAAATGTTCCCCATATTACGCAATGTTTGGAATACCTATGGTGACTCATGGTTCGTCATATGAACTGCTGAGACGATTGAATAGTCTTCATGACCCAGGTGAAACGATTCTGCGACCTGATTATCTTAATAAGGTTCGAATTCGAATTCTTGATTTAACTGCCGAAGCATTTGTCAAAAGTGCCGAAAGATACAATTTACGAGCACGATTAACTTTGTTTAAACCCGGTGATACGGTGTTCCGAAGGAATTTTATTTTGAGCGACGCCGGTAAGAAATTATCGGCTAAACTGGCACAGAAGTTTATTGAAGCCAGAGTAATAAGGTTGGTAGGTAGCGCTGCTTACGAACTGGAGGACCTGGCTTCTAAACGTAGAGGTGTTTACCATTCCAAGGACATTCGTGCCTAATATCGGTGATAATTTCTTTTGTCCCTATGTTAGTAACTCTCGCTTGTGTTTTACCGCCATTGTAAGTCAAGATTATCGACGGCCATATGAGGGTAGTTTCGTCTTGAATTCACAGTTCAGTAAGCGGGTATCAGCTGTGGTGTTCGGGTCTTGTTTCAAAATTTTTTTTTGTTTTGACTATCTATAAGTGTAAATTCCGTGATTGAACGTATTTGAATTTGGTTCAGTTGGTTACCTTGAATCTACGTGAACGATCTTCCGAGTCACTTGGACGGAAGCGTACAACAGTGTGGCCCGGCTAGCGAGTCGGAGACGCATGAGACTCGTGTTAGTTCAGGTGTGGGTTGCGAGCCTGCATAACGAAAAAACGAAATTGTGTCGGATGTTTCATTAAAGAAGTCGGTCCTACGGTGTTTCTCCTTTCGATCTGTAGCAGATTGAATCAATTTTTTTGTGACTTTAGAGTCTCGGGAACCCCCAGATCTGCCCGAAATTGGGTCTGGAAGATTTTAGTTACCCACCGCTTGCAATAGAGTAGAATACTGATTTTATCGATACCCCTCCCATAAGTTTTTTTGTATATTCTTAGATACTTCGTTACTTTGTTTCTGCTAAGACTGAGTTTGTAATACTGATCGCATTGATTGCTAATCTGCGGTACGTCGAGGGCTTCACCCAGCTAACATGTATATACAAGGTCTATTGGCGACCAGCCTATGCTTTTTTCAACTTCTTTTTGGTCGTAGGTGTTCGTCCAAAAAGCACTTGTTCTGTAATGGATAGTCTGGCATAATGTCAGAACGCAGTGTATTACAGTCGCGGTTTCCTTAGTTGTTGTTCCTTATATTAATCTGTCCCACTTGTAATAGATTCTCATCCCTTCGTCATCAATAGTCATATTTCATGTTATTTCCATAACCCATAGTTTCCTTATATTTCTCAAAATCTACTAAATCTGCAATAGCCGGACAAACGTATGGGGAGAAAGAAAATTACACTAATTACCTTGAATTATTTATTCATTAATATAACACAATATTGGTTAATTTGAATTGATTAATAATTTTCCTTAATCATCATCCGTATAATCACTACAAATTAATCAGAATTTAATCTTACAACGCACTAAAATTGACGCGCGTTATACGTCCATTCGATTGTTCTCGCCTTACTACTTGAGTTTGAACTTTTTTTTGTTTCAAAACACAAACCGTAATGAAACAACGAAATTCTTAAAACCTCACAACAGCTACGTGTATTTTGTTTCCAATCGTTAACCTACAACGAATTGCTATTTTTGCTTTGTTGACCATTTGATTTGTCTTTGTATGGGTGTTTTGCTTTCAACAATCCTTCCGTGTTTGATCCGAACTTCACTGTATTGATATTGCCGAATGTAGTTATTAAATTTCCAAACATCATATCCATGATCGAATCTGCATCTAGTTCATTTTGAATTCAATTATAAATGTTATGGATGTGTCGGAGATATTCTGGATCCCAACCTTATTTTAGTACAATATTATCAAGTAGCAAACGGTTTTGTGAACTATAATAAGTTCCCAATAATTTGAAAGTCTGATGTAAATTAATTATCTCTCATCTAAACACTGTATTCGAGTTATTGCGAGACTACAAAATTTGGCTATATAATGAGCCACTGTAGCCTTTTCACCCTCTTATTCTATTACATTCTGATTCTTGTGTTGACGTCTTTTAGTCAATTGGATGTCAAAACAACGGCCAGCTGTTGTGATATTAATTAATTTTTTTGCTGTTGACGTTTACCCGCCGAATATTTTGGGTGTGGTAATTTGTGTGTTTTCGGAGAGGATAATCTCAGTAAAAACAATTCTACCTTTTTTTGGATGTTACTGAACCAACTAAGATAGCAATTGAAGAGCTACAAAACCAACGAAAGGATTAACTGGAACCACAGGTAATGAATATTATGGAATTATTTAGTGAAAGAAGACTCATTACATGAGAACGTTGACCGTGGGATCCATAGTTTAATGTTTGTGGTTATCCAATTATTGAAAGCCTCAAGTATATGTTTATAATGAAAGTTATTATGTTGCAACTAGTGTTTATAAACTTGACACAGTATTTTCATTGCAATTGGTGTAGATACAAAATCTTAAATTAATTCATTACAAGTAGTGTGTTTACTAATCTAAAATTCATTAATCACCGGTAGTGTTTATAACCTTTAACAATTAGCTGAATGGCAATCCGAATGAATATATTGCAATTAATGTGTATAATAATCAAAATTAATAAATTCCTAGTCGTGCGTATAACGTTACACAGTAATTTAAATGCAATTAGTTATCTATAAAATTAAGGCTAGTTGATTGCGATTGGTGTACGCACAAACCAAATTTCATTCATGGCAAGTAGTAAATGTATAAATCGAAATGCCTTCATTACAATTAGTGGTTATAAACGTTAGAGATTAGTTTAAATACCACCGAATTTAGTATATGGCAATTAATGTATCTACACTTGGAAAATCTGTTTAAGCAAAATTAGTATGTGGCCGTTAATGTATATACACTTTGTAAATCCGTTTATTTACAACCAAAATTAGTATGTTGCAGTTAATGTATATACAAATTTCTAATACTATCCCGACAAAAAAAACGAACATAGTAAATTAGAAATTACAATTAGTGATTGTGTAATTTATTGAACTATTTATTAACTTTTTGTACATAGCAAAATTAGAATTTACAATTAGTGTTTGTGTAATTTATTGAACTATTTATTAACTTTTTGTACATAGCAAAATTAGAAATTACAATTAGTGCTTGTGTAATTTATTGAACTATTTATTAACTTTTTGTACCTAGCAAAATTAGAAATTACAATTAGTGTTTGTGTAATTTATTGAACTATTTATTAACTTTTAGTAGGTAGCAAAATTAGATGTTGCAATTAGTGCTTGTGTAACATTTACATAGTAAAATTATTTAATGCATGTGAAGAGCTGTTGATTACTTCCTTAGTGTATAGGCAAATTAGTTCGTGCCAGTAATGTTATCAACTCCTTTAATTAATATTATTGTTCAATAAATATAAGAAAAATCGTATTCGTGCCTAGTTAAATTATTTCATGTCCGCACTGGTTGATACTCCTAAAAGAACATATTACAATTGTCGCGGGTGAAGTTACTGCATTTACATCGGAATTTTGTTCAACGGTTATTGGTACCAAGTGGTCGTTTGGTACTTATGCAACTTGGCCAACTATAATCAAACATATTATTCCACGTTTACAACTACAAAATTATTCAACGCTGTTGATGACAAGTTTAATTAACATTTCTAAATATCATGGTATTCAACGTTTATGAATACAGAATTATTTATCGCTGATGATTGCAAGTTTGTTTGACATTTCTGCCTCTCATTTTGGTTCAACAACAAATTTATATAACGTTACTACGTATCATTTTTTTTTTTGATTCAACAATATTTTACATCAATTACAACATTTTTTGATTCAACAAAATTTTACAAATTTATATGCCGTTTCTACGTATCATTTTTGATTCAACAATAGTATACATCAATTACAACATTTTTGATCCAACAATATTTTCCATCTATTAGATCATTTTTGATTCAACCATATTTTACAACAATTACATCATTTTTGACTCAACAATATTTTACATCAATTACAACATTTTTTTTTTGATCCAACAAAATTTCACAAAATTTATATAACGTTTCTACCTATCAATTTTGATTCAACCATATTTCACATCAATTCCATCATTTTTGATTCAACAAAAGTATACGTCAATTACAATATTTTCGATTCAACAAAACTTTACATCAATTTTTGGGATTCAACAACATTTTATCTCAATTACATCATTTTTAATTCAACCGAATTTTACAAAATTTATATAACGTTTCTACCTATCAATTTTGATTCAATGATATTTGGCATCAATTACCACATTTTTTTTGATTCAACGATATTTCGCCTCAATTACAATATTTATGACTCAGCAAAACTTTACATCAATTACAATATTTTTTGGATTCAACAACATTTTACCTCAATTACATCAGTTTTAATTCAACCAAATTTTACAAAATTTATATAACGTTTCTACCTATCAATTTTGATTCAACAATATTTTACATCAATTACATCATTTTTGATCCAACAAAATTTTACAAAGTTATATAACGTTTCTACTTACCATTGTTGATTCAACAAAATTTTACATCAATTACAATATTTTTTTCGACCCAACAAAATTTTACGAATATACATAACGTTTCTACTTAACATTTCGTATCACGTTGGTACGTGCGACTTCATTAAACATTGTTATCATACCAAATATTTTTGCGAGATTCCTGACGTGATCCACGTACGGATGGAGGGCTGATGGAAGCAGAATAGGAGGACGGAGTTTAATCATGGGGTGAGTGAATTTACTTTATTAATTAGGTCATAATGATAAAGGGGTGTGAATGGGTGTGTGTGTATGTGTGCGGGCGTGTGTGAGTGAACGTAGGGGTTGGACGTGTTGATCGTGGGTCTTTCGCAACAGGGGTCGCCAGAGTCTTCGTTTTTCCACTTGTATTTCTTTCCATTTCTGCGAATTTTCGTGAATAGCGTACATGACCGTATTTGTGCTGAAGTAGCAGGGTTACTTTATCGTTCCCATGGACTGAAGCTAGTTTGGGGCTTGAAAATCAATCTCGCTAGGTACGCTTCCTGCTATGTCCTTCTCATTGGTTCGCCACTGAGAAAGCGCTTCATTACAATATATATATATATATATATATATATATATATATATATATATATATATATATATATATATATATATATGTGTATATATATATATATATATATATATATATATATATATATATATATATATATATATATATATATATATATATATATATATAATATATCTGTAGGTGGGAGGTAAACTACACCAAGTCACATTTTTAAAATTTTACAGGAAAGCCAAAAAACTGTTTGAAAATGGACTATTTACTATGGACTTGGACTATTTAAAATTGTTCTATCTCGAAAACTACACTAGTTAGGACTCAGTGCTATTAACCTCTCGTTAGAGAACAAAATCCTGATTCTAACAGTATAAAAAACGTATTTTGAAAAAATTGGACTTGGTGTAGTTTACCTCCCACCTACAGATATATATATATATATATATATATATATATATATATATATATATATATATATATATATATATATATATAGATATATATATATATATATATATATATATATATATATATATATATATATATATATATATATATATATATATATATATATATATATATATATATATATATATATATATATATATATATATATATATATATAATTTAGGGTGGCACTTATTTGTATGGGTGATTTTTTTTTTGTATTTTGGCATAGCGCCGGCCGGAATTTTGTTTCTTTGGGTAATTTAAGGATACTGACAAAGTTTCACCACTCTATTACAATTTTAACACGTGGCGACTTTGATTCTTAAGCACGCTTACATACAAATTTTTTTGTAATTTTCACATAGTCGAGTCTGTATTAAAAACAAAACCGTATAATAGTGTCTAAAGTATCATTTAATGTTTAAAAACAGGAACCTATTTTATATTGTTAACAAAATTATAAAGGTCTTTTCAAATCTTGCAATGTAGCAGATTTCGGATATTTCTTACGGTAGTCTTGAACGGTCTGAAAATGCATGAAATAAAAGTAATTCTCATTCTATATATGCTTAAATTATCTTAAATTATTGCTTATTGTTTATCTTTAACAAAAATTGTTTTTGATCTTCATCTTTAGTTATTTTATCGCTGATCTCGTCCATTAATTTTATGCATCGTTCTGCTGGATTGTTGACTACCTTTAAACAACTTACAATTTTTTGCGCTTCTTTGTATTCACTTAAGTTACTCCATGTACATGGATGTGATTTTAAAAATGTTGTGGAAATATTAAACCTTTTTAAAAAACATCCAGTGACGCAGCGTTGTGCTTTGTCTTTAAATATGAAGTGGTAAAAACAAATGTTCGAATTAATTTTTAATTATCTAAACTTTGATCTAGAAGTACTCCGACGGTTATCACGAGATTTAGAGCGCGACCTATGACCAGCATTTACTATCGAGTGAATTTCACTCAGCATTTGCGTTTTAAAATTATTAAGAATTTCATTAATGTTTCGATTTTTTTTATGTTGAGAAGCACTTTGATGAAACCGGTTTCAGCTAGTTGATGTAGAAGTATAGTTCATTGAGAAAATTTGTCTCTGTGACAACGTTTCCATAAGATTGTCGGCACGTTTTGCCAACAACGTTAATGGCAAATCGTTTTCGAAAGACGATAAAACAAGTTGGATGCTTTCAGGAAGACGTGCCATCCAAAGTTGTTTGATAATGCCATCGCTCATACCAGCACCGTTAATTTGGAATTCAGCTAGCAACTGTGTAGATTTTTCATCACCTAATACTAATTTATGCAAAATATTATTAATTTTTGCCTTATTGCTGTCGCCCAAAATTTTAATTACCTCCGTCTTAAAGGAAGTATAAGGAGTATCACCTATCTCTTTAAAGAGCAACGGTGCCAATTTGTTGTACAATCGTGAATCAATTGCACTTAATGCTTTGTGAATATTTGGTCATTTCCGACCTAACATTCGAACCAAAAAATTTTAGTTCCAACATCCTGAAATAAACAATTGCGTTTTGGTCAAACAAATTTTGCGGAGCTTTAAATTTAACAAAATTAATATTGCTCACTGCAGCTACATCTGGTTCAGTTGTTGGAGGTTGTGAGCAAGGTGGTGGCATCTGCCGCTGTGCCAAGAACTGTTGATGGGCAAACTGCTGCAAGTTTCCTTGGATAATATCAGCTAACTGCTGATGAGTCATCATGGGTGCTTCATTACCACCCAAGGCATTCACAGGTGAGGCAGGACGTGAGGGAGAATTGTTTGGGGAAGCCATATTTTTAAAATTAAAACAAAAATAAAAAAAACCAACCGCAATAATCACAAAACAAAACAAACGATTTTAATAAAAGAAAAATTTCAGAACAAATAAGAGATAATTCAGATACTGCTAGAGGCGATGAGAATTGCTGGGATGAATTTTGGTATTCAATAAATTTATTCAATGAAGCTCCCAAATTTTAAATTATACATTTTAAATTATACACTGTTTGCCGTTGGCACTTGGCGTAAGTTTTCAAATAAGATAATGTCAATCTCTTGTTACTTTACGCAAATAACTTATTTAATAAGTTTAATAGAAAAATTAAAGAAAACAAAAATTTTTTTATAATTTTACTGTTACTCTATATATATTTCAGCTTGTAAGACCATCTTCTGGAGTAATCTGGATTACTCCAGAAGATGGCCTAACAAGCTGATATATATAGAGTAACAGTAAAATTATAAAAAACTTTTGTTTTTTTTAATTTTTCTATTAAACTTATTAAATAAGTTATTTGCGTAAAGTAACAAGAGATTGACATTATGTTATATGAATAGTGTCTTTCAATTTAACATTACGTCACACCTATTGACAGACACTTTTAAATTAAATAGGGACGGACAGGTTGCACGAGACCCAACTTGTTCTAGCACGTTTACTACAAAGGGCCATAGGCCATGTCACAGTGACGGACCCTTTACTTATTTTGTTCGAGTTTTCCAATTTTTAAGCTGATAAGAAATATTTTTTTTGAAATTTCTCAACTTTGAGCTAAAGTCGCCACGTGATAAAATTGTTCAATTGAGCCCAAACTTCAGATTCTAGTTACACATATATAAAGGAACAAAATTTTGACCGGCGCCCTTCAAAAATGCAAAATAAGAAAATAAGTGCCACCCTAAATATATATATATATATATATATATATATATATATATATATATATATATATATATATATATATATATATATATATATATATATATATATATATATATATATATATATATATATATATATATATATATATATATATATATATATATATATATAGTTATATTATAACATTCCATTACAAATCACATTCCAACATTCAGTTCTCACACATAAATATTAACGTCAGCATTTAACAAGACAAAACATGTTGAGAACATGAACCTTAAAGAATGTTGTAAAGACCATAACTATTATATTAAATATTGTATTACTAACTTTAGCAATTAAGCATTTTTGAAATTGAAATG